>CBXJ02000361.1:16237076-16622841 GCA_000612645.2 Trichuris muris | reverse complement strand
GTTTATGATTAGGTAAAGGTGAAAAGGGCGGCCGAAGAGCTACTGCCTACAAGAATAGCGTTTGTGAGACAGGTATTCACGCCTGTTTTCCTGCTACGTGCGAACTCGCATGATTCTTTTGTTTAGGATAAGGCAAGGGCTAAGACATTGCCCGTAAAGCTAATGGGCTGAAGAACGCTTCAATAATGGAGGTATGCATATGTCTCGCCCTTTTGCTTATAAAACTTTAACTGTTCTCTTAGGCTTACGCTGAAAAGGCTCTCGGCCAACATGAAGTGCGCCTTCACGAATTTCGTTTCCACATGGTTAGTATCTTTGTGCTCAAGGAAAAGTACCTATCCTTTGGTTTAAGCTTAGGCAAAAGCGAAAACTGCGGCCCACAGAGCTACTGCCTAGTACATCTCCGTTTACAGCACAGGTTCGCATGCCTTTCGTTCTCTTGCATGCGAAGCTCTCTGATTCTTTGCTTAGGCAAGGGCGAAGAGAACTGCCCGGTAAACGTTTTGCGTTGAAGAACGTTGGAATAATGCAGGTAGTCACAGTACTCACCCTTTTCCTGATTGCTGGCTTAGGCTCAGGCTTGTGCGGAAAAATTGTACGGTTAAGTTAGTGGTGAAGATCGCTCGAATAACACAGGTGCGCAAGGCTCTTGCCCTTAGCAGCTGGCGAGTCTTCACTTGATTGTTGGCTTTGTTTTACACAAGCGTGCATTGCACGCCTTCAAAGTGGAACAAATCGAATGCCGTATGCTTAGTATCTGCAGAAGAACAATGACTTTTCTCATTTTGCTGTTTCAGTTTTCCATGTCGGGACTTCGGCAGTGCGGTCTCACCAACGTGGTCACGTACGATTGAGTGTCGTGCTACTGCATGGCGACTGTGGAGCCTCATATGACGCCGCCCCAGAAATGACGCCGTTTCTGCGATTGTGAGTCCAACTATGTCGCAAAGATTGGCCGTGCGCGCCGGTGTTTTTGTGATTGCAACGCCACCTACGCAAGGGGGAATTCGAAAAAAGTACCCATTATTCTGTTAGCGTGCAGCTGAAAACTGGATGTCTTCTAACGGGTCGTAGCATACTGGAAGAGTAACTTACGGTGTGCCCGTTGCGGTTAATCTTTCTTGTGTCTAAAATAAACCAAACAAACACGCCCTACCAGCGGATGGATGGGCAGTTATGAAGGAAGATTCGTCGACAACAAGCAACCTCGAAGCTTTCGGAACGACCTTGTTCCGTCCTCAGCGAGTTTGGGAATCATTCCCAAACTCGCTGAGGACGGAACAAGGTCGTTCCGAAAGCTTCGAGGTTTGCTTGTTGTCGACGAATCTTCCTTCATAACTGCCCATCCATCCGCTGGTAGGGCGTGTTTGTTTGGTTTATTTTAGACACAAGAAAGATTAACCGCAACGGGCACACCGTAAGTTACTCTTCCAGCGTGCAGCTATCGTTTCCTGTGTAAGCAGAATAAAACACATTTCCGTGTTGCTCCGCTGTGCTTATGGTCCGTCGAATGCTTGAGCGACTCTGCGCGGTGGGCATCGGCGATTTAGACGCGCTTCGCCGGAGCCCGGTCCTTCTGAAGCCGCAAACGGTAACGAAGCCTGCACGCGGACGACTTCAGCTGTGTGCGCTTGTCGGTAACTGACAAGCCACTTCGTGCGGCATTGAACAGCCGACTTAGAACTGGCACGGACCCGAGGAATCGGACTGTATAATTGAAACAGAGCATTGCGACGGCTGCTGATCGATGAAGAAGAAATACAGATTTGTAGCGAAAATCGAGGATATTCGAAGAAATTTCGAGGTAATCCGCGCTATGTAAACAAACGTCTCACCGCGAAAATTCACATTCGACGCTCTGTTTGCCGTTCTGAAGAAGATAGTAAGTGAACGATGCATGTTTTTGCATGCTCGCAAGTTTCCACGCTCCCGAGCAATGAAATTTCATGCTTTATTCGTTTTCTACGAAAATTTGCCCGTTTCTTAGGGTGTAGTGCAACTTGATCAAAAGTATACAGGGGTTCCTCGTTTAACGTCAGGATGCGTTCCTGGAGAAGTGACGTTAAGCGAAAACAACGTTATATGAAATTGACTTTATGGGTCTTGTCTGTTATCTGGACAACGTACAGTACACTTGACCTAATTACGCAATCTATTGGGGTACATGTCAGTTGGCCGGCGAACACTTTGGCCGTAGCGAATCACCGTGGGGCGCGTGAGCGAATCGCCGTGCACGTCTCTTTGCCGTCGGTTCACGGTGATTCGCTACGGCCAAAGTGTTCGCCGGCCAAAGTGTCGCCGGCCAACGTGTTCCGCGTCGAACTGACGCGCACGGCGATTCGCTCAGGGGCCCTCACGGTGATTCGCTACGGCCAAGGTGGTAGCCGGCGAGCGTCCCTGAGCGAATGACCCTGCGAAATTGGCTGCAGAGAAGGAGTACATGTCTCTCCTCCAACTTTGTGGTCTCTGTTCCATGTTTACCGATGGGCCCGCTTTCAATTCCCTTAACTCCAACGTGTATGCTATGTTACTCGATCGCGGTGCTTCTTTCCCTAATGTGTCGTCCTTCTCCCCATCTAGCGGCTCATCTCCGTCTACATGTTCATACTCCCACCTTCGGCTCTCTGCTCCATGTTTCCTCATGTCACCACGTGCAATTTCCGCTGCTTCGCTCCAAGTTACAGCCCGCGCCATCGCATGCCTTTATCTTATCTTCTCACCTATTCTCCCCCGGGATAAACGAATGAAATCAATGCTTTGAGACGGTTTTGCTGTGTTGCTGGTCTACTCAGGTGCATTACGTCATCTCCACTACACCAGACATGGAAACAACGGTTGATCAGAAGAAATTATGAATACATTGGACTACAGAGAAATAGAGTACAGCAATTGTGTTGAAAGTTTGCAGTGGCTGTCTCAACAGTTTCAAATATTAGATCGGTGCAGTTCACGTGTCGTATTTTGATTGTTAAGTTTGAACGACTAGATCTCAAGCGAGCGTTAACTTTATTCGATGAAATATTCACCATTCGAACGAACACATCTACGCCAACGTTCTGAAAGTGAATTAAGCGGTAGAATTCTTGGGTACGAGATTCAAAAAAGTGTGCTATGTCATTTTCGAGGTCCCTCTGTTCAGTGATCACTTTCTGGTAGAGAAATGCGTCGAGGGCCCTGAAAACATGATAGTCGGTAGGCGACAGGTCCGCCGAATAAGCAGGGTGAGGTAGGACCTTGACAACCAACTCGTTCAATTTTTCGCCTGTCTTTAACGATGTGCATCTGGCTTAGGAAAGGTTCCTGGCCGCTCCTATTTGTGGAGCCATACTGCTGTGTGCTTCTGTTATCGTACAAGCACCATTTTTCATCATACGTAACAATGCGTTTCAGGAAAGGATTACACTAGAACCTCGATTATCCAGACCAGTGATGCGCAAGGCTATGCCAGAAATCGCCCCCCTTTTCCAGTTTCGAGCTTGCCATCGCCCCCCTGGGATGAATCATATCGGGTGACGACGCGAAAATTGGCGGGAAATCTCCACCGTGGACAATGTCCTTTTCCTGCCAATTTCTTGTGTTGACTGTTGCGCGAGGGAGTGTTCGCGGGACCAGCGACAGCATCGTTGCTACCACTTGCTTCTGCACAGCTGATTTTCGCATACAAAGAAAACGTTATGTGTACAACTTCATTTGTTCAGACTTCGCGTTTATTACAGTATGACTCTTTAGGGTAGGAAGCGTGCAAAGCAATTATCCCTTCAATATTGGGCCGCATTGACGTGACCCGCACTCGTAAATCGCCCTGAGTGACTACTTCGAGGAGATTCCGCTTCTCCGTGGCGAGATCCGTAACAACAATGAAACCGCAATATCGCTCCTTTTAGCTTCACCGCCCACCCCCAGGAGGGGGCGATATCGCCCCCTTAACCCTTCACCGCCCCCCAATCGCCCCATTCGCGCTTATCGCCCACCTGGACTTCAAAATCGTCCCCGGGGGACGATGTCGCCCCCCTTTACCCACCACTAATCCAGACTTTCTATTACCCAGACTCGTTGAGCAGAACAATAGACTTACAGAATGAATAAATGGCGTTCAAGTTGTAAGCCGTCACGCTTTGAAGGGACTTTTTTCTCTTTCTAAAACGCCACTTTCTGGCTGTTGTCGTTCTTTGATAGTCGGTTAACATTACGGAACCAAAATATTCTAGTAGCATAAGGTTAAGTGGCATGCAAGCAAATTGCATGCCATTTGGTTCATCATCTAGAAGGGGGCCTAAGATGGTTCGAAGCCGAAGCCAAGTGTGATCCGCAACTCCTTCTGTGCTTAAAGAGCATCCGTGATCTTGCAGCTACGAAGCGCAGAACAGTTTTCAAGCAAACGCCGATAACTAAGTTTCTCACGAATGCTTGACTTTTTAATGTATTCGTACTGTTCTGGTAGTGCTCATACGAAGCATGCGCATCCTTGTTTTGAATAAATGATGCATGAAATACGCACAGACAAAGGAAAAGCATTGAAGATGGGGTGCATGGTAACGGGGCGTTTGGTTGGCATGTTGGATGGTTGCCACGGTTAAACCCGTTGTAATCACGTTTGCTGTGCTTCTGTAATTACCAAGAAAGAACCTCACCAGTTGCGGGTGGGTTGATTTATTGGCGAAAAACGAGACACAGTAACGTACGATTGTTCGAAGCTTTCGGGTACAAATTTAATTTGCTTTCGGGTACACAGCCGAAGCCGCGGCTGACCACAAACAAAGGAACCGGCGAAGATAATGGAAGAAATGATCAAAGCTTCCGCCGTCGTCGAACATTCCTCTCAATGTTCGCACGACCTCGAGCCGAGTATCCTATGCCGCGAGAGCCTGTTTCGCTTGCGTAGAATAAAGGAAGCCTGTTACATCAGGCATAATCCTTCCCTAAATCGAGACAGAGGCATTGAGATCAGCCAAGCATGGAACAATCCCATTCATCGCACGGGCTGCTGCGAGATTCCCACTTGACACAGTCTCGCTCAGCCCTGTCTCGCCTATATATACCTGTAACGGGAAGTGATTCGCAGGTTGCGGAGGGTCACAGTAGTTGAGAGAGTACGGTGAGCGTCGAGCAGTGGTAGTGTGCGTGGTGTACCAGTTAGTTGTCGGTTACGTTGTTGCGATTAAACTTGAATGTCGAGCCGAGGTGCCAAGGGAGCCGCTACAAATGGCGACCGCGGCAGGATCGTTCCGGAGGCGACGCAGTTTCCCTTGCCGTTACCGGTGCTGGCGGCCGACACCAGCAACGCGGCACAATGGTTCGAGCGCCTGGAAGCGTTTTTCGAAGTCCATGGTACCGCTGAGGACAGGAAAGCTGGAGTCTTACGGTTCTACTTGGCCGACAACCTTCGGCAGCTGCTTCCCGGTTTAGGCGTGGAAGCGGGCGATAGTTACGACAGGATCCGCCAGACGTTGTTGCGGTATTTGCGAGACGACACCAGTGGGATCGTCGCGCGGACATCGTTCTTCTCCCGTAAGCAGTTGGAAAATGAAAGACTGCAGGCATTTATGGCAAATTTGCGCGTTTTGTGTGGCCAAGCCTTTCCTGATTTGAAGAAGCCAGAGCAAGCTAGTCTACTCGTTGACCAGTTTACCAGAGGAGTACGCTCAGACGCGGTTAGAGCCGCGCTTGTTAGAGCTCGTTGCGCTAGCCCCGAGACAGCGCTCGACCTGGCTGTTACAGAAGAGCGAGACGTCGCTCTTATCTCGTGTTTGTCATCGTCTGCTGGTGCAGCTGCAGCTGCTGTCAATATTATCGATTCGCAAAGCAATGAAGACGTCGATGCCGTGCCGGTGTCACCCGTAGCCGTGCAGCTGGATACAATTCAGCAGTTGACAGAAGCGGTACAGCGATTGTTGACACAAACGACGGGGTGCTGCAATGCGACGAGAGAGCGTCGCCTCGAAGCGCGTCGGCAGACTCGGTGGAGCGGAGCTACGCGATGCTTCAACTGTGGTGGCAGAGGACACACGGCCCGCGTGTGCCCTTCACCGGCTAGGCGGATGCGACAGAACGAGCACGATGCTGCGACACGAAGGGGCGAAACCAGCCGCTTAGTGAATGAATCGCATACGGAGGTGACGATGACGGTGGCTCTCATAGAAAGCTGCTCAGCAGTAAAAGCTTTAGGCTGCGTCTCGGGATGTCCGACAGAATTGACCATCGACACTGGCGCCGCCGTCTCGCTAATGGACTATAAGCTTTTCGGTATCCTTCAGCCGGCCAAGCTACTTGACGTGCACAATATTCGAGTTCTTACAGCGACTGGATCCGAAATGAAAATAGCCGGAACAAGCACAGTAGACGTATCGATCGGCGGAGCCCCAGCAAGGAAGCACACTGTGTTGGTCGCCCACGGCCTTACATGCCCTTGCCTCATAGGTGCCGATTTCTTACGCAGGCACAAGTGCGTGATCGATTTTACTACTGGAATTCTACAGATTGGTAACTACGACGTCGAATTGAAATCGGAAAGCGAAAATGACCACACGATTGCGCTGGTTGGATCCGCCCAGACAGAGCCAGGTAAGTACGATGAAGTCATAGACGCCATGTGTTCGAAAAGCACAGCACCGCAGGACGTGTTGGAACTGCTGAGAAAGACTTTGTTAAAGTATTGCGATGTGATATCCATGGCCGACGATGACCTTGGCTGCACTTCGGTGGTAAGACACGAGATACGGACGGGCGACGCTAAGCCGATAAAAATAGGACCACGCCGAACGCCCTACCGTCACCGGTCTACCATGGAAACATTAGTCGACCGAATGCTCCGGCAGGGCGTGATCGAACGAGCGTCAGGACCGTGGTCCTTCCCCGTTGTGCTCGCTTCGAAGAAAGACGGCAGCTCCCGTTTTTGCGTGGACTATAGGAAACTGAACGATGTGACGGAAAAAAATGCCCAGCCTCTCCCACGTATCGATGATGCATTGGACGCTTTAGCCGGCTCACGCTGGTTTTCAACCCTAGACTTAGCTTCCGGATACTGGCAGGTAGAAGTCGAAGCCCGAGACAGGCCAAAAACCGCGTTTACTACTCCTTCAGGACTGTACCAATTCCGCGTGATGCCCTTCGGGCTATGCAACGCACCGGCGACCTTTCAACGCCTGATGGAAAAAGTACTTGAAGGGCTCCAGTGGCGCACGTGTTTGGTATATTTGGATGATATAATTGTTTTCGCGAGAACACCAACCGAACAAATGCAGCGTTTGGATGAAGTACTGAACCGACTTCAAAAGGCCGGCCTCAAACTAAAGCCCTCGAAATGCAAACTCATGACGACCGAAGTTGTTTTCCTCGGACACACAATATCTGACAATGGCATCGCTACGGATGCTTCGAAATGTGCCGCGGTGGAACGTTGGCAGTCGCCACGTTGTCTCAACGAGCTACGCCAATTTCTCGGTTTGGCTTCTTACTATCGGAAGTTCGTCAAAAACTTTGCCGCAATTGCAGCTCCGCTCCACCGCCTGCTCCGCAAAGACACTAAATGGGTGTGGAACCAAGATTGTGAACAAGCGTTCCAGCAACTAAAGCATAATCTCCTGTCAGCACCCGTTTTGCGCTTACCAGATTTTACCAAAACATTTATTCTAGACGTCGACGCCAGTGGCGACGGGCTAGGCGCCGTCCTATCCCAATGTTTCGCCGATGGCGAACACCCTATCGCGTACGCTAGCCGTACGCTATCAAAACCGGAACGCCGATACTGCGCCACCCGCCGCGAACTACTCGCACTTGTATGGGGCACGAAACATTTCCGACCGTACCTCTACGGCGCACGTTTTATAGCCCGAACAGACCACAATTGTTTGGTATGGCTCAACAGCTTTCGTGAGCCCGAAGGTCAAACCGCTCGCTGGCTTGAACGCTTGGCTGAATTCGATATGGAAATTCGCCACCGCCCTGGACGACTGCACGACAACGCCGACGCCCTGTCCAGATCGCTGTGCCCTCAATGTGGTAAGCAACTGGTGTCCGTCGGCTGCGCGCAAGTCAGCTCACCACCGCCACAGACCGACATGCGAAGCGCACAAGACACTGATGACGAAATAAGAGTACTGAAGGAATGGATCCGCAACGATAACTGGCCAGGCCGTTGCCCAGAAGGGGCGAGCCGTAACCTCCGCATTCTGTGGGGCCAAAAGGATGCCCTTCTCTTGGAAGACGGAATTCTTCTACGCCGTTGGGACGACTGCAGTCGCCAGCAACCGCGACGATTAATCGTTGTACCGTCTCGCATGCAAGCTCAGGTATTAAGCGGACTCCACGACGGCGTTAGCGGTGGCCACTTTGGCAAACAGCGAACTTTAGCAAAAGCGCGTTCTAGATTCTACTGGCCAGGAATGGCCAAAGACGTCGAACTGTGGTGCAAGTCATGCGACGTCTGTGCACGCCGGAAAGGCCATCGCCGCAACCGATTGCCTTTACAACCGTTGCCTGTTGGTTACCCTTTTCAACGCGTCGGCATCGATTTCCTCGGTCCCCTACCGACGACTACAAATGGAAAACGGTACGTGCTCGCCGTCTGCGATTATTTCACAAAATGGACCGAAGCCTTCGCTACAGAAAACATGGAAGCAGCAACGGTAGCGAAACTGCTCATCGACAACTACATTACCCGTTTCGGCCCCCAGAATCGGTACATTCCGACCAAGGCCGCAATTTCGAAGCACTTTTAATGACCGAACTCTTCCGCCTCTTAGACGTGAAGAAAACGCGGACAACCCCTTACCACGCTCAATCGAACGGCTTGGTTGAACGATTTAACAGGACGTTGCTCGACACACTAGCGGCCCTTGCGAAGGATTTCCCCGACCGTTGGGACGACATGTTGCCCTGGGCAACCTTTGTTTACAACACCAGCAACCACGAAACGACGGGAATCTCCCCGTTCCTTGCGCTTTTTGGACGAGAAGCTCGACTGCCCATCGACCTTCAGTATGACCTTCCGGCAACCGACAATGCCGAATCTCTAACAACTTACGTGCAGGAACTAAGAAAGAACCTTGAAAACGTCCATGCTGCCGTCCGACAGCACCTGCACGCGAAGCAGCAGGGACAGAAAAACTACTACGACCGGCGCCGTTATGGGAACCCCTTTCAAAACGGCGATCGCGTCTGGCTCGCAGTACCCCAAAAGGGGAAGATAAGCGCTCGATGGGACGGCCCTTTCGTCATCAAAAAAAAAAATAACCGACCACGTGTACCGACTCGACCGGCGGCCCAGGCGAGACATCGTCGTCCACGGCGACCGGCTAAAACGCTACGACGACCGACCACAGCGCCTACAACCGGAACCCGCCGCCGCAGGACCTTATTCGACGCCACCAACGCCGCACCGCGATCAGCCAACCGCCCCGCAACCAGTCTCAATTCCGCCGAGACCGCGGCCAACTTGCTCACCGCCGGTCGAGCCACCCCGGCCCAACACGCCAACAGCTCCCGTTCCGGTGACAGCGCCTCCGTCCACGCCCCCGCAAACTTGCCCTACACGGGATCACAGGCGACCATCTCGCTTCCGCGACTACGTGCTATACGCGTTATCGTTCGGCCGGGCCGGCCTCGACAGGAGGGGGAGTAGTGTAACGGGAAGTGATTCGCAGGTTGCGGAGGGTTACAGGAGTTGAGAGAGTACGGTGAGCGTCGAGCAGTGGTAGTGTGTGTGGTGTACTAGTTAGTTGTCGGTTACGTTGTTGCGATTAAACTTGAATGTCGAGCCGAGGTGCCAAGGGAGCCGCTACACTACGATATTCTGTCGTAGCAGCGTGTAAACAACTCTGCCAATTTCGTGAACCCTATCACAGGGGCACACACGCAGACTCTTGAGTCTCTCTGGGCAGAGCTAAAGAGGGGCCATGAGCTCCGCAAAGGAACCGACGGGAGCATGGTAGAGTCGTACCTCTGCCAATACATGTGGCGAAGGACGCTGAGGCTCCGTGAAAAGCCGTTCGAAAGAATTGTCGCAGACATTGCGACTTGCTACCCGTTACGTTAAACTACGCCTGCGCGCGTATGTGCACGTTCTTTGTACAAATTCGTTGTTAATAAAAACACCATACCGGAGTCACCGATTTGCTTCTTCTCTGTCGACTGCGGCACCCAATTACACACTTTGAAGGCATCATCAAGTATCAACGTTGTTTGGTTTTTGCCGACGAGGCAGCTGAGAGGAGGTTATCGAGGTTTTCTGTGTACTAACACAACAAGCAGTAGCAAAATTATACCGAAAGTTGATAACATCGTTAGCCCGTGTCCACCTGGACACTAAGCGCATTATCATCGGTCCAGTTCACGATTTCGTTCTTATCTTACCTAACAAGTCAACGTAAACATGCGGCTTATGCTCCCATACAGTGAAATGCATTTGATGATGGCGCCTTAACACGAAGAAACACGGCATACAAATGTAGAACTGGATCAAGTCTGCATAATTTCTGCATGGGGACCACGGCAGAACAAATCGCGCATAATATGCAGCCGCTGCTTCCATTTATGAGGCTTCCTTTCAGTGTCCAGACATTGCTGCAGCCTGCGAGGCTGTGTTGCCAATCCGCGGATCTCTGCTTCCTGTTGCGAAACGATACTAACGTCATCCCTCCCTCCTGCTATTTCCAACGTTCAAAACAGGTCTAAAATGGCCTAAGAAAGTCTGAATTGAGCGCACGGTTACGTTATGTTGTTTACAATGATGACGTCATGATGTAGGATGAGAGAACCTGAATTTTCTTACCTTCGTCGATGACTACAGTAATCTTGTGGGGCAGCAACTGAACCTGACCCGATAATAATATTTCACTGCGTAAAGTTCAGTGGAAGTGATCGATTTCATACGATTCTAGATACCCCTGCAAGACAAGCAGAGCTTCCGAACGTTGGAGATCATTTGTCGTTGGGATTTCACGCTTAATGCACCCAATATTGTATACCACAGCTGAACGACTTGTGGCGAGCACGACGTAGTTTGTACCTAGCTCTTTCCCGGTTTAACACAGATGCCACAAGTGCTTTTTGCAGTTGTGTGCGATTCATTGCGGTGAACGTAAGTACTGTTCCTACAAGGCACTGCATTTTACAACTTGTTGGTGATCTGTACAATGTTTCCAAAGTGCACAACAAAAACCAGTACCAGTCAAGGGCAGTACTTCATTCGTGCAAACAAACCTCGTTAAGCGTTAGGTTACACAATCTTCGTTAAGCGTCCATCGTTGAAAATAGTGCACAAAACTGCATGATTTTATTCATTCAAACGTGTACAAGAAACAACGGCAACCACAAAAGGAGAAGGTCACTCCAGCGGTCAGTAGGTTGCAATGTCTTGGATGATCTTTTCCAATGGGTCTTCATGGGGGCGAAGCCTACGGCGCTTTGTCCCAACGATGGACTGCTTTTTTAACTTGATCCATTCCACCGTGCCAGCATCACCGCCTGAAACGACCACATCTCTTCTGCGCCTCAGTTCGTCCACGTATATTTTCAGGCGTTCAAGAATAGCGAGGTAGGTCCTCGGTCAATCTTTTGGCCATGTTGACCATTTCAGGAGATTTCACTATGCTAAATTCCATTGTTGTGATGCATCCAAATCCATTTTCGTAACGGGGTCGATTTGTTCAGTAAAGTACAGTCATAGTTCCCCGTTTCTTCGGAAACCTTTTATTAAGATCTCACAAACCGCGGAGCTTTCGGACCTCCCCGCGGTCCGTCTTCAGCGCTTAATGGTCAGTCACCACGTAGCCAGTCTTCGGTTCAGCAAGCAACTCCGCTCAACCAACCAGACGAGCAACATCCGCTATCAGGTCGAACCTTGACCCGTCAAGCAGCAGCAGGAGCTTTCGGACCGCTCTCGGTCCATTTTATCAAATATTCGCTACCGACCGACGACGCAACAGCGCAACAATTCGAAATATACTGTGATGAATATCTTTCCTACCGTTTTATATACATTGATTAGTTCCTTCTCCGCATCGCTTAGTTCATCCATCACGACAGTCCGAAATAACAGTGCTTTCCCTTACGGTAATTTGCAGGTAAGGTCGGTTTGTAGCTCACCAGTTGGTGGACAAAGATAGCGACAAGCATAATCGGGTAAAGCGTTTAGTTGCGAGGAGTAGGCTTCTAAATAAAAATTACCCTTCTTTTTATCCCCATGATATTTCTTCGGAAACTTAAAAGTAACGGGTCTTGTGGCGAATTGGCCTGCAATTTCCCTGAGCCCTGCAGAAATTACAGTAATCCGCGGATGTAAGCAACGAAATTCTAGTACGCCAGGAAAGGACAACGACACGTCGACGACGTAGTTCACGTATTGCAACGCGGCCGATCCAGTGTTACGGACACTGACTGCTTTCCAGGAGTTGTGCGCCGTAGAAAGCAGGCACAGATAATATCAGTAAGCGGCTACGCGGAATTCGCTTTCGGGCCAATTCGCTACAAGACCCAAATGACGTAACTGAATCTGCTTCCAATACTGCTTGCAGGGTTGAAATTCAAAACATCAGGGTAACTGCAATAGCCTCCGCCTCATTGACAACAATGAAAGAAAAATGCGTTCTGTGCTATTTATTCACTGCTTTACGTGTGCAACAGAGAACAACAAAAATTTTTCGATCATTGCCAGTTGCATTACCGGTTGTTATCTGCACGTAAGCGTGTTCACAGGAGTGCTGCCACTGATAGCGTCTGAACTGAACGCGACATAATCCTGACGTCTCAGTGGGATATGCAAATGTTCCTGTCTTTGCCCATTTTTTCGTTGTTTTTAAGCAGTTGTACAGCTGGATGTCTCTGCTACTAGTTCATCAAATTTCACGAACTTGTCCTCCATCGCTCAGCAGTGTGCGCATTTATGTTAACCGATGTTACCTTTAAATATAATAATATCTCACTGCGTGAAGTTCAGTGGAAGTGATCGACTTCATATGATTCTACATATCCCTGCAAGACAAGCAGAGCTTCCAACCGTTTGGGAGCTCTTTTTTCGCATTTGGGATTTCGCGCTTAATCCACCCAGGATGGTGTACCATAGCTGAACGACTTATGGCAAGCACGACGTAGTTTTCACCTAACTCTTTCATCGGTTAACACAGACGTTAGAGGTGTTTTTTGCAGTTTTGTACGATTCATTGCGCTGAACGGGTCCTGTGGCGAATTGGCCCGCAATTACCCTGAGCCGAACAGAAAATACGTCACCCTGCGAAAACTACGTCATCTTCGTGTTGTTGTCCCTTGTCAGATATACCTGAATTTCGTCGTTTACCTCCATGGATTACTGTATTTTCTGCGGGGCTCAGAGAAATTGCGGGCCAATTCGCCACAAGACCCCGAACGGCTAAAGTTTCGAAAGTTTTTGTCCATCCACTGCCTTTTGAAAGTTACCACTGAAGAATCGTCACAGTTTAACAGGATTGTTTATTGGTAAGTTACGGAACCTAGGCGGACGGAACTAGGCTATTCCGGAAGCTCCGATTAGTACGTTGTTCTGAGTCTGTTTTTCACTAATAAAAACCGCCCAACCGCTGACTGGTTAGGGAGCCTTTTTACGGTGATTTTAGACTCATCGCGTCGCGGAAATAACGGGAAATACAATCGTGCAAAATGCCACTCAAGTTACGGAACCATATTTATTTTTAAAAAAGCTTGTGCCATTTTCGCTTTTTTAATTCACAATAACCATCTTATATTTGACACGATATATGTCTTCCCAAAGGGATGGCCAAGCAAGTAATCGCTCACTGGCTGCTCTGCCTGAACCTGCGTACTACTGTAACCTTCTGTATACTCCGATTTTTCAGTGTTCCAAAATCTTCTGCCGCAACTTAGCAATTGTCAAGATGCTTCCCGCCGGGTTCAAACCTGACTGGCGCCCTCCATACGTCATCATGGAAACAACGTAAGAAATTTATTTTGAAGTCGTGCTTCGTTCATAAATTAGTGAGGCAGTTAGAATAACTGCTTCTAACGTTGGCCGTAGGCTGTTTCAGTTATTATTATTATTATTGGAAGTATTCACGGCTTGTACCCGTTCTTGCGTAGTCGTAGTGCCTGAAATTAACGGAAACAATGCCCTACCAACGGATGGATGGGCGGTTATTAGGAAAATGTCAGAGCACTGTGTAAACCTTGCAAGGCTTTCGGAACGATCTTGTTCCGTCGTCAGCGATTTATTGGTTGTGTAAGGGAATCCCGATCTCGATGGGTATATATAGGCTGGGTCGGGTGATCAGTTTGTATGGTGCAACATTTGCTTTTGTTGATAATTGCATCCCATGCTTCACTGACTTCCCTTCCCTTGTCACGGTTGATAGTGTCATTGTGCCTTATGAAAAAGGCCTCTTTTATTTGCCTAAGGTGGAAATGGCTCTCACGGCAAACAATGTTTGGGTAGAGGTTGCGTGAGCATTGAGAGAAATGCTCAATGCTAAGCCTAAGCCTAAGCCTACGCCTCTCAATGCTCACGCAACCTCTACCCAAACATTTGCCGTGACAGTGAAGGTTGAAGGTTGACAGTAGGACTTTGTTTTATATTGGTAGAATTGTGATTCCTGTTTAAAATAGACTGCGATATGAAGGTTTCTGTGCTTGGAACCATAGTGTTTTGTCATTCGCGTTCGTAGATTAGGATCACCAATGCAAAGGGGTGTGAAAATGAAATAAAAATTTTTGTCATTCCTTTCTTCGTACAGAGTTTTGCCTCACGTTATGATGTTAGTAATTCATTCAAGTTATGTCTTTATTCATGTTCGTTCGATCGCTTATTGTTTGAGATACTCAGTTTCATTTTAATCACAGTTTTCCCCGTTTAATCAGAAACCTTTTTATTTCCAAAACTAAACCAAAGCTTTCGGACCTGTCGTGGTCCGTCATCAGTGGTAAATGGTCACTGCGCAGCCAGTCTTAGGTTCAACAAGCTACTCTGCTCAACCAACCAGACAAGCGACAGCTGCTATCAGGTCGAACCTTGACCCGTCCAGCATTTGAGATACCAAAAGATAATGTATCACGTTCCTGTAGCCACAATGATGTTTTCTTCAACCCATTGTGATCTGTTCAGTGTTTCTGAATTACACGACAGAGACTCGTACCAGTCAAGAATAGGATATATTGGTAAAAAGTGAGTAGCACTGTACGTAAGGAGCTTTCGGGACGCTTTAGTCCCGTCGTCAGCGAAAGTTGGAAAGAAATAATGTATCTTCGTATCTACGTATAGCTGACGTATCACCGACTTGTATCAGTCAGTGTTTTAAATAATAAACCATAGCAATGCGGTACATTCGTTATAAGTTGCACGTAATAATGTTTTGGAACATTCTGTATATAGAAGTATATGTGCCTGTGAAATTGCTGCAGGTTTTGGATAGATGTTGCTCGCCCAGTTTTTCAGCGATGCTTTGTTACTAAATATACTAGCAGCAAACGACAGGCCTTGCAAAAGTCTCTTTACGGGACTAGAGCACGAGTTGCTTTCTTATTTGAAATAATATTGTCTGGTGCTGAGCTTGTGAATAAATGTGTTGCATGATGTGTACATCAGCATTGCACATGGAGAAGCAAGTCTAATGGTTCCTTAGGGCTAAAGAAAATGTGATGATGAACTGGAGAAAGAAATAGTTTCTGAATTTGTCTTTCTGAATTCTGAAAAAAGACAAACGTAGTGTTCTGTTCCATTACGTTATGTGTGAATGGCTGGCACATCATAAAAGGGCATTATATGAATATGCCGCTCTTTTACGAAGCTGGTACCGTCTTCAGTGTTACAAAATTCTCGTATGAGTTAGGAAGCTATAAGTGGAGGTACAGTACGGACAGGCTGCTGGTCAGTGATAGAAAGTTTTTGTGGTAGCGTTCAAGCAGAAAGCTTTAATGTTGCATGGTTTACTTAATAATCGAAGTACCGCTTGTCAGTGAAGAAACCTCACGAAGGAGGTTGGTTGTACCCTTTTGACCATTTGTTAACGTTATGTTGTAGCATGGGTACAATGATGGTTGAACTTTATTGGCACCACGCACCGAAGACGTGTCGCAACTTTGCTGAACTTTCCCATCGTGGCTACTACAACGGCACAGTGTTCCATCGCATCATTCCTGACTTCATTGTTCAAGGAGGCGACCCAACAGGTACCGGTCGCGGTGGTTCGTCCATATATGGCAGCGTCTTTGAGGATGAAATTGCAGAAGAGTTGCGGCACACTGGTTAAAATTCGTACGTACTGGTGTATTTTTCTGCAACTAAATTTTATTAGGAGCTGGCATTTTGTCAATGGCTAACGCCGGTCCAAACACTAATGGCAGCCAATTCTTTTTCACGTTAGCTCCCTGTCAGTGGTTAGACGGTAGACATACGATTTTTGGTCGCCTATGCTTGGGCATCAAAGTTCTTCAAAGGATCGGAATGGTCGAAACAGATGGCGCTGATCGCCCTATCGAGCGCATTTCCATTTTGAAATCCTTTGCCAAGTGGCAAAAGTAAGCTTCCACTATTGCTGTTATTATATCTTGTTGAATTTGCAATCCTATGGTAATTGTCGCGCAAAGGAGTGATATTAATTATTGTACTACAATGCGAGTTTCACCATCCATTGATATTAAAATCCTGTTCTTCGACAAATGCCGTACGTTTTATGTAGTTTGCGCTGAAGACGTGCTGGAGGCAGGGTGGTAATGCGGAATAGTTTTTTTAATTACTAAAGCGATCTGAGGATTATTCTGGACGACTAAACTCTCTTTATTTGCTGATTACAAAATTTTAATGATCCAGACTTTTAGGGGTTTCTTATCTTCAGCGGCAAAAATGTAACAACAACCGCACGTGTCGGTAATTAGGGCGAAGAAGGAAGGATGTTTTGTTATTTAAGAATGTAATGATTAACTAAACCGTTACCAAACATCGTATATCCAGAACGTGAAAAATTTTTAATATTAGCTTTTGTCGGTACATCGGAATTGGCATGATTACGGGAAACAATATCACTTCTTGTCGTAACAATCATTCATTCACAAATGAACTATTGATTAATGAGCAGTATGCAGCTTTCAAGATGAATTTTGCAAATTGATATTGCCCACGCTGATTTCCTTAACAATGTCGTTATTACTGTCAATGCATGTGAATTCCCGTTTTTCAACCTTCAAGATAACTTTCTCATGTCAGACGCAAAATGTGACTTTCTTCGGACGCTGAAGTTTGCAGGTCCTAGGACGGTGATGTTGAGTACGGGGGCTAGTGCAACTTTTCATGCTTGGAATTAACATCTGTAATAATTAATAGCTGAGGGAGTAATAAAAGGACAGAAATTCGCATTGAACAACTGCACCTTTGAATCTATCCTTGCTCGGATGCTTCTGCTGAAGACACGTCTGAACAGTCTGTCGGTTTTGCATCTTTCTATAGCCATTTTTTGTGTTGCTGAAATGCTTCAAGCACTCATTGCAATCGAAAATTGCAACACGGAAGCTGCTTGACCGCAATCGCATTCCCAATACCTAAAAAACTGTAACATGGATTGACGTTTTTTTGCAAGTAAACCATTCTTACTGCGCAAGAAGAACACTAAGACTACCCATTGCGTATTCCTCATTTGCACGATGCCTGTCAATTGTGATAGCTTGTTTTCTGGTTGCCAGTTTTGTATTTATGGTTGATAAGTTTGAATGGGTGCACGCAGTTCTAACACGTGAAATGAATTCCCTTAAGATGGTCATCGGAGTACAGGGCAAATATTGTAGGTAACTAAATAGATACACCTTAGCAATTAACATTAAGTCCTCATATCACTATTCGTTCTCATTAGCGCGTGAGGTATAACTTATTAGCAGGTAAAGAGAGGCAGTTATCTCGTTAATGAGAAGCTATTTATGAACAACTTTATTATAAAAAACGTCGGTAACTGCCCGTTGACAAATTATCGTTTAGCGCAGTTTCCGGGACATACTTTGTCCCTCACTCAGCGTATTTTAGTTAACGTCAATGCATAATGGTAATACCTGACCAAGAGTATTCAGATGCCATATGTGGCTCATTCCTGTTCGCAGACAGATTGTAATGAACGCATTGACACCTCCGTTGCTCGAGCTTCTTCAGTTTCAAGTCGCCTTACTTTAAATTGGAAACGTCGATCAGATCTCCCGGTTGGGCATGCTTTGTCAAGTGGAGCACCACAACTGAATAGGCGAGACATTCTTGTATGGTCTGAACAGGATCCTTTGTATGGGATAGTCGCTTTGTTATACCAAATTCCTCTGTGTCCTTTTCTTAACATTCTGGCATCGCTTGTTCATGGTCTTCGGTATTCAGGTTCCAACAGCACCTAGCAGGTACCTAGCGCAGAATTGCAGGCTCAGCCAGTAGTATATATGGTAAAGGTACCAATATTTTGAAGAATAGTTACTTGTCTTCCCTAACGACTTCGGACCATTATTATGGTTATTCATTTGTCTTAAGTTGCTTGCTAGACTTCTTACGTCCCGTTTAATGGCTGAAGGATTTAACAGGACGGAGCACGGTGAGATCGCCGCATGCCATTACCGCGCTTTCACCTTGTTATTATTGCATTATTCCACCTATTGAAAATTAGACTTCTCCTAACGGTATAATTAACTATGATTTGATGCTACGGCTTGTCGATGAAATCTAAAGAACGGTGACAAGTTGTGCTATCAAATTATGGTATGTTTCACCGCTAAAGTGGGACATGGTAAGTGGCGAAAGCGGCGTATTTTAGATGAATAGTAATGTAGTTGTGAAATCATTTTTAAAAGTAACGTTTTCTTACAAGCATACCAAGCTTCCCTAACTCAGTACTACTTTCAGTACTTTTCAATAATATCTGAAGACAGCAAGTCAATCTTACGCAACCTAGATGCGCCTGACAAGTGCTCCGTGTGCGAAAACGTAGTAGCCTAGACAGATTTTTACTGTCAATATTATCATCAAATTTTTTTCAAAGCACTCTTCGCTGACGATTCGGAACTTTGAAATTTGACTTGATTTGGTCAGAATAATCAGGGATAGCTACGGGAGCAATACTGTTCGACAAATGCTGTGTTAATGCATGCATTTATTTAGAATGCAATCTGAAAGAAATCCCTAGTCCTAATAGCAAGGTAAGAAACAATAAAAGGCCTTGCATGCAAAGGCGCGCGTCGCTTTCTCTGGGTAAACTTGCGAAGGCGATGGCCTATAAGAATTGCCTTGCATGCAAAGGCGCGCGTCGCTTTCTCTGGGTAAACTTGCGAAGGCGATGGCCTATTCGAAAATCGCTGCCGCTGCTATACAAGTAGTACAAAGTCATTCTGCGAAACCAGTAGGAAAGTGTACTATGAAAGCAGCTAACTGTTTCTTAAATGCAAAATGTCTTCCTCGCTGTTTAGCGTATTAATAACAGTACATTTGCACCAGTAGATAATGCACTTCAGAGGTAAAAGATCGCCTAGGCACGTCATACATGACGATCAGAGTTATGAAAAGATTGGTTGTGCAAGTCCAATAATGGTTTCAGTCATTAAGTTTACAATGGAGTACATGTTCATTGGACATTGAGTAGGCTGTTGCATAGTAGTGAATCATTGGAGAATGAACGCCTAAGCATGCGCGCTACGAAAATAGATGAACCCATGGGCACAACGAGAACGCTTGGACAGGATTACTGTGTTGTTAATTTGTACACGAAATGTTGAAGATAAGTGAATCTGACAAGAGCAAGTTGCTGAGAAACGACTGCACAGAATGATATCAGTTAGCTGTACGGAGAACCGGCTAACTACAATCATGCTGTGCAGTCGTGATTGCCTGACTCATACGGAGAGCAAATTGGGTTCGTTGTGGAATTTTTTGTTTCCCTTGCATGAACTGGTGACGAGGAGAAACTGAGGATTTATCGTGAACTACTGTACATAAGTACTGCTTCTTTTTTCGTTCACATATTTGGCTCAAGTTGTCCCTATCCGATGGCGTAAATAGATGGCGGGTCAACGGTGACATGCCAGCTATTTCATTGTGAGCTTTCCATCGTGAAGGTTCATTATAATTATCATTACGAATCACCTCATGTTTGATGTCTTGTTGCCAAAATGTTTGCATATTCATTAAATACTCCATATCCAGATGCTCTCATCTGCACTCTCGTTCATGCATATTTCGTAGGAGCACGCAGCCGAGCAGACAGGACAAGAAAGTTTGAACAGAAAGAAGCCCATTCGTGGCTTGAACATTGTGCATTGATTTAAGTGACGCTGGAATAGCAGTTTAATGAACACCTAGTTTTAAAAATGGTCTGATTGTGAGAAATGCTAATATGGATGTATTAATAAAAGTGAAAGCGGTAATAGCTTTCTAATGGCAGAGAGGGGAATGTTCAGTTGCACGACGGTATTTTCGATCGTAGTTTTCAGCATAATTTTTACTAGTGGTACTTAAACGTGCATACCCTTCTTTCGCCTTAGCAATCACTTTAGCGCTGTCGGTGAAGCAGTTGAACGGTTGCGACAGAATTCCTGTTGTTTGTAAGTAAGCTTTCCAGCAACGTATAAAGGCGAAGGAGTCTTGCCTTTCTGAAAGCCTCTTTGCCAGATACCAAAGCTGCCAGAGTTGCGCGGATGCATTGGGAGTCAAAGCATACGAGAATGGAACGTTTGAAGGTAGAATAAAATGATAAAAATAGTGCCTAGTGTTTATTTAGTTCGAATTTGCCGCTTGTAGACATGGATAATTTCCGTTACTACTATCCAAAATGTCCAGCGCTTGAAGATCGTGGTTATACCTGCAAAGGAATAGTTGAACATGGTATAATCAGTAAAAGCATTTGTTTTACCGGATACGGCCAGCATTATTGTGCTTTGAATTGAAAGCTTGAATGTCCAGCATGAAAACTTTGTCAGACGTGAACTTTGTTTACTGTTAACGATTTAGACTACATTCCTGAACCCTTCGCGTTCTACAATTAAAGGGAATTACATGTGTTCGAAAATCAAAGCAGCCTTCTTGCTGTGTACAAGTGTTCGGCTTGTTCGAAACGGTAGCTCACATCTCGGTTTCTGTGCGAAAATAGACTCACCAGCAGCTAAGTTACCTGGAATTCAGATATTCATTATTGCACGGTGCTTACGAAATTTTGAAGTGAGGCAAACTGCTCTGTATGCAGTTCAGCAGTAATGAAAATGAATATTCGTTATTTCTTCTGGACTGTGGAGTTCATAATTTTAACTTGTTACGCAAGCAACTCCGTTTGTCAGGCGAAATTTTCATTATCCCGGACCTTTCAGGACCCTTCTGACCCCTTCTTCAGCGGGTTAGTACAAGAGTAGGACAAAAATCAAGTGCTCTGATGTTCAGTGAGTCATGGGAACGAGGACCTTCTCAAGAACGTTTTGTTTTTTTGTGTTCTGAAGGTCCTTTCTTCGAAATGCTCCATAAATATTTCGGCTATGACCGCAGAAAGAGGGAGCACCCCATTGGAGCACCGTCCTTTTGTGTGTAGAAACCGTCATCGTCTTACAGTAATTGCCTTCACGTAGACAAAAAGACAACAATTTAGTGACGTCGAGCGGATTAAATCTAGTTCTTTGCGGTAACTCTATTTCTTCATTTAAAAAGTTCTTGAGAACGGATATGGTATGGGGAATGAGAATGCTCGTGAATAAGGCTTTTACGTAGTAGCTGACAAACACATAATCAGGAACCAGTATGATCCTTTCTAGCTCATTACAGAAGTCTGTGCAACTCTTGACGTGAGAACTTCCTTTACCAGTGAGAGGGATAATTAAGTTCTTTAAGTAGGTACAAAGTCTCGGAGTAATGCTTTGAACCATGCAAAAAACAGGTCTAATAGGGACAGCGGATTTACAGATTTTAGGCAAACCGTATAGGATTGGGCATAGCGTGTTTCCAGAAAAATATACGTTCAGTTTTATCTTTGTTTAACGTAATGGAAATGGAAGAAAAAGGAATCAGTTTTAAAATTCACTTGCATTTGAATTATACCTATTGCCTTACCGTGTAAGTCGTCTAACATGGGCAATTCAAAGAATGAATACATTAGTTAGTTTTTAGTAATCTGCTTCTAACCGCATTTAATAGTGTGGCTTAAACGATACTACGCTAGAATACAGGCGTATCACCTTGCGCATCACCATACGTTCACAAATACATTTCCTTAATTTTGTGTATTGGGTACTGAAGTCGTAGCAGGATTGTTACGTACTGCTTTCCTGTCTCCACCGGCCATTTCCTCCCGCAGCGGGCTTTCCTGGGTCACTTGAGCATCCTTGAATTCCCATGGCTGCCTACCATGGACTTGGTCATATATAGTTCGCATTGATCAGTAGATGATATTGGGATTCATTGTTTTCAGTGGAAAAAGTAGCTCACGGACCGTCGGAAATGCAAATTCGCTGAAAAAGAAGTTCTGGAAATGACAAGACCAAATGTCGTTTCAATTTGATGCCCGTATTCAGTATGGTTCACGAGGTAATGCTTGTTCAGAAAGTACACTAAGCTTTTTCAAATCAATTTGCAAAAGCGGTAACGCTTGTACCAGTACGTTTCATATTTTCTGTCAACAGTATCCTGCCTGTCATGAAATGTTTGGGCATTCCAAAAAATGAATATAAACCTGAGCAGTTGAACTTCTTGGTTGCTCGTATCATATCCATGATCAGTTGGATTTGTGAACAGCTCACAAGCCTCCCTGCGTATGAAGCTTCAATACGCCATAGCAATGTGGCTATCATTAGACAAATCAAGAACGCGCAAGTACTAATTACTTAAGTGTAAGGTTAGGAGAGGTTTTGTCAGTTGCATTCAGCGATTCCATCAATGATGGCTCGTGCTTATGAAGACCAAAACGCAAAGAGTGCTTACTCCGCAGTCATCAGTAGGTATTTGATAATGAAATGCACTTTACATTGTTCTGATTGAACGAGAGCGAAATGATTGGGCGGAACTAGTAGGAACCAGCCACTTGACCAATGTTGTTTCATAGGTACTGCGTTCATATTCTCACTTATTTAGAATAAGAACATTATAAAACGCTGTCACAGTCCTAAGGCAAAAAGGTCTAACAGCGCCAAGTTACTGTGGCCTTGCATGTAAAGGCGCGCTTCGCTTTCTGTGCGTAAACTTGCGAAGGCGGTAGGCTGTTCGACAACCGCTGCCGCTGTCACTCTGCCATACCACTAGGAAAATGTACTATGAAAGCAGCTAACTATTCCTGAAATGCAAAATGTCGTCCTCACTGTTCAATATACTAATAGCAGTACATTTTCACCAGTAGATAATGCATTTCAGATGTAAAAGATTACCTAGACGCGTCGTACATGACGATGTGAATAATGACATGATTGGTTGTGCAGGTCCAATAATGGTTTCAGTCATTAACTTCACAATGGAGTACATGTTCATTTGACATTGAATAGGCTGCTGCATAGTAGTGAATAATTGGAGAACGAACGCTTAAGCATAGGCGCTGTGAAAACAGGCAAATATGTGCGCACAATGAGATGGCTTGGACAGGATTACAGAAGTACGGTATTGTTAATCTGCACATGAAATATAGAAGAAAATGAGTTTGGCAAGTGCAGATTGGTGAGAAACGACTGCACAGAATGATAGCAGTTAGCTTGTTGTTGGCAGGCTCGTATGGGGAACAGTTTGGAGTCGTTGTGGAATTTTTTTTCCTTGCCTGAAAGAGTGACGAGGAAAAACTGAGGATTTATCGTGAAGTACTGTGCATAAGTACTGCTTCTTTTTTCTTGAAAATAGGATTTCTTACTACGGGATATGATCTCATCATTCTTTATTATAAACATACGGCTTATTTTTCCCGTTCAAGTAATTTATCACACGGAGCTTTCGGGACAGACCTAGTCCCCTCTCCTTATTAATAAAACATCCAGAAATGGTAACTGCCCTTCTGCTTCCTTCTCCATTGTGAACGCGATAGAATTTGGAAATATTCCGTTCAAATGTTCCATTAATGTGTATTCCTTTCCATTCTTCACAATAGCAAATATGTCGTCCACGTACCTTTTGAAACATTTTGTATGGTACTCGTGTATTCCTGTTGGAAAAGCTTTTTTCTCAAAATGTTCCATAAAGATCTCTGCTATCACCGGTGATAGCGAGCTACCCATTGGAGCGCCTCGTTTTTGCATAAAATGAGAATTGTTCCATTTGAAAAAATTTCCTTCCTCCATACAAAACTTCACCAGACGAGTGATGTGAACGGGATTAAGTTTGGTCCTATTCGGAAGGGAAGGGTCTCCGGATAGTAAGTCACAGATGACAGAGTATGTGTAGTCAAGAGGAATGCTTGTGAATAATTCCTTAACGTCAAGACTCACCAAAATATCATCTGAATCAATGGTAATAGTTTTGATCTCTTCCACAAACTTGGCTGAGTTCTTTGTGTGAGACTGATTCAATCCGGTTAATGGTTTTAACAAATCAGCCAGGTACCTGGAGATGCTAGACATAATGCTCTTTCTGCATAAGTACTGCTTCTTTTTTCTTTGAATAATGGATTTCTCACGGGTTTCAGTTTCATATTGTGAGAAAACGTCTTCAGCGCAAATTTTCAATTGCAACGTATCGTGCGAGTATAATAGTCACGAGTGAAAACTGTCGATGAAACAGTGCTGGGAGTAGAAGTTATTAATATTTTAAACTGATATGAGCAGGTGCGGTTCTTTAAACTTGTGTTTTTCTTCAAACTCGTTATGTTCTTTGTTTTATGTGTTCTTTTTTCTTTTCTTCTTTTTCTTCTTCTTCTTTCTTCTTTTTTCTTTCTTTTTATTCTGTTTCTCCTCTTCTTTTCCCTTTCTCCTCTTTGTCGTCTTCAGTCTTCTTGTTTTTTCGTCTTTTCTTCTTCTTCTTCTCTTCTTCCGCTTTTCTCTTCATCTTTCTTCTTCTTCTTCTAGGGAAACGACGAGCATATGAGGCATCGGTTCTAAAAAAGAGAGTAAAAAAAGAAAAGAAAAAAGTACAAAGGAGGAGAGAAGAAACTGAAGAAAAAGAAGAAGAAAAAGAAGAAATATAAAAAAGTGGAAGAAGAGAAGAAGAAGAAGAAGAAGAAGAAGAAGAAGAAGAAGAAGAAGAAGAAGAAGAAGAAGAAGAAGAAGAAGAAGAAGAAGAAGAAGAAGAAGAAGAAGAAGAAGAAGAAGAAGAAGAAGAAGAAGAAGAAGAAGAAGAAGAAGAAAAACAGGAAGACTGAAGAAGAGGAACAGGTGAAAGGAAAAAGAAGAGAAGGAGAAGCAGAAGAAGAAGAAAGAAAAAAGAAGAAAGAAGAAGAAGAAAAAGAAGAAAAGAAAAAAGAACACAAAAAACAAAGAGCATAACGAGTTTGAAGAAAAAGACAAGTTTAAAGAACCGCATTTGCTCGTGTCAGTTTAAAATAACTTCTACTTCTGGCACTGTTTCATTGACAGTTTTAACTTGTGGCTGTTTTACTCGCACGGTAGGTTGCGTCCAGAATTTGCGCTGAAGACGGGACCAAGAGAGGTCCCGAAAGCTGCGCTATTGAAGTAAAACATTGATGAACGGGTATTCTGCCGTTTTGTCACAGTATGCTTCTTTTTTCGTTCACGTACTCGGCTCAAGTTTTCCTTATCCGACGATGTAAATAGGTGGCAGCTCGAAGGTGACATCTCTGCTATTTCATTGTGAGCGTTCCATCGTGGAAGTTATCATTACGAATCACTAATCATCTAATCTATTTGTCATTACGAAGTCACCTCGTTTTCGATGTCTCATGTAAGTATGTGTACACTTTTAGTGGATGGAGTCGAAGGAATCGTCATTCTATTTCCGACACGCTTTAGGTCGTTCGTTGCTGCATTAGTTAGCATTCGTTGTACCGAGAAAAAGTCGTGTAATTCTAACTTTGCTCGTCATACTGTTTGGTTGCTTTTCAGGCTTTCTTTCTTGCTTGCTCGCTCGTTCTCTCGCACTGTTGTTCGTCCGTAGCCGCTATAGCCGCTCTCTGTATTACGGATCCTATTCGTGGGAGCAATCCTTAATTACTCTGTATCCATTTCCTGCCATTTTCAAATTTTGTTCATGCCTGTTTCGCAGGGGTACCTAAGCCCAGCGGATTGAACCAGAAAATTTGAGCAGGAAAAGCTCTTCCGTTGCTTGAACTTTATGCATTGCTTTATTTAACTGGCGCTATAAGAGCAGTTTACCCAATCACTTGCTTAGGCGTGGTCCAACTGTGTGAAATGCTAATATGGAAGTATTAATAGAAGCGAAAACGGCAATAGTTTGCTAATGGAACAGGGGAGAATGTTTACTTGCACAACGGCGTTTTGGATCGCAGTTTTCAGCGTACTTTTTGCTAATGGTAATAAAACGCGTCTACATTTCTTCTTTCTCTTCAGTAATCAATTTAGGGCTGTCGGTGAAGCAGCTGAGCTGTTCCGACAGAGACTATGTCATGTGTATTCTAACTTTCGAGCGAAGTAGAATTGGAGAGAAGATGTGTCATTCTGACAGGCGTTTCTCAAGATACTATTGTTGCCGAAGTTGCGCAGACTTTTTGGGAGTCAAAGTGCACTCTAACGGAACATTCGAAGGTAGAGTAAAGTACGAATAAATGGTAGCTGTCTACTGAGTTCGAATTTCCTGCTTTCAGATCGGGGTAATTTCCGTTACTATGATCCAAACTGTCCAGCACTTAGAGATCGAAGACCTGGTTGTGAAAACGATGTTATAACTGCACTTGATGAAGAAGAGTTTTGCGCTACTATAGAAGGGCAGCATTATTGTGCCTTAACTTGCAAGCTCGAATGTCCAACATGAAAACTTTGTCAGAGACGAATTTCATTTGCTCTTAACGATTTTGACTTCATTTCTGAACCCTCAGTGTCCTACAATTGAACGAAATTATTTGCGCCTGAAGATGATAGTTGCCTTCGTGTTGTGTAGAAGCGTTCAACTTGCCGAAGATGGCAGTTCACATTTCGGTTTCCGTATGAAAATGACTCGTCATCATCGAAGATACCAGGAATTCAGATATTGTTCATTAGTACACAATGCTTAGGAAATTTTGACATGATGTCTGCTGCTCTGCAGCAGATCCCGTGCAAACGAAAATGGAAGAAAAGGGGATCAGGCATTGTTTAAAAATTCACTTGCTTTTGAGTTCAACCTATTCATCTATCACATTATTTTTCTAGCATAGCCAGTGCAAAGAAATAATACAACAGTTATCAATTGGTTATCTGCTCCTCAGTGCCTTTAATAGCGTGGCTTAAAAGGAGCTGCACTAGAAATAACAGCATGTCACCACACATTCACAAATGTATTTCTATAACTTTGCGTATTTGACACTGAAGCAGTAGTAGGAGTGTTGCGTAGTTTGTATTCGCTTTGCTTCGAAAGGGTTCGTTCACACGAGGTCGTTGAATAGCACTCATGTAGTACAAAGGCTAAAATGAAACAGCTTGCTATTTTCAGCCCACTGTTAGCGTAGAAAAGGTGTTAACATTCCAGTAAGCTATACATCTGTGCTGCGCCCAGTCGAATAGAACTACAACGCATAAATTTAGAATTGAAATCTACCTGGCAGTATTGCCCCTTTTGCCAGAGATGGCTTGATGAATATCCTTGTTCCACTTAGACTTTACTCGCTTAGTCATCCTTGGAAAACTTTAATAGTTCCGTGCGTTGCTCCCTGAATGCTCTTCCTGTCTTTGATAGCTTTGGATTGTGAAATGACTAATCGCTTTGTACGCCTTTAGGGCAATCATGCTGATATGTCTGATCTCCTGAACATTCTGTTCGCCATATGTCCACTTTCGATCAAATGTAGACCACCGTCTGGAATCTCAAATCAGCATAAATTCTCATAGCTACACTGTACTTACGGAATGTTTTCAACCCGTTAACACCAAAAAAGCAAAAACTTTATTGGCATAGCTTTCGGAAATTGCCTTTTCCCGTCGTCAGCGCAAATGGACGACGCAAATATTACTAAAATTGATTGCTCAGAGAGGAAAAAGACTGCTTGCGCAAATGTTGCAATAACTTGTTGATTCCCGTCAAACTTAATTGATGAGGCGTCGTTTTAGCTGCCCATGCGATGGGTCGACCCATATTTACTGAATTAATTTTCCTTTCTCACCCTTCGTACCCTCTCTTGCTCAACCACCACTGAATTAGAAATGAAGATGAGAAAAGAGAGAAGCGATCAGCTGTTTCCTAGAATTATTGTCAATAAAATAGTTTATCATTATTTGACGAGCAAATGACTTTTCGTTTTCGATAATAGATTAAGGTAACTTCCATAAGAAACACAACTTTCAAGGTAACTTCCATAAATATTCTATTTTATAGGTCAGTTCAACGTTCATGCATTCAGACTTTTAGCATTCTAATAGACGACAAAATAAGATAACAGAAGTAGTTTTCCAGCTTTTCCATTCTTACTTATAATAATAATATGAGCGAAGTTTGATGGCCGTATATTATTTTAATAAGAACCTTGTTTCAAATACAGTGAAACCTCCCTATCCGGACACGTCGGGGCGAAGGGTAGTCCGGATTACGGAAAAAGTCCCCGAAAATCCGGTTTATGGAAATGGTACAGTAAGCCTCAGAAAAGCAGGTAATGCAGGTTTAAATGTAGGTTTCAGGCGTCCACACCGCGATGTCGGTCTCTGCAAGTGGGGAGTTAGCTTACGAGGGCGGCGTAGTCCGTCTGATCAAGGAAAACGACTGACCAGCGAAAACCAATTTCTTATATGGCGTGGACATTGTACCGCGAAGCGACGTGGGAAATAGTTCTCGTGAACTTATTTTTCCACATTCGCAGTTGTCGGCCTGCTTTGTTGGCTCAAAACTTTCGCATTATATGAGAAGAGATTGTAGTTTTATCGGGAAAACCTAGGCCTTGAGGTGCCTTGCTGCAGTCATCTTATTGGTCGAGACTGGCTCGGCAGAGCCGTGGTTGGTCTGCGCCTATGCTAACGTATACCGAAAGGACCGCTCGCTGCTTGTTTCCTGCTCATATAGTCGCTGCCGCCAAGTGACTGTCCGTTTCTCACAAATAGCCTAATTGTCTTTAACGCATACTGTCGTTCCATTGTTCTCTTCTCCGATCCGGCTTAGAGAGGGTCCGGATTAGGGAGGTTTCACTGTATTACTGGTTTCAGTAAACAGATGTTGTTACCAATGTGAGCTTTAGGCACTATCAAGTCATGTTCAAAATGAGTAGCACGGCATCGGTAATTGGGTAAGTGCTACTTTTGCTGACTCTAATTTATAAGTTCACTTCCGGCGGTACTTCCAAAATTCAGTTTGCGTACTTATAGCAAGTAAATTATCTTGCGTGTTGGAATTATGGGAATTGTGTGATTGGGATCAGAAGTCGTCTATGGGAAGCATTCATTATTTCATACAACCAAGCGATGCTCGTAATTATGTCTAGTCCCTCCTCAAGGGCCAAAAGTCGTTATGGAAGGAAAATGGTTATGCCAATACATGTGTATAGCGGTATAATCATTTTTCTTTTCATTACGGAATAGTCATTTATAAATAGGTAAGTTAGGAAGTCAAATGTTGCGAATGTTGACATACATATATAAATAATCACAGAAGAACGCCATACTACCAAATGAGATTAAAGGTCAGCGTAAAGCGCACTTTATTGGCCTCCAATGTCGTGCGTACTTTCTAAATGGCTCAAATCAGAAGCGTGACGTTTTTTCTCAATGAGTTCGGTTGTTTACTTTAGAACGATTGCTCTTTGCAAGACCAGTCATCAAATTGGTAGTCAAACTAGGAATGCTATTCAGGCAAGGTGGTCGCATGATGGCACGTTAATGTTCCATGATATTATAAAGTATCAGACGTTTAAATTCGTCACAAAATGAGCTCACTTACTGAAGGATGGATAAACAGGGTAGTAGCAATTTTCCATTTATGCAGCTACAGAGCGCAATCTTTACAGACCATTCACGGCAGCGGTGCAGGTGTAGGTGTCTGCACCGATGTCGTGAATGGTCTGTAGAGACAGCGCTCTGTAGCTTTACCTACGGGCCGGAGGCTAACACTGGCCGGTCTCGGTTGACTGAAAGTGTCCCCGCTCCTGCGGTTTAGTGGAAGAGCGCTTCCTCCGAAAAGGAATTCACTGTATGTGTTTACCGGGCTCAATTACCCTTCTTGCCTTTTTTCTTTTTCTTTGGCGCTGATGACGGGTCAGGATCTACCCGAAAGCTCCGCTTTCTTCGTTTTGAATAAAGCGTTTTCAATGGGAAGAAAAGTTCGTGTACAGCAACAAACATTGCTAATCGCTCCCGTTACTATGAAGCAATCAATACCTAATGGCTTATCCTTCTTTGCGCATTATTATTGAGCCGGCAAAGCTGCCGTTAATTTTTGCAGGCGTATTGATACGAATGTCCCATGTCCTTATATCACTGCGCAATAGCTGTTGCAATGTAGCTCAGCATTAAATTGTAAAGAAATCGTTACCATTCGATAATTCACTAAATTTTCAAGGTGAAAACACGCAGAAAAAGTGGGACATCCTTTTTTCGTAAAATGTTGGTGCATTCGTCCCGTTACACCAGCCGCACAAAAATATTGAGGAGCGTAAACACTTTTGTTCTCTCTTCCAATGTATTATTAATAATGTAAAGTGCAGCGTAGAATGGAGCTACGCTCGTGTCTTTTGAAAAATGAATAAAAAATCAGACTTCTTCTTTCAGTTTGCTCAAACAAGTCTGCAACTCTTCTGCCACATATTCCATACTTGGTCTGAGGTCCATATTGAAATTAAATATTTCAGCCATCACCTGTGCTGCATCTGATGGCATGTCCAGGGGTACGTGCAAACGGTTTCCCTCTTTCAGGTATTGCAGTAATGTGGGACCATCTAGCGGATCTACCTCAAAGTAAGGTAGGCTAGCATCGGTGAAAAACTCCCACATGACTACTCCAAAACTCCACACGTCTGATTTCTGAGTCCATAATCGGTCGCAAAGAACTTCAGGTGCGCTCCAGCGCACGGGGATATGTTGTGCTTTAGCTAACCGATATACCTTCGTACTGTCTCTGCTTAGGCCAAAGTCGCATACCTTAACTGCCTGCGGCTGGTTCTCGACAATGCTGACGAGGCAGTTACGTGCTGCCAAGTCCCTATGAAGAATTTCTAAATTCAAGTCATTAACGTAAGAACATTTTAAACCTGCTGATAACTACAGCACATATTTATGCTTCGTAGAGGCAAAAGTAAAATTATTATTACCATTTCTATGTATGTGTGCTACTCCTTGCGCGGCTGACGCTGCCAATTTCAATTTCACATAAGCGGTTAATCTCGTGTGGCGTAAGTATTTATCCATGCTTCCGCCTGTAAACATTTTGACCATTTCAAAGAAGAGCACAGGGCAACGTGTCAAGTTTACCGCTAACGAACTCCAGCAACACCATCGTAGCATCCGATGAGATTGTTACGCCGTAGCAGCAAACGATGCCTGGATTTTTCAATTTGCGCATTATGCGAGCTTCACGCAATAGCTCCTCTCTACCAGTTTCGTCCTCTGGATCCCGAAGCTTTTTGACCGCGAGTTGCACTTCTTTTCCTTGTATCGAGACTCTTCCTCGAAAGACAGCTCCAAAATTTCCCTACAAGTTTTTGTCGCACGGAATCAAAAGTATTGAGCCCATAAAGTAGACAAGTGCGTCATACCTCCCCCAGCTGGCTTTCCAGAATTACTTCAGCATCTTCGAACTCCCATGGTTGCCTGCCAACGGACTTGATCAGATACAGTTCGCATTCTTCAGTAGATGTTATTGGGATTCGTTGTTTCCAGTGGAAAGAAAGTAGCTCATGGACAGTCGGAAATGCAAATTCGTTGAAAAAGAAGTTCTGGAAAGAACAAGATGAAATTGCATTCCAATTTGATACCAATAATCTGTATGGTTCACATGACAGCGCATGTCCAGAAGGTGCGCAGAGCTTATTCAAATCAATTTTGCCAAAGTGGCAACGTTTATATCTGTACGTTTCATAGTTTTTGTCAACAGTATCCTGCCTGCCATGAAATGTTTAGGCCTTTCAAAAAAGGAATATAAACCTGATCGGTTGTATTTCTTGAATATTCGTATAGTATCCATGATCTGTTTGATTTGTAAACAGCTTCCCTGCATATAAAGTTTCAATACATCATAAGAATGCTGTTATCATTTGACAAATCAAGAATGCGCAAGTACTAACTACTTAAGCGTAATGTTAGGAGAAATTTTGTCAGTTGCATTCAGCGATTCCATCAATGATAGCTGGTGCTCATGAAGACCAAAACGCAAAGAGTGCTTACTCCGCAGTTATCAGTAGGTATTTGGTAATGAGATACACTCTTTGTTGTTCTAATTGAAAGAACAACGACAAACGTGTTCTGATCCCTTTTCGAAGCTCGAACAAGAAAGTGTCCCACAGGCGCACTGAGCAGTATATCGTTGGCATCTAAACGTGAAAGCCGTGCGTGGTAATAGTTGTTCAGTTCCAACGGTTGTATTTTCTGTTCCTTCTCCTGAAATAGGACAACCGTAGAGCTGCACAAAGAAACGTTCACACTTGTGTATGTACCGTGCGTGATCTTTGAAGTACAGCACAGTGTCATTAATTATTTGCCTGATCTACTAATACAGATCAACCCAACTTACTCCTGATGAATATGTGTAGCTGAAGCACAAAGATTCGTTGTGCTTCAGCTGCACATATTTTCGGTAATTTGCTGCTTTCACGTTAGAAAACCTTTTCTGCAGAGTTACGGAAACATATGCAATACCGTTGCGACTGAAAAGAACTCATCGGTAGCGTCGCCGAGTCAAAGGTTTTTAACCTTGAAATCCCATCCGTAACGTTAGCATTCTTAAGATTATCGTAAGAATTCATCAAGTTTGCTATGTTTGCCAGGAAAATGGTTTGCCAATTAGTAGGTAAAGGTTCGTTTCTATTTATAATATTAACTTTTTTGCGCTTGTAGTATTTTTCTTCCTTATTGTTTGCTTTTGGCTTTCCAAATGCGAACGAGTACTTAATGTTTTAAATATGGATATATTCAAGTATTTGCTGCATCACTGTTCGTAAGCAGTCTGCTTGCTTCTTGTTCCGTTGATAAGAAATGCACACGTAAAGAGCGTCGCTTCAGCCCGTGGGTGGATAACACGCTGGATACAATAATATAAAGGACGACATGTTGGTATTTAAAAATCAATATGTTCAGTTGTCAGCATTTCGAGACATCATCGACAGAACATACCGCCTGCAAAAGCTGTGCGCATATAAAAATGTCGGAACGATGTTTCACCTTTGCTGATAACTGACCATCCATTCATTGGTTAAGTGTTTGTTCCTCTTTGCAGGCAATGGCTACTACAAGCAGTAACAGACTGTTCCCAAGGCAAGTGAAACTGTTGATGTAAGATAAAACTAGATTGATGCTGCTTACAGTGCGCCCAGTTTGGCATTGCGTCTCCTGTTTCTTTGTTTCAGGAGCGTGACATTTCCTCAAATCAATAATAAGCATTCAATTCGCATACTTTCATTTATTTCTCATTGCACACTTACTTCTCAATCTGAAGTTTGATTGCAGTTTTCAAGCTTTCAGCCGAGAGTAATCCAACTTTTCCTTCACTCTTGACTTTGTTAGGATGGCTTTCTGCAAATGCCGTGCGCTTTGCGCTCAGGCAACGTTCTTTTGCTTCTTGACATGTCGTCAGCATTTCGTACGGCTGACCTTGGCCCCCGACAGGCATTATGTGACGCATATTGCAGTCAAGTATGGCCAGCGAGCTACGCTTTACATCTATTTGTACAACCAGGTGGATCCATTACGGATCCCACTGTTAGACGTTGGTATACCGTTTGTTGCCATTGCGATTTGCAACTGTCACATTGCTTTAAACTTAAGACACCAGCTCAGCTATTTTAACGTTGGGTGTTAAAACGTTAGGTAGCGAAGCATATGAGGTACTTACCTTAGTTTACCTGAAATATAAGTAAAAATCTGCCCCAACGCCACAAGTGAATGTTTTTGGCAAATTCTGGCAGTTTAGTCACATTAAGAGTACGTTGCGTACCGTTTCCAAAGCACATTATTCACCTCACTCTTACCCCGCTACAGGTAAGTTGAACTGCATAAACAAAATATATTCTAACTGTGCGTTCGCACACCCCCTTTGAAGCTTTCATTCACCAGAAGTACGTAAAAGTGTAAATTCCCACGTTCCACTGAGTCATCGAAAGAATAACATTCGTTTTAACTATTGTTGGGATGCCTCTGGCGTTGTGTTGGTTTCCTCTCCCCGTAACAGTCGTTATTCGCGTTCTCTATTATGGTATTTTCTCTGGGTGCATCAGCTACATATAGCGTGTGTGTGCCTTGGCAATAAACAAATTAAGTGTGTGCCTTGGCAAACCTGCACTATTAATTCAGAATTAAGTTTACTAATCTCAGTTTAAAACAGCAGTTAGTTTGGACAACTGAATGCGTATGCTAAGTGTTTCACAGTTCAATGCCCTAATTTTTCTGCAGTTAATGAAGTTTGCAGTGCGTGAGTCTAGTGGACGACAGTCTTCCGACATGCATTGCACAATTATTGGCCTCATGAATTCCTGAAACGTCGCCGTCGATTCAGTGTATAGAGGCATTCTGCTTTTATCCAGCTTCATGGCAGAAAAGTTCGACAAAGTGAATGAATAATCACTTGACAATAGGTAAGAGACTTCGCGCTGAAGGCGAAACCAGAACGTTTCGAAAGCTCCACTGCGATTTTTGTTGTTGCCAATACAATTCAACTGAACAATGGGTTTCTTTTAACTGGTCTTGTTTTCATGATGATTCTTCGTTGGTAGATAGTTGTTTTGGTTAATTTCAGACATTACGAACAAATGGGTACAAGCCGTGCTTGACGAAGAACCATCATACAATTCATCAGTTCCAATACAAGAAACATTTACCTGGCGTTGGTAATGTTCACACAGGGACACAGCCGTAGACCATTCAGAATGTTCAACGCCCCCGTTAACCACCCGAGATTCTAGGGATCATAGTTGAAAACAGTGTGCCTTTTAACGGGTCTTGACATATTCTTGATTTGCGTACGGCTTCTACCCGTTTATTTCGTAATGCCTGAAATAACACGAGAAAACTCCCTACCAGCGGATGGATGGGAAATTATTAGTGAAATAACAGAGCAATGCAGTAACTTTCGTATTAGTGAAATAACAAAGCAATGCAGTAACGAAGGTTACTGCATTGCTCTTTTATTCCACTAATAATTTCCCATCCATCTGCTGGCAGAGAGTTTTCTCGCACGATTTCAGGCATTACGAAATAAACGGGTAAAGCTGTACACAAAGCAAGAACATGGGATTACAGTTATATTAATTAAGTAGCAGAAAATGGGATGTCTTGTAACGGGTCTTCTATGTGTCATGATGGAATGTACGGCTTGATCCCATTGGAAGTTGAAAATGTGTCTGAAAGTATACCAAAAACAACGCCCTACCAGCGAATGGATGGGCAGTTATTTGGGAAATATTTCAGAACACTGTAACCTTCGTAGCTTTCGGAACTATCTTGTTCCGTCTTCAGCGAATGTTAATGGTCTGGTAGTGCAAATTATCATTTTCATAAATAGAATACTAAAACCATTCGTTCACTTGAGTATGCGTTGTTCTGCGTGCATGTACATGAAAAGCTTAACTTTTTCCCCGTACACTAATCGGGCGCTTATTAAATTGACACGAAGCTTTTGTCCTTTTCTGCTTGGACATTATCGTTCAGCACAGTGCTTTTTAGATGGAGAGATAATGGTGGTTTAGGCGTTCCGGATGGCAGCGAAATGATTCACTGGTGACGGGAGGTCTGACAGAGAGAAGTCCAGCAGCGGAGGGAAGTGTACGTCTAACTCCACGAACACAATACACGTTTATTGCACACCGAACGCTTGGCAGTCACCGAACCCCCTCACATCGCCACCTCCCGCTTATATATTGTCGTCCGCTGGGTGGGTCTTCGACGCCACACCAGGTGAGTTGTCTTTGCAGTTGCATCCGTCACCGGGTGGTCGACCGGTGATGTATGATGCCGTCGAAGGTGCACCCAGCTAACGCAGTCGGCGACGTTCCCGGTGACAGCCATCATAAACGTGGGGAGCGGCAGCCCACAGCGGGAATCCTTTTTTACTACAGAAGCAATGGAATGCGACTCTAATTTTGATATACGAATAGCATCGATCACGTAGATAGTAGCGAACATAACTGAAAACTTATCTGCATTGTAGGCAGGAGGACGTCTGAGAGGGGACGATATCGAAGTCAATGTTCTACTAAGAAGAGGGTGGTTGCTTAGGCACTGTGCTTGAGAAACACTGTTCTAACTGGTTGAAAAGCTTCCCCCATAGATATCTGACGCACAAAAGCAGTCAAAGCAAACATTAATGCAAACAGTATCCAAAAAGCGTTTACTGCAAGTTAGATGATGGAAGACGCGGTCAATTAGTATTCAGTTCATGTAAACTGTGTCAGATGTTTTGGAACATTAAAATGAAACGTAGCAATACCCTTGTCAACCTAGTTTCGATTGCTGCTACAACCCGCCCTAACCGTTTGCCGAAAATTGCAGTTCCACACAGCCAGGCGCAACTTTCGATGCTTGCTCCGATATCCACAGCCAATTCAAAAAGTTTAAACAGCTAAACCGTCGTCGAATATCAGCAGTTAATTTCGAAAAGGCTAGTAATCGCATACCTAAGGAATACGACTGCGGGCCACGTAGCTTGAGTTACGTAGGTTGAAGTGCAACGGGGAATCAAATGAGCAAACATACTTGAGCATCAAGTTTGGATATTATGAGGTGTTCGTGCGAAGTTCCTCAATCGTGGGGATTGAATGTTTGTAAAGACGGGTTCGCGATTGGTTTGTTCTAACGTAGTTCGCCGTGCAATACCTTAATGACTAAAAATGTATGATTCATTTTGCTTTGTGGCTAATTATCTTTCCTTATCTGCGGAGCCAGGAATGCGGTCTAAGTTGTTTAGAGAGCAGTCATTGGTTTTGTGTGGCTACTTTTCACGTGGAAAGAGTCATTTTATGAAATTATTTACCTGTCAAAACTTTAGAGTGCGAGAGTTTGAAGTAGCGTTCTTTGGTCATTCTGCTTTTTAGTTCGCGACGTATTTTTCATCGTTAAAGGTACAGCTGATCAAATGTTTGTACTTATTGATCATTTTCAACAGATGTACACGCCAATTGTAATTAAAATCGGTGGCTCAAGCAACAGTCGACGACGTTCAGATGAAACAGACGATGCCCCACAGCTGTCATCTCCTGTACCTTTGACGCCTTCGGCAAGTCCAACGTAAGTGATGGTTTGGGATTTAGTTTATCACAGAAGTACATGCGCAGCTGCGGATTTATCTTTATTGAACAGTGAATCATCAGCGCGATCAATTGCGTTCTAGCTGGAAATTTCAGTAATAGTCGCGTAATCGCTGTAGTATATGATCTACCGCAGTATTTCACGAAAGAAGTGTATAATATTTGACATCTGACATTATTCATTGAGTGACGGTTTATGTTAACTATCAAATTTGAAAGAAAGTCTTGTCGGGTTTTGGCTTCGGACCTTACAATTGAATATTCAAACTTGTAGTAAAGTTTACTAGCTGACATAAAAACCAATGGAACCGATTCGTTTCGTGGGTCAAATGAACAAAGTTTTACCAATTTGTAATGCAATTGTGTGTTATCTACAAACGTTGACGTTACTATATTCGACAACTTTTCTTTGCAGTAATGTTGTGATTCCATGCTAAGCCTTTAGGATGCCCACGCTTTCTGTAAATACACCCGAGGAGGATGAGACCGCACAAGTGATTGTGGAGCCAAGAAAACCAATAAACGCAAATGGAATGTTTGGCAGATATGAACGTAATTCCATTGACAATTATGGAGCTCAATCTTCTTCCATTCCGTTGAAACCGGAACCCAGCACCAGTCCACTGAATTCACCTGCTATTAGTAGTTCTAATGTGAAGACATGGACGCAACCACTCGCAACGCCTGCCAAAAGTTTTCCTAACATTGAGTTAGCGGTTCCCTCAGGCGATGCCAAAGTGAAATTATCACAACATGCGCGCCCCACCATAGCGCCTGCCACTTTTGGCCAACAGATCGCCTCTTCTAAACCTTCCCACATTTCGACGAGCTCACTATCGGTAAGTGAGCTTTTGAATGTGGACGCAGTGAACCAAGCTCCTGCTGATGATGGACCAAAGGCTGCGGACATTGCGAACAGTAGGCAGGAAAGTCTTGTTTGCCACTACGAGCATTTCCTGTGTACGCGCCCGGTTATTAGTGGCGAGCTTTACTGTATGGTGCACTTGAAAAAGCGTCCTAAGAACACTTTACACTGCAATTACATTAATTCGGAATCGGATGACGATTGCGATCAACCGTTGCTTAATGAAATGCACAATTCATGCGGGTAAGAAGCACTACGAAAGCAGTTTAAATAATTGAGCAGTTCTCTTATCTGAAGGTTATGTCCGAGGCATTCGACATTAGCTGAAGCAAGAAGGTCAACGTACAACAAGAAATTGGAAAGCAGACGAACCTTACCTCGCATTCTTGGCTTGGAGCCATCCAAAGATACTTGCCAATGGCGCAGCTGTATACGCAATGCCAATACACGTGGGCAAATGAGTTAGGTAGACTGGATAATGCATTTTTAGCGCCTGATGAACAAGGAATGGAGCCGGATATGACCTTTCCGCCAATTGCTTGCGGTTGGCCAAATGAAAGCTCATTTGATCTTAGCGATCAACCGTCCGAGCATATTCGCTTTGATCCATTGATGTATAATCGCCATTCCGTCCTACTTTCCAGTTCGTATCATTATTCTTTGTTCAGGTACAGTGGATGCCTAACTTCGGTGCAGTTGATTGCGATCGTGCGTGACAAATATGACGAGCTGTTGGAATGTCTAGTAAGGCACTGTACCGCTCTGCATCACTTGATCAAGTTGAAGAAGAAAATAGCAAAATCTCACAAACGCGCACCTGATGGTTGGAATACGATAAGAATTTTATGTGCAGTCGTGCTGATCGACTATATTATTAGATTTCGAGCCTCATGATCCAGAGATTGCTGAGAACGTGGAGCTTTTCAGGCATTACATGAAACCGCGTCACGAAAATGCGTTTATTTATGAAATGAAGAGAAGAAAACGTGCTCGGAAAGCACTGGACTCAGAGTAAGGATTGCTTAACTGTTCTAATTGGTTTGTGATACTATTGTTTTACGTCATTGTTTTTGCGTTCGATCTCTGCTTTGTTGTTTAAGTATCCGTTTGTTTCTTTTAAGTCCGAAGACAAAATGCGCATATGCTAAGGAAGAATTGTTGTGCGACCAAAGGGCGTTGCCGTCAAGCGAGTTCTGCGCAGACCGTGAGTTATACAATAATCTGTCCCAGTTTTCCCACTTTTCCATCCAGACGTGCTCTGCGACAAAAGACAGGCGCTCTTTGTGAAATGTGAAAACTCTGAGTGTGATAAACCAAGAAAGATATGGGATAAGTATTGCGCCGATCATGCCGTCGTATCCGTTGCCGACCGAATCAGTGTAAGCTGTCGAGCGAACCACTTCACTCATGTGCATGCGACATTGTTGGCATTTTTATAGCTAGCGAAGTCAAATTCCGTTAAACGACCAGTGGCTGAGTTTGATGAGGTAATTGCGCTTAGCCTTTTCAACTTGCACATATACTTGGTGCATCAATTTTTAGGATGAAGAGTCCGATGATCCAAATCGTCGTAGAAGCGTCCGTTTGAGAAAAGTGAAGAATTAAATAACTTTTTGGATGTACTAAAAAACAGGTGCACGCTCTCGTTTTAGCGTTTGCGAAAGCATGTGAAGTTGAATAAAGATGGCAGTTACATCTATGAATATTCTCCGGTATGTGTAGGAAGACTGAAGTACTTGTTTCAATTCTCACGAGTTTAGAAATCAATTAATGAGTTGGACCGCGACTCTGTTGCATTCACTCCTACGAGTACGTTCAAGTGAATTTTTTTCTTAGCTTGTCAGTAAGAAGGCTCTTAGGTCTTGCCCCTTCACATGGATCGCGATGGAACCGTGATTCCATTCATTCGACCGGTGATTCCGTGGTTCCTGAGGTACAGTTTAAAATAACATTATTCATGTGCAGTTAAATTCAATAAGTCATTTCAGATCTGTGGCAACAGCGACCAGTCAATGACAGCTGAATTAGCTTTGCTTGATCACCAGTACGGCGGAGCGTCCTTCTCAGCGACCGCGAAAACTGATTTGGTAAGACTTGGAAGCTGAAGTGTAGTATGTACGTTTTACAAATGCAGTCTTGTAATTGTTAGAATATTTGATCGAGTACAAGTTTAATCCGTTGCCTAACGGATTGATTTGTTCTGTAGTGTTTGTCGAGAGTTTCATGCGGAGGAATGTACTTTTGTTACCATTAAGAATCACAAAATGTTGGCTGCCATGATGCTGTTAGTGTTGGATACGTCCTGTTCACTGTATTTCCTTTTAAAGATTGATTTCAATATTTCTGAGCGCAGAGATAATGAATGATTAGTGTGATTTCCACTGTTGTTTACGAAAAATTGACAAACAGTGCGCATTTCTTGTACAAAAATTTCCTGGCGTCTCATGCTCCCTCTTCGGTGTACATTGTCTTGTCGAAAGAAACAGTATCTTTGATTGATATGTTCAGTGAGGCAATCGAACTGAAAAGTAAGGTGATTGGTTACATGCTCGTCCTTTGCGAAGATTTCGTTGTTACATTTCGTGCGTCTAAGTGAAATCATAATTTGGTTTATGTTGGCCTTGAGGGAATTTCGTTTTGCCTTATTTTTAGCACATAGCTCTTAAAAATAGCGCAGGCATTGGGATAATAATTCTGCTAGCTGTTGGCCTCTATTTTACGCACTAAACATTCTGCTCACATGCGTTGGCTTTGGGCTATCGTTCGGTTATTTTTTAAGGATACAACTGAAGAAACCTCAGCCGATCAGTGGGATTCTTAATTAGACTTCCACTGTAAGTGGATGCAACGAAAGGAAAATATCCTTGAAGCGTACGAAGGCGAAAGAACCAGAACTTGCGCACTTGTTTTCTATGTTGCCAGTTCAGTGTTTCAAGCTATATTCAATTTCTGTTGTCATCTCCATTTTTGCGAAGATCTGATTACAGGAGTGAATACTTCGACTGGTTTCAACCTGAATGACAAGTCGCTGGAACAGTGAATTAAGTCTGACGGTTGTGCAGATGCAGTTTTGATTAGCAAGTAATTCATAACAAAGTACACACATATAAACGCGCACATGCACGATTAATCAATAGTAACGCAGAGCTCTGTGATAGCTGGAAATTTTTTGTGAAAGCGAAAGAGGCATCAATTGAAATTGAGAAGAGGATATTTGCTTTGTTTTAGCTTATTCCAACGTTCCGTGTTAGAGAAAAGGCATCGACGTAGCAATGCAAGATGTTTATCTGTATCCTTCGATCTATTGTTCCCTATGGAAAGATTTTAAACGTTTCTTCCGTTGAATGTTTTGTGACTGTTTAAGGTTTTAAAAATGGAGTTTAGCGACTATTGTAGTTTTATTGATTAGCGTGGAAGAAGGCGTGCCATCTCGACAGGTGTTTTTTAGTAATTATTTTTATTTTGTTTGTGGTTGATACATGTAAGATATGTACTGTCTTCAGTGCATATAGCGCATCCATAAGACGTGATAATGCGTTATGCCATTTGTTAATTTTTTTGTTTCGTCGCTGGCAGACTCCCTAACTTATGCTTTAATATGTGAACTGAAAATACTGCGTCTGTTCACCAATTTTTGCTTAACTTGAACATATTCTTAGATATTTGAAGCACACTGGGTCCCGAAACCTCCGATCGTACATTTCTGTGTCTCACGTTTTTACCAATAAATCAACCCACCCGCGACTGGTGATATTTGAAACATACAGGTAATAATCCCAATTTCACGGTCGTTTCAAGGTTACGAATAAACCTATTTATCAGTGAACGGTTCTGTGGCCAAACTGAGGAGTTCACCTGTTGTACTGTGGTTTATGCATAGCTAACATATTTAATGTGTAAAACTCATTGTTAAGTTGAACTTTTTAACTGGTTTTTCGGTTTAGCTGAATCGAGGAATCACGGAGATTCTACCCGTTGATCAGCGCCACGTTAGTGGAAAAAGATGTTTATTTCCAAAAACGAGAAAAACCGTGGCGCGTGATGGTCGGGAAAGCGGATCTTTCGGGCCAACGTAGGCCTGTCTTCAGCGCTATTTGTACACTCGGCTGTCCCCCAGATTTGGCTTTCAGGGAAAGTCCCTCCACTCAGCCGAACCACAGTAGAGCCCGTTAGACCATATCTAGATCTCTGGAGGCTGATTCCACCGTGGCCGTGCGGGTATCAGAGCTGTTCCCTTACTGACCATCCCGGAGGAGGCACATTGTCCCTGATTGTAAAGACTAAGTATTTATTTGAAAAGCGTCTGCAATAACGGGACCATTTTGATTTTTCTGAAATTTGTCATTTCCACATGTCGAGTTGGGCGATCTATTCTTCCATAAATCTTTGAACTTTCTATTTAATTATTAACTTTGTTGAGCTCACGAGTTGGCATGGCAGATGGCCCGGGCAGAATTTAAGACGCGTTTATGGTTGCATAAGAATTGCATACAAAGAGGAGGTGGCTGGTGAGCCGTCATTTTTCGTCTTTCATTTCCAGCGTAGGTGATTTGTCAAAGCGGAATGAAGAATAAGAAAGCTGCAAATTCATCGTACAGTAAATTCACTGTGTAATGAAGCACAGGTAGTCAATTTGGTGTCACGAAAATCTTAATCGAATAATATTTGCACTGTCAGTTAAATTCTGCTTTCAAATTATTATCCGTATTTTCGTGTTCAATTTTCAACAAAGGGAAAAATGGAAAAGCATCTCAGTCAAATGTCGGTAAACTGTGAAAACAACATGGTTGTACCGTGAAGAATAATGAAGGAAGTGCTACATTAGCACCTGAATAATTTCCAGTGCTTGAGAAATCAACTCATTCACAGCTTCATTTACGCGCGTAATGTTTCTTCGCAACATATTTATAAGCAGCTTTGTTGGATTGGCTGATTAGAAACACGAACGGGCGTAATGACAACTTTTGTTGTTATTGGAAAAGATCCGGATAAGGCATGTCAAAAAAATTTTAAGCTGAGCATTTGATTTAAATCCTCTGACCACTGTTTCGAAAGGTATAAGTGTTGACAGTACTGTTATGGATATCCCTACGTTCTGTTGCTCTCTGTGCCTGTGGCACCAAGGATGAGACAGCTCCGTCTCTTAACGCTTATTATTTTGGACGGCTTATTATCGCAGACTTACGGGGCTACGCGCGCTGTGGATATGTAAATTGTTGGTTTCCAATTCACTTTGCAGTCAGAAAGTGCGCACTGCTTAACCTCGCTTTGCCGATGTGCAATGCGTGAACGATTAAGGTGTTCATTCCATAACTTCATACACAGTTCGCTGTAAACGAGAGAGACATTCTGAAGTATCACGTAAATATGCAACTGTATTGAATTTTAAGATGAATTCAAGCATTGGAATGATGCGTCAATGTATGTTCCAAGCGAGGATCAAGAAGTCTATATTGAAGTCAATGGCGCCGAAGTGGGGACTGTTCAGTAGGTGAATTTCGTGCTGATTGTTAATTTTGTCCATTGTGTAATGAGATGTTTTGAAGTTCTTGAAAATTAGATGCTTCGTAACACTGACTGTGCTAAAACATTGAGTTCATAAGACCACTTTCCACTGCATATTAGATATCTTCGGAGCATTTACAGCTTCTGTCTAGTCCTCAACGGTCAACAGTTGAACCATGTTCTAGTATTACATATGGGGCATTATAGTTAATCGTATCACTGCATGACCGAATTTTTCTTCTGCTGGATGGACTGTGAAAGTCTTGGGTGCTCCGTAGATAGCCAAAGTACAGTTTAAGAAGGTGCCAATTTGTCTTGTGGTGGCAGTGCTGTGAAATTCCAAAAGCATCGTAACATTTTTAGGAAGTAAACATCTAGAGCACGTACAGTAATGGCGTTGCAGGTGTATTACCACAACAGTGATTCGTACTGCTACGTCTATAGGACCTACTCTATCAGAGTATTCGTTTACACCAGTGATGCGCAAGGCTATGCCAGAAATCGCCCCCCTTTTCCAGCTTCGAGGTTGCCATCGCCCCCTGGGATGAATCATATCGGCTGAGGACGCGAAAATTGGCGGGAAATCTCCACCGAGGACAATGTCCTTTTTTCCTGCCAATTTCCTGTATTGACTGTTGCGCGAGGGAGTGTTCGCTGGATCTGCGACAGCATCCTTGCTACACCTTGCTTCTGCATAGCATATTTTCGCATACAAAGAAAACGTTATGTGTACAACTTCATTTGTTCAGACTCCGCGTTTATTACAGTATTACTCTGAAGGGCAGGAAGTGTGCAAACCAATTATCCCTTCAATATTTGGCCGCATTGACGTGACCCGCAGTCGTAAATCGCCCCGAGTGACTACTTCGAAGCGATTCCACTTCTTCGTGTCGAGATCCGTAACAACACTAAAACCGCAATATCGCTCCTTCTAGCTTCACCGCCTACCCCCAGGAGGGGGCGATAACGCCCCCTTAGCCCTTCACCGCCCCCAGTCGCCCCTTTCGCGCTTATCGCCCACCTGGACTTCAAAATCGCCCCCCTTTGCCCACCACTGGTTTACACTGACTGCACGGCGTTTGCCTTTACTTAGGCTGCTTTAGTGATGAGTTGCGAAATGCCTATGTCTCGATTTATTTGAACAAGCGGGTTGTCTGCAGTGTAGTTTCGTAAACAGCGTCGTTTTTAAATATTTTCAATATGCGTGCCAAACCCGTAGATACAGTAAAATGAAGAATTTACTGCCCGTTGTGTTTCTGTGTTGCTACAATTTCATATTATTACAGGTTGTTGAAGATTGGGTTGCTTGTAACGAGCTCTCGCATGATGGAAAGGCTCTTTTTGAGACTGATTTTAGCTCGTTGTGTGATATATGAACTGTACCAGTGATGCCAAGTAGAAACCAAACAAATGACGGTTGAAAGGTCTTTAATGGACACGTGCGTACAGTAAAAAATATATATCGAAGCTTTCGGAACTAGGCTGTTCCGAAAGCTTCGATATATATTTTTTACTGTACGCACGTGTCCATTAAAGACCTTTCAACCGTCATTTGTTTGGTTTCTACTTGGCATCACTGGTACAGTTCATATATCACACAACGAGCTAAAATCCGTCTCAAAAAGACCCTTTCCATTATTACAGGTTGTTTCATGTATTCTGAATACGCAATAGTGTTCCTTGACAAACTGTTTGAGCTATTCATTATCATATTATCTCAGAATACATAATATAATCATGAATAGCGTAGACGCACGAAGTGCGGTAAGCAATTCTTTCGTCCTTAATAAACACATAACAAGAATCAGTTTCCATTTTTGATAACACATTTCCATTTCAAGGCCTCAAATGCTGGCGCGTACGTGTCAATGCCAGAGGTTTGTGGTGCGGCTTTCCATCGGTAAGTGCGACCTCGTGTTCGTCAACTTTTAGAGGGTGCAAGTGCCTGAAGAGCTGGCTGACTGGGACAAACCATTTCCTTCCTACTTTCCACAACGGTGGACGGCACAATGTTCATTTGAACAGTGTGATCCTGAGATGCCGTGAGATCGAAATGCATTGTTAATGTTGTGAACTGGCTTGACACTGATGCAGAAACTCCGTTATTGCCATGAGATTTAACAAAAAAGATGGAGCTGTCGATCGAAGAATGGTTCGCAGGATGACAACGCAGCGTCCAAAATATAATGTCAGTCAAGGTCTGCCGCTGAACCCCTCTGGAAGAACTGGCTTGATGGGACGAGGTTATCTACCACGATTTGGACCTTCTCATCTTGTTAAAGTGATTCTTATAAGGTAAGTGAGCGTTGTCTTATTATGCCAAGAAATAAGGTTATATTGCCACCGTCGCCACAGGTCTGCTTACTCGTTGGTTATTGTTCACTCTTCGATATTTTCCAAGCCGTCTTGTATGAACAGAACCTGCTGTGTGTGAAAGCGAGATACTGTTGTTTGAACGCTCAGTTAGCTTTTAATTCAAGTGTTTGTATGTTTGGAACATTGTATTTATGGTAATAAGCGAATCAGTGGAGTGTACTGCTGTCACTGCTCCTGGTAAGCGTAATCAGAGTTTATATATTTCGTCCATGAAGTGGTATCTACTGGCGTTCAAATTGTTCTTCCTGTGTATTGATGACCGATATGCTCGATTTATACCGTATATACGAATCTTTCTCTCGGCGGTGTTATTTCTGTGGTTATTAATAATATACGGCAGGTAAATTTACTAGTCTAGAACAGTGAATTCTTTCTTATGACACCGGTTTAGCCTATCCAACGACTAATGTTGGAATAAATAATCGTAACGGAAGTAGAATTCATTTTGATCCCAGAAATATTCCATCTTAACGTTGCTTCAAAGCACAGTTATGTTGTTTAAATAACGTGATGAATTCTTACGTGTTTGAAATGAAATGACTTTGGTAGCCTCTCAATACACAATTTAGTGCGTGACTGTGCAGGATATTTCCTGAAGGAAGTGCCGTATTTTGCAAACGCATTCATTGCACTTGTTTAGAAAACAAAATAAAACGATGGCATATTTGAAGACGAAGAACGGATTATCCTTTAGGGATGACGCTTTTGCGGTTGCGTGATGCCGCTACATTATTCAGCGTCTATGTCAGACTGTTCTTTCCAGACTTTTGTTGCGAATCTGTCATCTAGCAAGCTGTCGAGCAAAGTTATTGCTGCCATTAGGAAAAATCCACGATTTCATCGCAGGGACAAACTGCTGGAAACGATACTCCATAAAGCGGAAGAGAGTGCCACAAAGGTACGGCTGGCCTTTATCACTTTCCATGAAGCATTCGTACGACATGACACGGTAATGCCTGCATTAGATCTCTTGAAAGTCCGTTGTTGATTTGGCATTGTAATCTTTCTCGGACGCGCGATCTTACATTTTGCCGATGCAGGATGCGACTTGTCTCAGTTCTCTGATCAAAGAGAGCATAGCTTTATTCCTATTTTGAAGGTTTGCCATAGGCGCCATACCATCCCAAACGGGAGCGAAGGCTGGCAACTGGGCAGAGCACTGAAACGGCTCTTGAATTGGAAAGATCATATCGATATGGTTCTTTCTTGGGGTTTTCTACTTTGCTAAGCAAGTGTAGTCCTTGCGGCTTACCGTTCCTTAAATTGTTCGCTTTATAATTATGGCTTTCCTTCTTCCTTGTTCACACTTTATGCCACTTTATTTATTGCAAATGCTCTTTATTCAACGAAACAATGCCTGAAGGTAGTGAGTAAGTAGCCAACATTGGAAGACTGGTTCACTTTGTTGTAGGTGGCTGCTGATACTATGCCGTCACCACTGGATACGGACAATGCATGGATTGAGTTAACGGTTTATATTATACCATGCAGAAAAGTCAGTTTATTCTGTGAAGCAATCTTGGAAGACAGTGAGATTGCAGCGAACCATGAATGGTCGGTGGAAACGAATGTGCAAAGCTTTTTAAAGACGTTGCAGTCAATGAAAATGTTGAGCAGGAAAGCGGAAAGAAACTATTTGAAGCGCGACGTCAGCATGCGGAATTCTGGATGGAAAGCGATTATGTGGCACTACAAGAGAGAAATTTCACTCGCTGTTTCTTCGCTTGTTGCTTACGCTATAGGTGGTGCACTTCTGCTGGCTGGCTTGACAACTGCTGGACTAGGTGTTATCGTTGGAACCTCCATAATAAGTTTAATATTGGCACTCATTAACTATAAGATACCGTACTAAATAGCAAAATGTAACGCATGTTGCATTAGTAAAATTTCACTTGTGGCTTAGTATCTTGCAATCAGCTGACAATTGTTTCACCTATTACGTACGTGCCTACCTATAAAAAGTGCTTATCGAACAAGTCGTCGGATTGGAACATGTTGCATTTACGATCTTGCTTTTCAAACAGCACACTATATAGGGTGTTTCGAAAGTCTGGTTATTCCAAACTAAGTTTCCGGGAGTGGGCAGCAGTGTGATTCCATGTAAAGTTCGTTAGTTTTTTGCTAACGGAATGGAGCTGATAGCTTTTCTAAGGTCACAAAATTTGCTAGGCGTAGCGACTGTCGAGCTGATGGTTTCTTCAGTTCAGTGTTGCCTAAAGGTATACCAGAAGCACGAGCTATCCAGTGCCAAACTTTTGGAAAGAAACAAAGTTTGACGAAAGCGTTGTCATAAAGTATCACAGACGAAAATTTCACGTTTCCTGAGAAGTTCGCAGGTACATGATCGCTCGGACGAACGAAAACATTGTTTGTTTCGTTCGTCCGAGCCATCACCACTGGATACGGATGATGCATGGGATGAATTATGTGTTTATGTTATTCCTTGCTGTAAAGTCAGGATGTTTTGTGAAGCGGTGGTGATGGGCAAGATGATAGCGGCAAATCATGATTGGTCGGTAAAAACTGACGGGAAAAACTGGCAAATCAATCTGCAGTCATTGAAAACATTAGACTGTACAACGATAGGAAATAGCTTAAATCGCCAAGCTGCCACGAGACATTCCTGAAATGCAATTACTCTCTGGAACTGCCGAAGGGATATAATTTACATTATGACATTATTCTACTGTTCCATAGCTGTTCTAATCACTTTAATTGGTATTCCATATATTGGACTTGGCATTATTGTTGGAAAAAGCGTAGCGGGCTTGATGTGGATACTGGCTAATTTTCTCCCAAGCTTGCTTTCAGGGTGATATGAACAGAACGATGCCATCATCTGATAGTGCGTATCTAAAAATGCAGGTGCATGCTGCACCTTTCAATGACGACATGTTTCCAGTTTCTTACAATTGGCATAATGTACCAGTTTATTTTTGTAGAAAGACAGGTAGCTTTAAGCGATGACGTTCAGCAGCGAAAAGACAGTAACTGTATGCAGCTAAATGCACTTTTTATACAACGAACATTGCTCTTTTACTGCTCCCATACCACTTCCCATACTATAAGATGTGCATGGTCTGCTGCAACACCGTTAGACTTGTTTTTACAAGGAAGATGCCGTGAACTTATAGGAATAATCATCGCAGCTTGTAGAAAACTCGATTAATAGAGTGACCAATGGCTCACCCAACCGCACGCAGGAGACGAGCTGAACCGACGGCTGAACCTGAGAACCAACGACAGTAGGGAGGGAGCAGGACGAGGAGAATGGGTCAGTCGGTGTTTAGTAATGTTGAAGGTCGGTTGCGAATAAACACTGGTATGATAGTAGCGTGTCTCTAAGCTGCACCATGCGCAACAATAGCAAGGCAGGAAATGCTTGCAATAGACGCCCGTTTATCGACCAGGTATGCATTATGCCAATTTGGTCAATGCACTATAAAGAGTGGCCATATTTTGCGTATATAGCGTTCCAAGCAATATATTCTGCTTTTGCAGGTTTCCTCCCAATGTTCATATAGATCAGTGTTTCTCAACCTTTTCCGCGCTATCGCTCCCCCCCCCAGGACGTTGCCGTGGCCCCTTATCGCCCCCTTAGACATCACAATCGCTCCTGCTCTGATTAGTCTCCTGGGGCCTGCGGAAAACTGGCTGGTTTATTGATAGTACTTCTGATACATGTGACGTCATAGCACGGAAATACCCTGCTATGACGTCACATGTATACAGGAAATTTTTATCATGAAGGATGAGTTTCAATTCAGTACTTTATTTCATACATGCACAATTTCGTTCAGCGTATGAACTTTAGGAAAAGTTAATGAAAAGCCTGATACTGTCGAGACGAAATTAGTTTCTGAATGTGAGGCTGAAAGCGAGTCAGCCGCAACCGCAGGTCACCACGTTTCGCTATTTGCAATCGGCTTCTCTTCTTGCCTTAGAAGGTATGTTACCACGCGAAACCCTCTTTCCGTTAAATACGGTGAGGGAAACGCGATAAGCAACTTTTCTTATATGAGTCCATAGGTGAAGATATAGGTTAAGTATCTCTGGTTGAAGCCAGAAAGCTTGGTACCCGTTTTTTAAGTTTGTGCTTCAACTTTTCATTTGTTGGCAACTCGATCAATTCCTCTTGTATGTCGACTGCTGCATTCTCAGCACAAAGAAACGGTTCTAATCACCCAACCTAGGATTTGCGCACATAGAATATCTTCAAAGCGTACGCGCAATTCCTGGCGTAGCATGCTTAAGTTGTCACAGTAGACGTCGACGTCCTGATTACGAATTTTTGCATTCTCTTTCATTTCGCAGATTTGGAAACTGATGAAACACGCGTTGTGCTAGGCTACCTTCAAAGATTTGCAACTTTGTAATGAATGCGCTTATAACGCCTTTTATTCTGACCAAATTGACATTGTCTCCCTGCGAAAGTTGATTCGCTTCATTGAACTTGAAATATAAATCAGATAGGTAAGCAATATGGCCTTGAAACTATTTAAAGTTTTCGTGCAGCAACACATCGTGCTCTTCGAAAAATTTCAGTACAGTTTCAAAAGCCACGTAAAGTGCATTGCCCTTAAATAACCACCGTATTTCAGAATGAACAGGAGATGATTGCAGTCTTCGTTGTTTACGTCGCATAACTTGCGAAACAACCTAACATTCAATGGCTTATTTTCGATTTTGTTAATCCATGTAACCAATAAATCGCTGACGACGGAACAAGACCGTTCCGAAAGCTTCGAAAAAGTTTCATAGTGTTCTGTTAATTTCCTAGTAACTGCCCATCCATCCGTTGGTAGGGCGTTGTTTCTGTTAATTTCAGACACTTCGAATACGAGAGAACGGGCACAAGCCATTGAAGACATCGAACATGCCTAGACCCGTTACGAGAAACCCGATATTCAATCCCTGTAACGGCATATTGGAGTGAACAATGCAGTCGACTGCTCAGGTGCTTTGCAACCAAATGCTGCACAGTCATCACGCAATGCACAGTCATTACGTTTGGTACAGCCTGCTTTAAGTAGGCAAGAAATTCTCGCTGATTTTCTAGCATTGACAGTGTCCCGTCAGTTGCAACGGATATTACATTTATAAGAGGTTTTTTTTCCGCTAAAAGGTTTTTCAAAACACAAAACATGGACTCTCCTTTCGTGATAGTTTCCAACGGTTGAGCAAATAACAGATTTTGTACCAAGTAGCCACCATGTATAAATCGTACGTAAACTACGAGTAACGCCTCATTACCAGGCAAGATTGATTCATCAAGTTGCCCATGAAAACTGCTCTCTCCTCAGGAAGCTGCGCAATACATCTTCCACATCTTTACCCATTTCATCAATGCGACGTTGGACTGTGTCATTACTCAAGGGAATCTTCTTGACTATGTCAGCGACCGGTTTATGCAACACAGTTTTTACAACTTCACTTATTACTGGAAGCAATAGTTCCTCGCGAGTAGTGTGCGCTTTCCCAATCTTTGCAATCAAAAGTGAAATGTTGTAGGATGCGAGCAAGCCATCTGAATCTTCTACTTCGGATGTTAAAGGGAACGCATTTTTCAACTTCTGTTGCCTATTTAGCTTATTGCGAAGCGATTGAAAATATAACAAATCTCTATCTGCTTTGCCTGGTTAGATGGTCAAACAACCTCGACAGTTTCACTGCTTCGTTCGAAAGTACCTTCTCATAGATTAGGCACATGGGTAGCTGTCTGTCACTACGCGAAGGAACGAAACCATACTTCAAGTAGTCTGAGCTATACTGCCTGCACTTTCGTTTCGATTCCGTCGTTTCACAATCTGTGGAAGTCTATTTCATTTGAATGGGGATTAGCTACTTTGAAAATTCGATTGAATCTATCTAATCTAGTACTTTTCGCGTAACTACTTTCGAAGGAATATTCTTGCACAGTTATTTTTTAAAATGTGCATCCCCACTTATTTTGCCTTAACTTCTCTCGCATTTTAACTTACATGGTTAAGGATGTGATAATAGTTGCTACTCATAAAATTTTTTAAGTTTACTGCATAACTGCTCAATTCCCTATCATTTGACAATAAATTCGTAAATGACAGTTAACTTACGTGAAATGTGACGCCAGATATAAGCGTAACTGCCAAGTTAGAAGCTTACTGGAAGGGCACGGTCAGCTAACACCAGCTTAACAGAGAAGGAATAGCGCAGGAAGTCAGATGTCGGCAAAGCGCAAAGAAAGCTGAACAATAAGAATCACCGATAATTAGAACGTGGTGGAGGCAACATAGAGAAAGGCTTAGAATAGCTTTGATCAGATGCGCCTCCCTGAGTAGGACGCTGATTATGCCGCGTGGGAAGCTTGTCATCGATGAAACCGTCAATAAACGATCGCGAGCACGATTTGAATTGCCGTTGAGTGTGAGGGAATTATACTTGCTGCCGACAGCGTAAGTGACTGAATGGTATTTGCATTTCAAATCTCACTGTACACGTGCGTCCGAAGCAAGATACCAGTCAGTTGTCTCCTAAATGCACAACAGCTATGTATCGCCCCTTTCAATTTCCTATTGCCACCTTCAATTTCCTATTGCCACCTTCAATTTCCTATTGCCACCTTCAATTTTCCATCGCCCCGCTCGGTCTTCTATCGCCCCCTAAAATATCACATCCCCCCAACTTGAGAAAACTGGTCTCAGTGAACACTTGGTGGGTAGCAGAGCCGGCTATCATTCTTCCTTGGTGACAGTTCAGCTATGTTAACTTTGCGCCCAGGAAGTTAGACATGATCTTAGAAAGTTAGCCATGAAAGCGCGTGCGATTATACTTGCTGCCGACAGCGTATGTGACTGGATGGTAGATGCGACATTCGTATTTGAATTACAAATCTCAATGTACACATGTGTTTGAAGCAAGATATCAGTCGACTGTCTCCTAAATGCACAACAGCTATGTATCGCCCCCTTCAATTTTTCATCGCCCCACTCGGTCCTCTATCGCCCATCTGCTTCCATCGCCCCCTTAAATCTCACATCGCTCAACCCGCTTGAGAAACACTGATATAGATCAAGTAAAGAAAACTTTGTGTTGGTGCACAAGTGAAAAGTTCTGAAAGTCCTTTCCTGAAAGTTCTGTATTTGAGGAAAATGAAGTTTGAACGGTTCACTTTCCGTATTAGGATTTCAACAGAATGTGACAACTCGAACTGTGCCAACATTTCGGCTTATTAACTGGACTCTGATGCTTACATCTAAGCCTTTGAATGCTTTTGCTCATTTCGACACATGGCATTCTAATATAAACGCGATTTATTTTCCCCTGCGCAATTTAATTGCAGGATGATTATTTGTTCCATGCTCCTTCTGCGTAGTTGTCAGACCTGGAAAAACACGCGCTGTGCAAACAATGTGTCGCCCTCTGGAATCTTTGCGAAAATGCATTCTAGAATAATGGAAATGAACTTATTCCTCTCAGAAGCTCTGCATTATTCCTTCGAATGCTTTTACTTGCAATTAAGCTAAATACAATAGAAACCAAACTTGTGGACACAACCAATTCGTTAACGGTATTTGTGGGCATGACTAGCACATTTCGTTAATCTGAGTACTCAGAAAAAGTCTTGATCGGTAACAGCGGCAGTTTTCATTCTTCCTAAAGGGACGGTTCAGCGGTGTTCGAACATGTTCAATGGTAAACAGTTTCCTGGCAGCCGATTAGGAGTCATACGCATAACTTTGTGTGCCAAACTGGTTCCATCGACAGTATGGTGTGGGCAACGCCTGTGTTGTCAGACAGCGAGGTAGCTGGTTCCGAAAGTCAGTTACATGTCAAAATATGTCACTGCTAATACACCAATCGTTTACCATCAAACGTGTGTTAGCGTGGATGGAATGAACAGAGGCGACCTGTGCCCTTAGGAAGAATACTACAAGCACTTCTAATTATATTGGTAAATACCGTCGACTGAACAATTCAGATTCAGTAGTTAATGCAGCTATAAAGAAGTCAGGTTTTCATTATATTTCCTTAAGCCAGCACATTAGTATTGAATGACTTTCAATAGCCGTAATTTTTGGCTGCTCCCAAAAGCCTATCTTCAGCAGTAAACGACGGATAAACTGGCGACCTATGACGATTACACATGTATGCTTCCATCATAGCACAGATTATCCATGTCAAGCGAAATACCTGAAAGCTGCGCTCACTTCACTGACTGAAAAAGCATTGAAAACGAAATGTTTCATAACGGGCTGCTGTTTTTAGTTTAGAAGATTCTTCTGGCACGGCAGTGGAACCGTTTATTGAATCGAAAAAAGATACATTGTAAATCAACGAGGAAGTACAACGTATCTTTAACGAGACAAAACTTCGTAGCTTTCGGAGCCTCCTCCTCAGTCGTCAGCGAATTGCACAAATGGGGTTACGCAAACATGGGAAGGGGATCGAGGTACGGGGCCAGATGTGCAGGATTTTGTGATTACTGTTGACCAAACATCACTTACCTCCACACCCTTTTCACGATTAAAGCACCTGTTATTCTTGATAAACAGGGATTCCTTTATTTTCCTAAGGGAAAAAAGGCTCTCGAGACAAAGTATGTAAGGTTGAAGGTTGTTAGAGCACTGAGAGTAGTGCTCAACGACCGCTGAGGCTTTAATTGTGCTTTCTATGACCTTTTATGAATCCAGTCTTTGTGGGCGCCCTCCTCTTCTGTTCGGTTGTCCTCCTTCTACTCTGATCCGCGCTGTTTTGTACCGTTCCACCGCGGCCATGTGTTCTCCAAGTCTGTGAAGTAAACTGTTGCCCCTTTCTCCTATATAGGAGGAGGCGCAACAACATTTAATCTGATAAACAACCCCAGGAACCTCCTCCTTTGGGGCTTTTGACTTGTCAGTTCTTAGGATCGATCTAAGGTTGGGTGAACTCCTAAAGAAGACTGACGTTTAATCCATGTCCAAGTTGTTTGATAGTTTCTCCAAGATCTTGTACGTATGGTATTGTAATTTTAAGCGGTTGAGTTGACTCCCTCATCGCTTGGTTCGATCTTGTTTTGTTTAAGCAATCTCTAATGATCGATGAAACGAAATTTCTACATGCCATTTCCGTTCTAAAGAACACAGAACTATCACTAAGAACAAAACTTAACCCGTTTCATATCTCGAAACTTGTGTTGTTTTGTCTATTAGAAGGTAGTTATTTTAAATTTGGTAATGAGTTTTTTTGCACAAAAGGATGTGCCCCAATGGGCAGCCCCCTCTCTCTCTGGCTATAGCTGAGATTATTATGGGACATTTTGAAGAAAAGGCCTTCCATGACTTAGACAATGAAATATCACCGCATTTCTTTGAACGATACGTTTATGACATCTTTGCGACCATCAACGAAGGCAAAGAGGAACTTTTCCTTAACCATCTAAACAGCCTTTTCCCCAATAAGATTAGATTAACAATGGAAAAGGATTCTTTGTAACGGTGTAGTCATACATGATAAGGTATATCAGTAAGACTTGCACCGTTTAACCTTTTATTTCAAACAACTCGGAGCTTTCAGGGTCGCACACACCCCGTCATCAGCGATTAGTCGCTGATGACGGGTGCGTGTGACCACGAAAGCAACGAGTTGCTTGAAATAAATGGCCAAACGGTGCAAGTCGTACTAATATACCTTATCTTATAATAGAAAAGGATGTGGATATGAAACTCCCATTCCTGTACGTGCTAGTTATAAGGACGAACGACGTACCTAAAGTGACGGTGTACAGGAAACCTACAAATTCAGCCAGACACCTACATTTCAATTCACACGACCTGATCTCCACCAAACGTGTGATTGTCAAAGGGATGGTGGATAGGGCGGTCTCCGTTTGTGACAAGGAATTTCTTCCTCAAGAAATTGAGTATATCAAGAATACACTGCGCGAGAATGGCTATCCAGATAATTTCGTTTCATCGATCATTAGAGATAGCTTAAACCAAACAAGATCGAACCAAGCGATGAGGGAGTCAACTCAACCGCTTAAAATTACAATACCATACGTAAAAGGTCTGGGAGAGACTATCAAACAACTTGGACTTGGATTAAACTTCAAAGTCTTCTTTAAGAGTTCACCCAACCTTAGATTGATCCGAAGAACTGACAAGAAAAAAGCCCCAAAGGAGGAGGTTCCCGGGGTTGTTTATCAGATTAAATGTTGTTGCGCCGCCTCCTATATAGGAGAAACGGGCAGCAGTCTACTTCACAGGTTTGGAGAACACATGGCTACGGTCGACGATGCTAAACGGCACGGAACAGAGAAGGCTTAAAACCGAACAGGAGAAGAGGGCGACCACAGAGACTGGATCCAGAAAATGTCATGGAAGACACAATTAAAGCCTCAGCGGTCGTTGAGCACTACTCTCAGTGTTCTAACGACTTTCAACCTCATATGTTTTGTCGCGACAGCCTTTTTTCCCTTAGGAAAATAAAGAAAGCCCTGTTTATCAAGAATAACAGGTGCTTTAACCGCGACAAGGGTGTGGAGGTAAGTGATGTTTGGTCAACAGTAATCACAAAAACGGGTTGCTGTAACCTGCACATCTGACCCCGGACCCCGATCCCCTTCCCATATTTGCATTACCCCATTTGTGCAATTCGCTAACGACGGAGCAGGAGTCACCGAAAGCTGCGAAGTTTTCTCTCGTTAAAGGTACGTTGTGCTTCCTCGTTGATTTACAGTGTATCTTTTTTCGATTCAATAAACGCGTTCCACTGCCGTGCCAAGAAGAATCTTTTAAACTGAAAAAGCATGTGAGAAATAGGGATGACCATGGTAGTAAGATAAGGTTTAAAATCGCAACACCTACTGACACGACGTAGGCTAATGATGCTACTGTTCTTTCTACGCCATCCCTGTGACATTGGTGCATAATGTTAGGGAAAGAACAGCGCAATACGGAAAATACATGAGGGAATTTAACGTGAAACAATATAAGTGACATGATTTTGCTCGAACTATATATCGAGCGCATTAACATACGTTACATTACTGCTTGACGTAAACGTTACAGACTACTAATACGTTGCGTCATTTTACCTTCATTTGCTAACTTAAATATAGTATGTACTCCTTGGTGGGCGCTTATTTGCACGTACGTATCTCCGCAGAAGCTTTCATTTTCCAACAGTGCTGAAGCTACGAACGCAACTGTATAAACACACATTCGCAGCACAATTATCGGAAGCGTACTTTTCATTTAAAACACTTCGAGTCCATGAGCTGTGCTTAATGCGTGTCGAAACATGAAGTATTTACTGTCAGCCGTTTTCCTGTCTTATTACAATTGCATTCTGCTACAGGTTGTTGCGATTTTGCCTTTTACTTCATTTCGCGTATTTCGTGAAAGCAAGATTAACCGCATACCAGTGGACCAAATGAAGCTTTTATCGTACTTCAAATATGTGCCACGGCAGCAACCCCTTCATTTTGCATATCACAAACGTCTTTAAGTTAGGAATAAAAGGAATAGGGGGTTACTGTCAAATCTGCGTCGTTAATTTTCTTCTCTATTACTGACATGGTCGGTCTGAGGTGATGCTCACACCACTGCTTGACTGACTGAGCAGCTCAAAGGGTCGAAAGCTGATGTCACTGCATCAGTCGGTCCAATACATGTGTTTGCGCCTCGAATGACTTGACTTAGGTGAAGAAAGCACGCTAGTAATGGTAGCACAGTTGTGATTGAAAACTCCACTCAAGAAATTAGCATCAATAAAAAATGTACAGCAGCATGCATTTGGGAAATTCTGTAAAGACGAAGAATTCAAGAGTTTCATTAAGAAGGTAAACTTTAAAACGTAGTAAAAATCAAAATAAATGCGCATTCTTCGTTCCTAATATTGAATTTTTATTTAAAGGCGAAGAGTGCTTCTCAACCGATGCCTCTACCTGAGGTTAGAACTACTGCTTCAGTTCGGTAACCGTGCCATCGTGAGCATGAACTTATAGAGGTTAGCGGTGCCGGAACATCTGACCGACTGGAGCAAACCGCATCCTTCCTATCATCCGCCAAAATGGACAGCGGTGTGTTCATTTGAGCAATGCGATCCCGAAACGCCGTAAGACAAAAGTTCTGTACATTTTGAAAGTGATTGCACCATTATGCAGTAGCTTCCTTCATGCAGTAAAGTTTAATAAAAAGGATGGAGGTGTCGATCGAAGAATGGCCCGCAGGATTACGCTGAATCGACCAACATATGTTGTTAGTCAAGGTCTACCTCTGAATCCTTCTGGAAGAACTGGTCTGGCCGGACGTGGCTTATTACCGCGGTGGGGCCCTTCTCATCTCGTTAAAGTAATTCTCATAGGGTAAGTTTACCGCCCTTTTATTCATTAAGCAAAGTAGCTGCTCTTCTTATGTCATTCCAGTTACCCAATTCAGTGTGCTATTATCATCTCCTCTCTACGTCTTGCAAATTATCTTGCGCGAACCATGCGTAGAGGGAGAAGTATATTCTCTCGAACATTTCGGTTCGTTTTTACAACTCACGTGTTTTTTATTGAAACGTTTCTGTTGTAATCTGCATTCGACGAACGAATGTGTAATAAGCTTCGCAAATATTTGTACATCGGACTCATTACAGTTAGAATTACGCTCTGCCTTTCTTTCCCGTGCCTGCTCACCTTTCAGACGTGAAAGTGCATCCGGAGTAGGTCCCGTTTCCGCAGAAACTGCATTCTTAACATTTGTATGTACTTTACTTACTTACATGGTTTGTAAGTTGAGCCCCTTCGTATGATATCGAGTCTACGTTGCGAAGGAAATGCAAATAATACATTTCTTCCAAATGTCCAGCTTTGGTTGCATTAGCAGAAAAGCTTGTAAGCAGGATAAAGAATTCATTTGCCCACAAAAATGAATAAGTCGCCCATTCGGTTCATACTGCCTTTACTTCATTGCATGAAATATTCCATAAGTGGGGCTTTCAACTGTTAGTACCCTCTTGTCCAAAAGCTTTCTAATAGGATTTGTTTAGCAAACGCCAAGGAAGAGCAGCGTTTTTGAAGACAAACGACGAAATTTCTTTGAAGGACGACCCATTTGCGGTTGCGTACTGCCACTGCATTATTGGTCTATGGAAACATAATCCGTTTCAGACTTTCGTTGCCAATCTATCATCCAACAAGCTGTCGGACAGAGTGGTTAGTGTTATTGAAAACAGTGAACTATTCCGCGACAAAAAGAGCATGGCGGAAAAGGTGTTGCGTAAAGCGGAGGAAAGTGCTATAAAGGTGAGATTGCATGTAATGAATTGCTGCACCGTGCTGCTGCCCAAATTTGTTAGAAACAGGATACTTCGCAACACGATTACAGTGTCGTTCTGCAGGTTTTCTAGTAACCGATTCTCCCTTTTATCTTTCCGTGCACTTAGTGGGTAGTCATGTAAAAAGCAAACCACATCATTGAACGGTTGCCCTGTTCGCCGTTAATAGTAAAAACCAACGTACGAAGCTTAACCTAGAAAGGTCAACAGAACAGCAAGTTCGTTGTCTTGACAGGCACCTTTCCCGAATGCTGGTATCCTGGTGACTAATTTTGCTGAAACCTAGGATGCGAGAAGAGCGTTAGAAATTACTTTGACATCTGAGCTATTCGTATCTTTTAACGTACAACAAATTATCATTGCAAATGCACGATATGCGGTGGAACCTCGATTATCGGAACTAGTTGTTGCAAGGGGTAGTTGATGACGGTATTCTAGGTATGGCACTGAAAACCCTGATGAAATTAAAACCTTTACTAACGTGATGCTGAGCATTCACTGATTTTTCCCGTTGTTTTGTACGTGGATGGATCTGTAGGAAAACTGACACGGTCTCCTTACCAACCGATGGATCAGAGTAGTTATCAGGAGACACGGTCAGAGAACAACACGCGGCTTTCTCTCAGATATTTCGGAACGCTCGAGTTCCGTCCTCAGCGAGTCCTCTGTAGAGAACAGAATGCAGAGCGTTAACTAATCCAGAAAGTGCAGATGTGTCAGTAACCACCTTAGCCCTTTGAGCTTTTGACACCACCCAGTCCACAAGCTGCGCCCGGTAATGCATTTTAAACGCTTTGTTGACGCCTTGCTCCTGTATGCACAAGCAAACTTCACTTTGTAATATTCACGGCATTCTGCTGGTCAACTTAAGGAGGTCAAAACATGTAGTAATTAATATCCAGTGCCTCAGCTATGGTGGTCAAGGTATAATATACGGAAGTGGTCAACATATAGGGATAACTCTCCTATGCTTCACAATGGCGGGCTAACAAACCAAAAAGTGCGGCCAACATATGGATGGTGGTCTACATATAGAGGTGGTCAACTTTGGAGGTTACACTGTATTTTGGGATAGGAAAATCAATTTCATACACTCATGGGCGGACTATGAATTCGATGGAAAACACGATCGGTCAAAGAATAGTGCGATTCCATAGCACCTTCCTATCAAAGGATTGCCAGATTTTGTTGGGATTAGAAGAGCAATGGACACTGTCATGCCTAAGCAAAATACCAGCCTTGATCATAAGCATTTTTATGCATCATTGTAAGGACATTCGTCGCCAGAGTAGTTCAAGCGTTTGTGGTAAAAAGGCACGTAAATGGCCCAATACGAATGACTTTTTGGAACGAGTCATTTACGGGAAACTTAGCGTCTCTTACCGGAATACACTAATTTATTCCCGAAAAATTCGAAACAAATCATCCGCAAGACCAGCAGCGATGAGCTCCCTTTCTGTGTGCATTATTTGTTGTTTTTCATGGTTATTTTGCATTTCTCAGTTGAAATTTACGGTCTGAGTATCCTGTTTAATACACTATTATTCGAACAAATCGAACATTAGCGGCGACGTACCTTTCAGAGCTATCCCGCTCCGTCTTCAGCGTCTTGTGGCGTGTTTGTGCTTCGAAATTGTTCAGGTCTGATGAGCTTGCAGCAGTTTGTTCTCTGTATAAAACTCGTCCATATGTCACTTACAAGTGTCCCTTTATCTCCATTCAAACAACTCTTATGTCTTATGTATAATGCTTCTTTGATTTTTCTTCGTCTATGGTGTTTCTCTGTGCATAATCGTGTAGCATTGAAACATCCGCTACATTCTGCGGCATGTTCTACCACTGCACAATTTTGAATTAACCTCTCCATTACTAGTTGTGCATCTAGTGATGGTGGTCCTCCTCTTCTTCAGACATAACCGTTATGCTGCATTATTTCTTTTGCATTCTTGTATCTATTAATACCCGATAGGTGTTGTTTGAACCTGCCCATGATTGTGATTCCACTTTCACCGATGTAGGTGGCTGAGTAACTACAACTCAGTCTATAAACGCAACCGTGGCATCTTTCACCAGTGACGCTATGCTTGTCATTTCTAAGCAAAGCTCTAATATTAGGTGAAGATTTGAAAAATACACGGAAACCCAAATCTTTCGCTACACTTTTGATTTCGTCTCCAGTAGCGTAAATTAAGGTATCGTAATGGTCGAGATAGAAGGGTTCATTGTTTGTGCAGTCTGATCGATTCTTTCGATCCGTTCTGTAAACTCCCTTCTAATTGCTGATTGAAGCAAGTTTTTTTGGATAACCATTATGATGTAAGATCTTCCTTACGTGCTGTATTTCTTCTATCAAATATTCCTCATCACATAAATTTATAGCTCTTTTCACCATACCATTCGTAATGCCTGTGAAAACTGATCTCGGATGGTGGGAGCTATATTGCAAGTAAAGATCCGAGTTTGTGAGTTTTCTGAATATCGTGGTCTTGAAATGGTTGCTCTTTCTAATGATCATCATGTCTTGGAAGGGAATTTCATTATTGTTTTCTACTTCCATGGTGAACAAAATGGCACCTGGAAAAAGGCCATTGAAATGGTCCAGGAAAGGCTTTTCCTTTCCTTTTTTATCACCCCAAAACATCATCAACATATCTTTTGAAGAAACTGGGGTAACAGTTCGCATTTCCCGTTTTAATGGCAATTTCCTCTAAATACTCCATGAAGATCTCAGCTATAATCGGTGATAGTGCGCTTCCCGTGCGGACACCTTTGTCTTGCTGGTAAAACCTGCCTTGGAATAGGAAATAATTGCCTTGCTTCATACAGAACATGACTAATTGCATGATGTGGAAGGGGTTTAGTTTCGTGCTTTCATCCATGGAGGCATCGCTTTCCAACAAGCTCATTAATATATCAAAAAGTTTCTGTAAGGGTGTCCTGGTGAAAAGTTCTTTCACGTCTTAACTGACCATGAAATCATCTTTTTTGATGCTTAGATTCTTTACTTTTAAACGAAAGCTGCTGGAATCGATGACGTGTGAGAGAGGTTTTCCTGTTAGAGGTTGGATAAGTTTCGCCAAGAAAGGAGTAATTGCGGATATGATACTGCACAAATTGGATATTACTGGTCTAAACGGCACCCCTTCTTTATGAATTTTGGGCGAGCACTAAAGTTCTGGGCACACCATACTGCTAGTGAAATGAATTCAACGTGCTATTTGTAATAAACGGAGTTCTTTGGTTTCATCTCCGATGCTGTTGAGGAGCTGTATAAGTTCCATTCTGACTGATTTGGAAGGATCATCACTTATGGTCTTATAAGAATCACAATTGAGCATACTATACAGGCTGTTGAGGCTGTCTTTTTGTTTTGTTTGTTTAGTATGATTCCTACATTTCCTTTATCCATTTTGGTTATAAGTATATTTTTGCCTGTCTTTAGGGCTTTCAGAGCGTGTTCTTCTGAGGTACTAAGACTTCTAGGAGGTCTATATACGTGGTTCCTGAGAACCCTCTCTAGGGCAACTTTGATCTCAATGGCATTTCAAGACGCAGTGTTTCGTAGTGAATCTTCGATATCATGTCCAGGTAAGAGACAGATTTTGGCGTTGGCACGAAGTTCAGTCCTTTCTGTAGAACACATTTTTCCATCGTGGTGAGAGAGCGGTCACTGAGGATTACCACCACTTCTTTGGTACTACTCGAGATTGCATTACCCCTGGAACCCGTGAATGTCAATATCCTTCTACAAATTAGATTCGTAAACTTTTTATCCAAATCGGCTGTCTCCGTATAAAATGCTAAAAATTCAATGTACTTCATGTGCGTGATCAAGCTGTCAAAAGTGGATGAGTCCAAGCAGGACATTAGGCTTCTCTTTGCTGAAGCAATTTCATTCTTCAGGTTCGCTATATCTGACCTGTGCTGTCTGATCAGTAACCTTAACAGGGAGAAACCAGCTCTCTGTAAGATTCTTTCACTTCTGGCGTTCATGGCATGGAGCCACTTTAGAATAAGAAACTTCGGCAGTAATCCCATGTCTCGGCATTTAAGTAGAAATGACAGTTTGCAACGGGTTCTCGTCAGTCTTATTGAGTTATCTTCCAGTAGTCTTGAGTTTCGTAGCCACTGTGCACCGTAAGCACTTCTTATGTAAGCAAGTACTGGATTTGTAACAGGATTCATTCTCATTTCTCTCTTGTAATTAATTTACGGTCTGAGTATCCTGTTTAATTCATTATTATTCGAAACATATCGAACATTAGTGGCGACGTAGCTATGGTGTGCCCAGAACTTTACTGCTTGCCCAAAATTCATAAAGATGGGCTGCCGTTTAGACCAGTGATATCCAGTTTGTGCAGCGTCACATCCGCAATTACTCCTTTCTTGGCGAAACTTATCCAACGTCTAACAGGGAAACCTCTCTCACAGGTCATCGATTCCAGCATCATTCGTTTGGAAGTAAAGAATCTAAGCATCACAAAAGATGACTTCATGGTCAGTTATGACGTGAAAGAACTTTTCAACAGCATACCCTTACAGGAACTTTTTCAAATATTATATTAGTGAGCTTGTTGGAAAGTGATGGCGCATTGAATGAAAGAAGGAAACTAAACCCCTTCCACATCATGCAATTAGTCATGTTCTGTAAGAAACAAGGCAATTATTTCCTATTGAAAGGCAGGTTTTACCAGTAAGACAAAGGTATCCCCATGAGAAGCTCCTTATCCGGTGATCTAGCTGAGATCACCGGATAAGAGCTCAGTTCTAGCTGAGATCTTCATGTAGTGTTTAGATGAAATTGCATTTAAAACGGGAAACTCAGACTGTTACCCCAGTTTCTTCAAAAGATACGTCAATGATATTTTTGCTGTGATAAAAAACGGAAAGTAAAAGCCTTTCCTGGACCATTTGAATGGCGTTTTCCCAGGGGCCATTTTGTTCACCATGGAAGTAGAAAAGAATAATGAAATTCCCTTCCTAGACATGATGGTCATTAGAAAGAGCAGCCATTTCAAGACCACGATATACAGGAAACGCACAAACTCGGATCTTTACTTGCAATATAGCTCCCACCATCCGAGATCAGTTTTCACAGGCGTTACGAATGGTATGGTGAAAAGAGTTATAAGCTTATGGGATGAGGAATATTTGATGGAAGAAATAAAGCACATAAGAATGATCTTACTTCATAATGGCTATCCAAAAAACTTCGCTGAATCAGCAATTAGATGGGCGTTTACAGAACGGAACGAAAGAGTCGATCAGACTGCACAAACAATGAACCCTTCTATCCCGGCCATTACGATACCGTGCTTATACGGTATTGGAAACAAAATCAAAAGTGTAACGAAAAATTTGGGTTTCCATGTATTCTTCAAATCTTCACCTAATATTAGAGCATTACATAGAATTATGTTGAAAATGCTCAATCTATGAACGTGCGCGTTAGTAATCATGGCTCTATTGTACTTGCGGAATGTTGTCAACGCGTTTTTCACCAAAAAGTAAAAGAAAAACGTTTAGTGGTGCGATGCTCTCGGGAACAACTTTTCCCGTCGTCAGCGCAATCGATTTCGATTGCGCTGACGACGGGAAAAGTTGTTCCCGAAAGCTACGCAGCATTAAAGGTTTTTCTTTTTCTTTTTGGTGAAAAAACGGGTTGACAACATTCCGTAAGTACAATAGAGACATGAGAGCTTTACTAAGAAACGACAAGCATAGCGTACCAGGTGAAAGATCCCACGGTTGCGTTTATGGACTGAGCTGTAGTTACTCAGCCACCTACACCGCTGAAACTGGAAGCACAATCATTGGCAGGTTCAAACAACACGTATCGGATATTAATAGATACAAGAACGCAAAAGAAAGAATGCAGAATAACGGTTATGTCTGAAGAAGAGGAAGACCACCATCACTAGATGCACAACTAGTAATGGAGAGGTTAATTCAAAATTGTGCAGTGGTAGAACATGCCGCAGAATGTAGCGGATGTTTCAATGCAGCACGATTATGCACAGAGAAACACCATAGACGAAGAAAAAATCAAAGAAGCATTATACATATGACATAGCTGTTGTTTTAATAGAGATAAAGGGACACTTGTAAGTGACATATGGACGATTTTCATACAGAGAACAAACTGCTGCAACTAATCAGACCTGAACGATTCTGAAACACGAACACGTCACAAGACGATGAAGACGGAGCGGGATAGGTCTGAAGGCTACGTCGCCACTAATGTTCGATTTGTTCGAATATTAGTGTATTAAACAGGATACTCAGACCGTAAATTTCAAGGGAGAAATGAGAACAAATCCTGTTACAAATCCTGTATTTGATTACAAATCCTGCAGTTGTTTTGCATTAGCAGTTGTTTTGCATTGCATAATTGTTTTGCATTATATATTTTTTTATAATATCAGCAACAAGAATGAACAGTGGCCCTTAACATACCAGTTGCTGCTGACGGAGTATAATAGTGCCGCTTCATGCAGCACATATCAAAAAAGCACTGTATAGCCCACCTTACAATTTGCAATAGCTTCATTGCAGTTTCACGCAACGAGGCTACTGTGAACGGAGTTCACGGAAAGTTCACAGACTGCTCAGCATAGTCTAGCAGCTAACCCAGTGTCTACGTAATCCAGACAGTCAAGATTCTGATATTCGGAAATCTGACAGCTCAAGGTTCCGACAGCTATAATCTTAAGAACTTGGTCCTGCTTTAAGTTACCTGAAAATTTTTTTACTCATGGAATTTACATTAAAAGTGCGAAAACGATGCCTAGCCCAGGAACATGTCTACGATTTAATCTAGCTGCCCATAAGCTTTGAGCGTTGTTTTACATTGGCCTATCAGGAGTTTAATGGTCGCGGTTTTGAACAGTCAAAATTTCGCATATCAGAATTTTATGTGCCAGGACATTAAACGCACATAAACGATAATCAGTAATCACCATAAGCCTGGGTTAATTTCTTTATCATAGCCACGTTTCGGAGGAGCATAATGGTTCACAAAATACAAAAGTTAAATGTTCGGTTGTGATAACAGCGCTTTTATCACCGGATGTGGAAAGAAATTTTAATATCGGTTTGATATTCCTACTTGCTTTAGGTTGCTGCAGATACCATGCCATCACCACTGGATACGGACAATGCATGGGTCGAGTTATCCGTTTATGTTATCCCATGCAGAAAAGTCAGGATGTTTTGTGAAGCGGTGCTGAAGGACAAGTTTATAGCGGCAAATCATGAATGGTCGGTGGATACTGATGAGAAAAGCTTGGAAAGCAAGCTGGAGTCATTGAAAAGACTGAGCAGTATAGCTAAAGGAAATAGCCTAAATCGCAAGGTCTCCTGGACGCGCGCTGAATTGATAGATTTCCTTTTAAGACACGGAAGGGACATATCTTACGGGACAACATTGTTCTTCTTTTCCATAGGCGTTATACTTGCTTTCAGTGGTTTTCCAGTTATTGGTTTTGGAATCATTATTGGAACATGCGTAGCGCATTTGCTATATTCACTCGCCGACTTTATCCTTAGGATATATACAGGAAGGCATTAACTAACCTGTGACATCTTCTGATCGTCAGTGTCTAAGAATTCAGGCTACGCGTCGCCCCTTGTGTTGGCGATAAACTTCCAGTGCTTTGCATTAAAATGGTGTAGTTGTTCATGATTGCAGGAAGACAGGCAACTTGAAGTGATCACTTTGAGCGGTGTTATGGGGGTTACAATACGAAACGAAGGCACATTTCCCTATAGCCCCCCCTCATTGGCGCCACTGGCGCTTTCATTGATTGGCCGCTTTAGCGTTCGTTGATTGGTCGCAGTTCGTAGCATGACGTGCGGCATGACGCGAGCAGTTCTGCAGCGAAAATTTTCTCCTGTTTTCCCTGTCCTTGGAAACCTGTACTATGGGTAAATTTTGGCATTTCTCCACGAATTTGCACCCTGTATGTGCAATGTACGATGAACATAATCCATATTTTAACGCCTAGGCTTAGGTAAGGGCAGAAAACGATGCCTATGGTTGTGCTGCTTTCGTAATCTAAGCCCGCTCCGCTTTCCCGACCACCGTGCCACGGTTTTCGTGTTTTTTTCGGAAATAAACCTCCTTTCCGGAAAAGTGGCTTTCAACAACGGGTGCAAATTTACGGGATTTTTCGATTCGTATAAAATCGTTGAGCGCTTTACAAATTGGCATATCAAGAACTCAAGTGAAATTATCGGAAAGCACAAGTGGAATTATTCGATAAGTATTCACCTCAAGTGGAATTATCGCAAACTGAGCGTTTGCGATATTTCCACTTAAGATGAACGTCGTATGAACAGATTGTGGTGGCACGATAAGACGAGTTAAGGGTTTAATGCTGGTGAAAAGGTTAGCGTCAAGGAACGAACGAAATGTTATCGGATGACGATGCAACCAGATTCAGTTTGAAGGCGAAGACGTTTCATTTTACTATGGTTAGCGTTATGGAGCGATTACGCTTAGCGCAGCTGTGTGCTCAACTTATATGTGGCGAGCTGGCTGCGGTATATATAGTTCATGAAGCAGAGGGGTGTGATCCACCAGCACTGGCGACGACGACTCAACCTGGAAGAACACCCGTTTTAAAACATCCTCTGCGCCATTGCCGAGCTGTATCCCCTGGTCTAAAAGGGTATAGCAGCACGTGTTCCTTATGCTTGCGTTGTGTAAGTGTTCGTTCATTTCCACAGGCTGATGGGAGACAGATGCGTTCATGGGCATAGGAAACATCGTTTTCCGGCTGTCGTGCTAGTACGCAGAAAGGTAGTCAATTTTTCATTGCTTGTCTGTTCCGCGGCTACGTCTTTCCTAATTTTCCGCGAAATTGAACGAACCGATGGTGGCGCCACCTATACGAAGAAGAAAAGGGCCGTTTTCCATTGTTTGTCAGTTTTCCGGTTAAGTCTTTTCTGATTTGCTGTGCAAATCGCATGAAAACGACGGTGGCGCCACCTAAACTATAGAAGGGCTGTAAGGAATTTGTACCAAAGATTTTTCAAAACACATCTAAGTAATCCGTTCTCTGTACATCTTTTAATAACCTGCTCATCCATCCGCGGGTAGGGCACGTAATACTTTATTACAGAGTACAGACGACAAACAGGAGAAAGCCGTGAAGAGAAGACCATCCTGAACACATTCATAAATGCGAATTACGGAATATTTAAAACCATCGCATCTAAAACAGTGGTTACGCATTGACAAGTTCCCTTTATCAATCCGTATATCAGTCTTCATATCGTGCGTTCAGGCTCCCCTGACGCTTAAGATTGGTCGTTAGCGGACCAAAATCAACGAGGAATTTTGAAAGCAAAATCATCCTCGAAACTGTGAATTACTAACGGAATATTATCAACCCGTTAACAAAATCATCCATAATAATGGCGATAAGTTGCAAAAGGAAATCAAACGAATTTTTCCGTACGTAAATTCGTACAATTAAGTAAGCTTCATATGACTGTACAAAGATCTATGGAGAAACCTAGAAGATAGTGTTGGAGGAGTACGGTTGAGCACCCGTTGAGTTCTATCTATCGTTCCCTATAAGAACACCGAAGCAACCTAACCAATGGCTAGTTGGTTACGCCAAGACCAGATACTGTTTCTACGAACGGGCGTGATAGTTCTCATAACTGAAATTTACTAATTTCATGTATGAGAACTATCACTACTAGGTATTACTAAAAAACCTAATTACTAAGAAACTTAATCATTATCTTTATAAAGATACCTCTCAGCTCTGTACGATGAGAGTGAAACTTTATATTATTATAATAATGTTTGTGCAATGAAAGGCGATGGGAATGGGTAAATGGCACAGGGTTGACTGGTTATAATTAATTATCATAATAAATGAAGTGGAAGACAGGGTGTCTTTTAACAGGAGCATAGATCTTCATGATGTTGTACATTTCACGGATTTTGTCCCGTTGCTTTCCTGTACATGATGGACCTGTAAGTAAACTGACACGGTCTCCCTACCAACGGATGGATGAGAGTAGTTATAGGAAGAGCACGGTCAGAACACAACGTACAGTTTCTCAGATATTTCGGAACTCGAGCGTTCCGAAATATTCGAGAACCCGTACGTAGTTTTCTGTCCGTATCTTCTCATATCTACTCTCAACCATCCGTTGCTAGGGATAGCGTGTCAGTTTACTTACAGATCCATCCACGTACAGAAAGCAACGGGAAAAATCCGTGAAAAATCCGACGTAAGGAAGATCTATGCTTCCGTTAAAAGACATCCTGTCTTCCATAATAAACGTTATGTGAGTACCAACTTGCAATGACATATTGCGTTGGAAAGAACTTAGTGGCTGATTTTATGTGCGCTGCTTAGAAAACAGTAATATTTTCGGTGAATACTTTGCATCACGATAGGGGTACATACCGTACGCCGTGGCCGACCACAAACCCGCGCTCCGAGGAAGATCATGGAGGAGGCCATCAAAGCTTCCGCGGTCGCGGAGCACGTCATCCACTGCTCTCTTGACCCGCGTCTGAACGGGAAAGCCAATTACACCTGCGGCGGATTAAGGAAGCTCTATTCATCCAGCACAATCGCACGATTAATCGCGACCAAGGTGTGGAGATCAGCGAGGTATGGACTGCAGCTATTAATAAAACCAGATGCTGCACCATAGCAAACCGGCCACCCTCCTTGACCCCCATTGCGTGACTATAAATTCTCACAGCGCAATAAACTCTCCCTCTTTCCCATCACTGACGACGGCATCAGAGAGTGCTGAAAGCTCTGATTCGATAAACGTTCTACCTGTGATACTTTCTAATAGCTGCTCATCCATCCGCTGGTAGGGCGTGTTTTCAGATCTATTACAGATACCATCAAACGGGTCGACAGTTGAAAAAAGCTATGCTAAACACTTTACAAGCTAAAATAAACAATGTTAGAATGTACCTGCCGTCGCCAAAGGGATGGAAGCAATACAGCGTTGGATATCACTGCGTCAGACAAACTGTTGGGATTTGCCTTTAACCTGGCCTACAATTGCATGCATCTGCTTCCACATAAATGCTTGCAGAATACGAAGAAAATGGTAGTCAAAGGGAGATAATTCAGGTGAATAGGGAGGATGAGGGGAGGAGTCAGTAGCCATTCGCCTCAATTGCATGTCGACGATTTTTGAAAAACGCAGTTTTGCGTTCTCCCGCTTCAGGAACAGCCCTTTCTTTTTATCAGTGGTGCGCACCTTCTCACAACTTCTGGCGCTTCACTTCCACAGTAAATTTCCGATGTGATTGTCAGACGCAGTTTCGCGGAATTCTTGCAGATAATTCTCTTCTAGTATTACCAAAAGGCCAGGTGAATCCTTCTCGTATGCAAGTAGTCTTCCGGAAAGGCCTGCTCGTCGAACCATGCGAAAGAAACTATCTGTGCTGACAGTTACAGTGGACGAAACGCTTTTTATAAGCAGTTATATTGAAGGTTCAAAGTACGACACATTTTGGGAGCGAACAAGGGTATCAAAGTGCAAGCATTGACACGTGCACCTCTGTGCATCAGTCAAGTCATTTCGATGCTTACTCGCTCATTCCCTCCCTGATACCGTTCTGCGTTGAATGTCTTCCAACTGTTCTTACTGTAGACTCCCGATCATGCTACCAATGCTGGGGCGCTTCTTTGTGAATTGGCTTTAACCTCTGATCTTTGAAAGGACCTTTGAAACTCATTTTCAAGCCCCCAGCTCATTTTGCAAATCCATATTGCTAGACTGCATTTGCTGCAACTAACGAGCATGGTGGCTTCGGAAGTTGACACAGATCCATAAGCGCAAACGATATTTCAGAGCGCTTAAGCAGCTGGAGAGCCAAAATCAAAGTCCCAATGCACAGTGGGGCAAATTTGGTCTGTGCTCACGGCAGCCCTCAATACGTCGAGAACGAAGCAAAGTGGATCTGATAGGAAAAGCAGAAACGCAGTGAGAGAGAAAATCATCAGGACATTACAGAGTTGACATAAGTCGGGCAACTTTGAGAGTGATTGAGTTTTATGAAAAATATGAAAAGATACGGTATCCTTGTTCAACAAGCTTTAATTGGCGAAGCTTTCGGAACGTACGTGTTCCGTCATCAGCGTGATTCCTGATGACGGAACATGTACGCTCCGAAAGCTTCGCCAATTAAAGCTTGTTGAACAAGGATACCGTACCTTTTCATATTTTTTCATAAGTATGAGACACCTTGTTACTAATTCCTCTTGCTTCATGATTAAGTTTTAGTGATTTAAACCTGCCGAAACCAAACTCGTAGCACTAATCGACCTATGGCAAGTAGCGACATGCTCAGTTTGAAAAGGGTGTCCATCTAATGAGTTCTCTCGTCAGGTTATACGGAGCAGACTGAGCAACGTAAACCTGTCAAGTTTATAGGAATAGGCGACGCCTTCCTGCAAACAGATTTGCAGATATCCACAACTGTATTGGTCATCCCTAGTTGTGAGGGCAAGAATGTTATACTTTAGGAACTTTGGTGCTTCGCAGGTTTAACATCACGACCCTGCGCTTTCAGGAGGCTGAAACTCGCTGCACTTTGATCACCAGTGGTCACGGTTCATTGCGTCTGCTTTACCTTCCTTATCTTTCTAAGAAAGACCAGTGAGTTTGTATTCTCAAATACTTCAATTCTTGCAAGAGGACCGAGAGTGCTCGCTAGTATCTGCTGTTACTTTTGTTCATCTGCAGACTGTTGCTGTGAAATCTGACTTTCGGTTTCCGTAAACGCAGCAGCACCAACGTTGGGGGTTGTCTAAGAAAAAACCAAACAGTGGGTACTTTCCATAATAAGAAGTTTTCCCGTTTGGCGTTCATGTTCATGCCCTGCACGCTCAATTTTGCAAAGCAAATCTTCATAGTGGACAAACAAACATGCAGTTGGACCTCCATTGTGGACTGAACGCACTTTTCGATATACGAAATTATGTTCTCCGGTTTCAGGGCATTCAAAAATCTTTTTACTTTACACGTGGAAAGAGCCATTTTATGAATTTATTTACCTGTCAAAACTTTAGAGTGCGAGAGTTTGAAGTAGCGTTCTTTGGTCATTCTGCTTTTTAGTTCGCGACGTATTTTTCACCGTTAAAGGTACAGCTGATCAAATGTTTGTACTTATTGATCATTTTCAACAGATGTACACGCCAGCAGAATGTAACACGGATTTGCCCGTTAATTAGAAGCCTTTTACTTCCAGAAAAAGGCACACAAAGCATAGCTTTCGGCTACTACTCTTGTAGCCGTCTTCAGTGCAATAAAAATAAAACATGTCCACTGTCCAGCCAATCACGGTTCAGCAAGCTCCTCTGCTAGACCGTCCGGGCTGGCGACATCAACTATCAGGTCTAACCTTTGACCCGTAAGCGAATGGGACACGGAATGACTACGCAGGGGTATTGCCGCGTCCATGTTATAGCGAACACTTAACCGGAAGAGGAGGCCGTCTGTCAGCAACCTCCATGCCCCCCTCGTCAGACTTTGCCAGAGGGCCTCACTGAGTAGGCGCTAACCAGGCGCATCATCCATCAAACCCTGGTCTGTGCTGGGCAGTCGCATCGTCCATCATAACGATCCTATTCATTTCAAACTGACGGGTAACAGTTACTGCTGGGCAGAGTTACACTAGCCAAATGGGCGAACCTGTCAATCTTTGTGTGTACTGTATTTTTCCGCCCGTTCACGAGCGACGTTATAGCGAAAACGACGCTAAGTGAAACGACGTTAACCGAGGACCCCCTGTATTGGACTTGGCATTATTGCGAATCGAGAAATCACGGAATATTATACCCGTTGTTGTCGAAGGCCACGTAAATGGAAAGATCTTTGTTTCCAAAAAAAGGAAAAGTAGAAAACGTGGCGCGTCGTGGTCAGGAAGGCGGAGCTTCCGGGTTAGCCTAGACCCGTCTTCAGCGCGGTCGGTTCTCTTTGTGCCCTCCCCCAGGTTTGGCTTTCAGGAAAAGTCCCTTCACTCAGCCGAACCACAGTGGAGCCCGTCAGATCAATCTAGGTCCATCGGGGCTGGTTCCACCGTGGCCGGCCGGGTATTGGAGCCATTCACTTACCGGCCATTCCTGGAGGAGGGACGTTGTCCAAGTAAAGGGCACGGTCTGTGTGGAGGCATCGTTCGGGAAAGTCGGTCACGTAATGTTTGCTCATCCTTTGTCTGTCTCGTCCGGGAGAACCCGTTACAAAACATTGTTATCAAGAACTTGACATTATTGTTGGAACAAGCGTAGCGGGCTTGATTTGGACACTCGCTAATCTTCTCCCAGGCTTGCTTTCAGGGTGATATGAACAGAACGATGCCGTCATCCGATAGTGCGTGTCTAAAAATGCAGGTGCATGTTGCACCTTTCAATGACGACATGTTTCCAGTTTCATACAATTGGCATAATGTACCAGTTTATTTTTGCAGGAAGACAGGTGTCTTTAAGCGATGACGTTCAGCAGCGAAAAGACAGTTACTGTATGCAGCTAAATGCACTTTATATACAATGAACATTGCTCTTTTACTGCTCTCATACCACTTCCTATACTAAAAGATGTGCATGGTCTGCTGCAACACCGTTAGACTTGTTTTTACAAGGAAGATGCCGTGAACTTATAGGAGTAAACATCGCAGCTTGTAGAAAACTCGATTAATAGAGTGACCAATGGCTCACCCAACCGCACGCAGGAGACGAGCTGAACCGATGGCTGAACCTGAGAACCAACGACAGTAGGGAGGGAGCAGGAGGAGGAGAATGGGTCAGTCGGTGTTTGGTGATGTTGAAGGTCGGTTGCGAATAAACACTGGTATGATAGTAGCGTGTCTCTAAGATGCACCATGCGCAACAATAGTAAGGCAGGAAATGCTTGCAATAGACGCCCGTTTATCGACCAGGTTTGCATTATGCCAATTTGGTCAATGCACTATAAAGAGTGGCCATATTTTGCGTATATAGCGTTGCAAGCAATATATTCTGCTTTTGCAGGTTTCCTCCCAATGTTCATATAGATCAGTGTTTCTCTACCTTTACCGCGCTATCGCCCCCCCCCCCCAGGACGTTGCCGTCGCCTCTTATCGCCCTCTTAGACATCACAATCACCCCCTGCTCTGATTAGTCCCCTATGACCTACCGAATAGTGGCTGGTTTATTGTTAGTACTTCTGATACATATGACGTCATAGCAGGGAAATACCCTGCTATGACGTCACATGTATACAATAAATTTTTGTCAAGAAGGATGAGTTTCAATTCAGGACTTTATTTCATACATGCGCAATTTCGTTCAGCGTATGAACTTTAGGAAAAGCTAATGAAAAGCCTGATACTGTCGAGACGAAATTAGTTTCTGAATGTGAGGCTGAAAGCGAGTCAGCCGCAACCGCAGGTCACCACGTTTCGCTATTTGCAACCGGCTTCTCTTCTTCCTCAGAAGATCTGTTACCACGCTAAACCCTCTTTCCACTAAGTACGGTGAGGGAAATGCGATAAGCAACTTTTTTACAAGAGTCCATAGGCAAGCATGTAAGTTACGTATCTGTGGTTGAAGCCAGAAAGCTTGGCACCCGTTTTTAAATGTAAGCTTTAGCTCTTCATTTGTTTGCAAGTCGATCAATTCCTCTTGTATGCCGACTGCTTCATTCTCAGCACAAGAAAAGGAATCTATCACCCAACTTGGGATTTCCATACACAGAATATCTTCAAAGCGCACGCGTAATTCCTGGCGTAGCATGTTTAAGTGGTCACAGTAGACGTCGACGTCCTGATCACCAATTTTTGCATTCTCTTTCATTTCACAAAGATTTGGAAACTGGTGATACACCCCTTTTGCTAGGTTACCTTCAAACATTTGCAACTTTGTAATGAATGCGCTTATAACGCCTTTTGTCATGACCAAATTGAGATTGTCTCCTTGCAAAAGCATATACACTTCATTGAACTTGAAATATAAATCAGCCAGGTAAGCAATATCGCCTTGAAACTTTTTAAAGTTTTCGTACAGCAACACATCGTGCTCTTCGAAAAATTTCAGAACAGTTTCAAAAACCATGTAAAGTGCATTGCCCTTAAATAACGACCGTATTTCAGAATGGAACAGGAGGCGATTGCAGTCTTCAATTGTTTACTTCGCATAACTTGCGAAACAACCTAACATCCAAAGGTTGAACAACGTACCTTTAACGAGAGAAAACTTCGCAGCATTCGGTGACTCCTGCTCCGTCGTCAGCGAATTGCACAAATGGGGTAATGCGAATATGGGAAGGGGATCAGGGTACGGGGTCAGATGTGCAGCTTACAGCAACCCGTTTTTGTGATTACTGTGGACCAAACATAACTTACCTCCACACCCTTGTCGCCATTAAAGCACCTGTTATTCTTGATAAACATGGTTTTCTTTATTTTCCTAAGGGAAGAAAGGCTCTCGCGGCAAAGCATATGAGGTTGAAAGTCGTTAGAACACTGAGAGTAGTGCTCAACGACCGCTGAGGCTTTAATTGTGTCTTCCATGACATTTTTTGGATCCAGTCTTTGTGGTCGCCCTCTTCTCCTGTTCGGTTGTAAGCCTTCTCTGTTCCGTGCCGTTTACCATCGTACGACCGTTGCCATGTGTTCCCGAAACCTGTGAAGTAGACTGCTGCCCGTTTCTCCTATATGGGAGGCGGCGCAACAACATTTAATCTGATAAACAACCCCAGGAACCTCCTCCTTTGGGGCTTTTGTCTTGTCAGTTCTTCGGATCAATCTAAGGTTCGGTGAACTCTTAAAGAAGACTTTGATGTTTAATCAAAGTCCAAGTTGTTTGATAGTCTCTCCAAGACCTTGCACGTATGGTGTTGTAATTTTAAGCGGTTGAGTTGACTCCCTCATCGCTTGGTTCGATCTTGTTTGGTTTAAGCTATCTCTAATGATCGATGAAACGAAATTTCTACATGCCATTTCCGTTCTAAAGAACTTTTTGGATGCAGACACAGAACTATCACTGAGAACAAAACTTAACCCGTTTCATAACTCGAAACTTGCGTCGTTTTGTCTATTAGAACATAGTTATTTTAAATTTGTTAATGAGTTTTTTACACAAAAGGATGGTGTCCCAAAGGGTAGCCCTCTCTCTCTGGTTATAGCTGAGATTATTATGCAGCATTTTGAAGAAAAGGCCTTCCATGACTTAGGCAATGAAATATCACCACATTTCTTTAAACGAAACGTTGATGACATCTTTGCGATCATCAACCAAGGCAAAGAGGAACTTTTCCTTAACCATCTAACCAGCCTTTTCCCCAATAAGATTAGACTAACAATGGAAAAGGATTCTTTGTAACGGTGTAGTTATACATCATAAGGTATATTAGTACGACTTGCACCGTTTAACCTTTTATTTCTAACAACTCTGAGCTTTCGGGGTCGCACACACCCCGTCATCAGCGATTAGTCGCTGACGACGGGGCGCTTGCGACCCCGAAAGCTCCGAGTTGTTTGAAATAAAAGGTTAAACGGTGGAAGTCGAATTCGAATTTCCATAACACAGCTGAAACCCGTTTATTCTTTTGTAAGAAACAATTTTTCAAACAGAGCTTTCGGACGTTTCCTCGTCCATCATCAGTGTTAATAATAATGTCCAGTGCTAGTCAGTCGACAGTTCTGCAAGCTCCTTCGCTCGACCAACCGGTAGGCGGCATCAACTGTCAGGTCTATACCTGGACCCATCAAGCAACTGTCGCCCGCACAGTCGGTCATGCAGAAAAGCGAGCGTCCCAACCGACCGACCAAGACAGCGACACAACCGTAGAATGAACAACGGCAGTAACGAAACAAAGGCACGTCGGAATCTTCTTTAAAACGAACGTCCTTTGAAGTCCTTGTTTTTGGTGTTTTCCTTCTTCTCATTCTGTCTCTCCCCATCCGGTATTTTCCTTCTCTTTCTGCATGACCGACTGGGCGGGCGACAGTCGCTTGATTGGTCCAGGTATAGACCTGATAGTTGATGCCGCGTACCCGGTTGGTCGAGCGGAGGAGCTTCCAGAACTGCCGACTGACTGGGCAGTGGACATTATTATTAACACTGATGATGGACGAGGAAAGGGCTGAAAGCTCTGTTTGAAAAATTGTTTCTTACAAAAGAAGAAACGGGTTTCAATCGTGTTATGGAAATTCGAATTCGATGAAAATAATCCCGTCACACAAAGAAGAAAAAATTTTTCGATGAACGGTGCAAGTCGTACTAATATACCTTATCTTATAATGGAAAAGGATGTGGATATGAAACTCCCATTCCTGGACGTGATAGTTATAAGGACCACGACGTAACTAAAGTGACTGTTTACAGGAAACCTACACATTCAGGCAGGTACTTGCATTTCACTTCACACCACCTGATCTCCACCAAACGTGTGATTGTCAAAGGGATGGTGGATAGGGCGGTCTCCGTTTGTGACAAGGAATTTCTTCCTCAAGAAATTGAGTATATCAAAAATACACTGCACGAGAATGGCTATCCAGATAATTTCGTTTCATCGATCATTAGAGATAGCTTAAACCAAACAAGATCGAACCAAGCGATGAGGGAGTCAACTCAACCGCTTAAAATTACAATGCCATACGTAAAAGGTCTGGGAGAGACTATCAAACAACTTGGACTTGGATTAAACTTCAAAGTCTTCTTTAAGAGTTCACCCAACCTTAGATTGATCCGAAGAACTGACAAGAAAAAAGCCCCAAAGGAGGAGGTTCCCGGGGTTGTTTATCAGATTAAATGTTGTTGCGCCGCCTCCTATATAGGAGAAACGGGCAGCAGTCTACTTCACAGGTTTGGAGAACACATGGCTACGGTCGACGATGCTAAACGGCACGGAACAGAGAAGGCTTACAACCGAACAGGAGAAGAGGGCGACCACAGAGACTGGATCCAGAAAATGTCATGGAAGACACAATTAAAGCCTCAGCGGTCGTTGAGCACTACTCTCAGTGTTCTAACGACTTTCAACCTCATATGTTTTGTCGCGACAGCCTTTTTTCCCTTAGGAAAATAAAGAAAGCCCTGTTTATCAAGAATAACAGGTGCTTTAACCGCGACAAGGGTGTGGAGGTAAGTGATGTTTGGTCAACAGTAATCACAAAAACGGGTTGCTGTAACCTGCACATCTGACCCCGTACCCCGATCCCCTTCCCATATTTGCATTACCCCATTTGTGCAATTCGCTGACGACGGAGCAGGAGTCACCGAAAGCTGCGAAGTTTCCTCTCGTTAAAGGTACGTTGTGCTTCCTCGTTGATTTACAGTGTATGTTTTTTCGATTCAATAAACGTGTTCCACTGCCGTGCCAAGAAGAATCTTTTAAACTGAAAAAGCATGTGAGAAATAGGAATGACCAAGATAGTAAGATAAGGTTTAAAATCGCAACACCTACTGACACGACGTAGACTAATGATGCTACTGTTCTTTGTACGCCCATCACTGTGACATTGGTACATAATGTTAGGGAAAGAACAGCGCAATACGGAAAATACATGAGGGAATTTAACGTGAAATAATATGTGACATGATTTTGCTATAACTATATATCGAGCGCATTAACATACGTCACATTACTGCTTGACGTAAACTTTACAGACTACTAATACGTTGCGTCATTTTACCTTCATATGCTAACTTAAATATAGTATGTACTCCTTGGTGGGCGCTTATTTACACGTACGTATCTCCGCAGAAGCTTTCATTTTCTAACAGTGCTGAAGCTATGAACGCAACTGTATAAACACACATTTGCAGCACAATTATCGCAAGCGTACTTTTCATTTAAAACACTTCGAGTCTATGAGCTGTGCTTAATGCGTGTCGAAACATGAAGTATTTACTGCCAGCCGTTTTCCTGTCTTATTACAATTGCATTCTGCTACAGGTTGTTGCGATTTTGCCTTTTACTTCATTTCGTGTATTTCGTGAAAGCAACATTAACCGCATACCAGCAGGCTAAATGAAGCTTTTATCGTACTTCAAATACATGCCAGGGCACCAACCCCTTCATTTTGCATATCACAAAAGTCTTCAAGTTAGGAATAAAAGAAATAGGCGGCTACTGACAAATCTGCGTCGTTAATTTTCTTCTCTATTACTGATATGGTCGGCCTGAGGTGATGCTCACACCACTGCTTGACTGACTGAGCAGCTCAAAGGGTGGAAAGCTGATGTCACTGCCTCAGTCGGTCCAGTAGATGTGTTTGCGCCACGAATGACTTGACTTAGGTGAAAAAAGCATGCTAGTAATGATAGCACAGTTGTGCTTGGAAACTCCACTCAAGAAATTAACATCAATAAAAAATGTACAACTGCATACATTTGGGAAATTTTGTAAAGACGAAGAATTCAAGAGTTTCATTAAGAAGGTAAACTTTAAAACGTAGTAAAAGTCAAAATAAATGTGCATTCTTCGTTCCTGATATTGAATTTTTATTTAAAGGCGAAGAGTGCTTCTCAACCGATGCCTCTACCTGAGGTTAGAACTACTGCATCAGTTCGGTAACCGTGCCATCGTGAGCATGAACTTATAGAGGTTAGCGGTGCCGGAACATCTGACCGACTGGAGCAAACCGCATCCTTCCTATCATCCGCCAAAATGGACAGCGGTGTGTTCATTTGAGCAATGCGATCCCGAAACGCCGTAAGACAAAAGTTCTGTACATTTTGAAAGTGATTGGACCTTTATGCAGTAGCTTCCTTCATGCAGTAAAGTTTAATAAAAAGGATGGAGGTGTCGATCGAAGAATGGCCCGCAGGATTACGCTGAATCGACCAACATATGTTGTTAGTCATGGTCTACCTCTGAATCCGTCTGGAAGAACTGGTCTGGCCGGACGTGGCTTATTACCGCGGTGGGGCCCTTCTCATCTCGTTAAAGTAATTCTCGTAGGGTAAGTTTACCGCCCTTTTATTCATTAAGCAAAGTAGCAGCTGTTCTTATGTCATTCCAGTTAGCCAAGTCAGTGCGCTATTATCATCTCCTCTCTACGTCTTGCAAATTATCTCGCACGAACCATGCGTAGAGGGAGAAGTATAATCTCTCGAAGATTTTGGTTCGTTTTCACAACTCACGTGTTTCCTTTATTGAAACGTTTCTGTTGTAATCTGCATTCGCTGAACGAATGTGCAATAAGCTTCGTAAATGTTTGTACATGGGGCTCATTATAGTTACAATTATGCTCTGCCTTTCTTTCCCGTGACTGCTCACCTTAGAGACGTGAAATTGCATCCGGAGTAGGTCCCGTTTCCGCAGAAACTGCATTCTTAACAATTGTATGTACTTTGCTCACTTACATGGTTTGTAAGTTGAGCCCTTTCGTGTGATATCGAATCTACGTTGCGAAGGAAAAGCAATTAATACATTTCTTCCAAAAGTCTAGCTTTGGTTGGATTACCACAAAAGCTTGTAAGCAAGATAAAGAATTCATGTGCCCACAAAAATGAATAAGTCGCCCATTCTGTTCATACTGCCTTTACTTCATTGCATGAAATATTCCATAAGTAGGGCCTTCAAATGTTAGTACCCTCTTGTCCAAAAGTTTTCTAATAGGATTTATTTAGCAAACGCCAAGGAAGAGTAGCGTTTCTGAAGACAAACGACGGAATTTCTTTGAAGAACGACCCATTTGCGGTTGCGTACTGCCACTGCATTATTTCTCTATGGAAACATAATCCATTTCAGACTTTCGTTGCCAATCTGTCATCCAACAAGCTGTCGGACCGAGTGGTTAGTGTTATTGAAAACAGTGAACTATTCCGCGACAAAAAGAGCATGGCGGAAAAGGTGTTGCGTAAAGCGGAGGAAAGTGCTATAAAGGTGAGAATGCATGTAATGAATTGCTGCACCGTGCTGCTGCCCAAATTTGTTAGAAACAGGGGCACGATTTCCCTATAGCCCCCCCTCGTTGGCGCCACTATCGCTTTCGTTGATTGGCCGCTCCAGCGTTCGTTGATTGGTCACAGTTCGTAGCATGACGTGCGGCATGACGCGAGCAGTTCTGAGATGACGATCACGTATCTGCAGCGAAAATTTTCTCCTGTTTTCGCTGTCCTTGTAAATTTGTACTATGGGTGCATTTTGGCATTTCTCCACGAATTTGCACCCAGTATGTGCAGTGTACGATGAACATAATCCATATTTTAACGCCTAGGCTTAGGTTAGGGCAGAAAACGATGCCTATGGTTGTGTTGCTTTCGTAATTTAAAAGGGAGACATGATCCTGTATTTATGGTTTAGGCCAGTGTTTTTCACCGCCCTCCTTGGCACCGCCCCCTTTTCGGAGCTGAGGGCTCGCAACCGCCCCCTTTTTTGAGCTGCAGTCTCGCCACGGCCCCCCCCCCCCGCATAAGTTTCAGTCACCTGTTGCTCCCAGGGGAGCGTTACCGTCCACCTGGCCACGCCAGCGCCCTCCCCCCTTTCGGAGCTGAGGACTCGTCACTGCCCCCTTTTTTGAGCTGCAGTCTCGCCACGGCCCCCCGCCTAAGTTTCAGTCACCTGTTGCTCCCAGGGGAGCGTTACCGCCCACCTTTCCACGCCAGCGCCCTCCCCCCAAGAGCCCCTTTCGTCTCCACCGCCTCCAATCACGGAAATTTGTACCCGTTGTTGAAAGCCACTTTTCCGGAAAGGACGTTGATTTCTGAAAGGACGTTGATTAGGCCACGGTTTTCGTGTTCTTTCAGAAATCAACGTCCTTTCCGGAAAAGTGGCTTTCAACAACGGGTACAAATTTCCGTGATTTTTCGATTCGTATAAAATCGTTGATTCCGTTACAAAATTGGCGTATCAAGAACTCAAGTGAAATTATCGGAAACCACGGGTGGAATTATTCCATAAGTATTAATCTCAAGTGGAATTATCGCAAACTGAACGTTTGCGATAATTCCACTTGAGATGAGCATCGTATGAACAGGTTGTAGTGGCACGATAAGACGAGTTAACGGTTAAATGCTGGCAAAAAGGTTAACTTCAAGGAACGAACGAAAATGTTATCGGCTGGCGATGCAAGTTGATTCCGTTTGAACGGGAAGACGTTTCATTTTACTATGGTGAGCGCTATGGAACGATTGCCTTTCGCGGAGCTCTGTGCCGAATTTGTGTATGATGAGCTGGCTGCTGTACAGTTCATGAAGGACAAGGGTGTGATCCATCAGCACAGAACGTGCGCCCGTTGTCGTCGATCTATGGTCCTTCGATATAGGAAAGACCGAGACGATGTCCGCTGGCGGTGCTGTGGAAAACAGTGCCGCAAAGAGGTTTCAGTGAAGACGGGAACGTGGTTGCAAGGTAGTAATGGGTCGGCGAATGCTTTGTTGTACGTCTCATACGCACGTGCGCAGAAAGGTAGGCAATTTTTCATTGCTTGTCTGTTTCGCGGTTAAGTCTCCTAATTTTCCATCGAAATCTAACAAATCGACGGTGGCGCCACCTACATCGAAAATAAACGCCGTTTTCCATTGGTTGTCAGTTTTGCGGCTAAGTCTTTTCTGATTTGCTGTGCAAATCGCATGAAAACGACGGTGGCGCCCCCTAAATTATAGGGGGGGCTATAAGGAATTTGTACCGAAACAGGATACTTCGCAACACGATTACAGTGTCATTTTGCAGGTTTTCTACTAACCGATTCTCCCTTTTATCTTTCCGTTCACGTAGTGGGTAGTCATGTAAAAAGCAAACCACATCATTGAACGGTTGCCCTGTTCGCCGTTAATAGTAAAAACCAACGTACGAAGCTTAATCTAGAAAGGTCTACAGAACAGCAAGTTCGTTGTCTTGACAAGCACCTTTCCCGAATGCTGGTATCCTGGTGACTAATTTTGCTGAAACCAAGGATGCGAGAAGCAGCGTTAGAAATTACTTTGACATCTGAGCTATTGGTATCTCTTAACGTACAGGAAATTATCATTGCAAATGCACGATATGCAGTGGAACCTCGATTATCGGAACTAATTGTTGCAAGGGGTAGTTGATGACGGTATTCAAGGTATGACAGCGAAAGCTCTGATGAAATTAAAACCATTACTAACGTGATGTTGAGTTTTCCCGGATTTTTCCCGTTGCATTGTACGTGGATGGATCTGTAAGAAAACTGACACGGTCTCCTCACCAACCGATGGATCAGAGTAGTTATCAGAAGACACGGTCAGAGAACAACACGCGGCTTTCTCTCAGATATTTCGGAACGCTCGAGTTCCCTCCTCAGCGAGTTCTCTGCAGGGAACAGAATGCAGAGCGTTAACTAATCCAAGAAGTGCAGATCTTTCAGTAACCACGTTAGTCCTTTGAGTTTTTGAAACCACAAAGTCCAAAAGCTGCGCCTGGTTATGCATTTTAAACGCTTTGATGACCCCCTGCTGCTGTATGCACAAGCAAACTTCACTTTGTAATATTCACGGCATTCTGCTGGTCAACTTAAGGAGGTCAAAACATGTAGTAATTAATATCCAGTGTCTCAACTATGGTGGTCAAGGTACACTAAACGGAAATGGCCAACATATAGAGATAACTCTCCTATGCTTCACAATGGCGGGCTAACAAACCAAAAAGTGCGGTCAACATATGGATGGTAGTCAACATATAGAGGTGGTCAACTTTGGAGGTTTCACTGTATTTTGGGTTAGGAAAATCGATTTCGTACACTCATGGGCGGACTATGGATTCGATGGAAGACACGATCGGTCAAAGAATAATGCGATTCCGTAGCACCTTCCTTCAGAGGACTGACAGATTTTGTTGGGATTATAAGACCAATGGACATTGTCATGTCTAACAAAATCCCAGCCGCGATCATAAGCATTTTTATGCATCATAGTAAGGACATGCGTCGCCAAAGTAGTTCAAGCGTTTGTGGTAAGAAAGGCACGTAAATGACCCAATACGAATGACTTTTTGGAACGAATAATTTTCGGAAAACTTAGCCTCTCTTACCGGAATACACTAATTTATTCCCGAAAAATTCGAAACAAATTATCCGCCAGACTAGCAGCGATGGGCTCCCTTTCTGAGTGCATTGCTTGTTGTTTTTCATGGTTATTTTGCATTTCTCCCTTGAAATTTACGGTCTGAGTATCCTGCTTAATACACTATTATTCGAACAAATCGAACATTAGAGGCGACGTACCTTTCAGAGCTATCCCGCTCCGTCTTCAGCGTCTTGTGGCGTGCTTCTGTTTCTGAGTCGTACAGCTCTGATGAGTTTGCAGTAGTTTGTTCTCTGTATTAAACTCGTCCATATGTCACTTACAAGTGTCCCTTTATCTCTATTTAAACAACTGTTATGTCTTATGTATAATGCTTTCATTTTTCTTCGCCTATGGTGTTTTTCAGTGCGTAATCGTGTAGTATTGAAACATCCCCTGCATTCTGCGGCATGTTCTGCGACTGCTGAATTTTGAATTAACCACTTCATTACTAGTTGTGCATCTAGTGATGGTGGTCTTCCTCTTCTTCGGGCATAACCGTTATTCTGCAATCTTCCTTTTGCACTCTTGTGACTATTAATGTCCGATAGGTGTTGTTTGAATCTGTCCATGATTTTGCGTCCAGTTTCACCGATGTAGGTGGCTCAGCAACTATAACTCACTCTACAAACACAACCGTGAGATCTTTCACCAGGAACGCTATGCTTGTCATTTCTAAGTACAGCTCTAATATAAGGTGAAGATTTGAAAAATACACGGAAACCCAAATTTTTCGGTACGTTTTTGATTTCGCTTCCAATAGCGTAAAAGTACGGCATCGGAATGGTCGGGATAGAAGGGTTCATTGTTTGTGCAGTCTGATTGATTCTTTCGATCCGTCCTGTAAACTCCCTTCTAATTGCTGATTCAGCGAAGTTTTTTGGATGGCCATTATGATGTAAGATCTTCCTTATGTGCTTCATTTCTTCCATCAAATATTCCTCATCACATAAATTTATAGCTCTTTTCACCATACCATTCGTAATGGCTGTGAAAACTGATCTCGGATGGTGGGAGCTATATTGCAGGTAAAGATCTGAGTTTGTGGGTTTTCTGTATATCGTGGTCTTGCAATGGTTGCTCTTTCTAATGGTCATCATGTCTAGGAAGGGAAGTTCATTATTCTTTTCTACTTCCATGGTGAACAAAATGACACCTGGAAAAAGGCCATTCAAATGGTCCAGGAAAGCATTTTCCTTTACCTTTTTTATCACCCCAAAACATCATCAACATATCTTTTGAAGAAACTGGGGTAACAGTTCGCATTTCCCGTAATGGCAATTTCCTCTAAATACTCCATGAAGATCTCAGCTTTAATCGGTGATAAGGAGCTTCCCATGGGGATACCTTTGTCGTGCCGGTAAAACCTGCATTGAAATAGAAAATAATTGCTTTCCTTCATACAGAACATGACTAATTGCATGATGTGGATTGTCTTTTGTTTCGTTCTTTCATTCAATGAGCCATCACTTTCCAAGGAGCACATTAATATTTGAAAAAGTTTCTCTATGGGTATGCTGGTGAAAAGTTCTTTCACGTCATAACTGACCATGAAGTCATCATTTGTGATGCATAGATTCTTTAGTTCCAAACGAAAGTTGGTTTAATCGATGACGTGTGAGGGAGGTTTCCCTGTTAGAGGTTGGATAAGTTTCGCCAAGGATGTGACACTGCGCCAATTGGATATCACTGGTGCAAACGTCACCCCTTTTTCATGAATTTTCGGCAAGCAATAAAGTTCTGGGCACCATATTTCTAGTGAAATGTATCCAACGTGCTATTTGTAATAAACAGAGTTCTTTGGTTTCATCTCCGATGCTGTTGAGGAGCTATATAAGTTTCAGTCTGACTGATTTGGAAGGATCATCACTTTTGGTCTTATAAGGATCACAACTGAGCATACTATACACACTGTTGAGGTAGTCCAGTTTGTTTAGTATGACTGCTACATTTCCTTTATCTGTTTTGGTATAGGTATATTTCTGACTTTGTTTTGGGTTTTCAGAGCGTGTTCTTCTGAGGTACTTAGATTTCTATACGTGGTTCCTGAGAACCCTCTCTAGGGCAACTTTGATCTCAATGGCCTTGCAAGACGCAGTGTTTCGTAGTGAATCTTCGATATCATGTCCACGTAAGAGACAGATTTTGGCGTTGGCACGAAGCTTAGTCCTTTCTGTAGAACACATTTTTCTATTACGGTGAGAGAGCGGTCACTGAGGTTTACCACCACTTCTTTGGTACTACTCGAGCTAGCGTTAGCCCTGGAACCCGAGAATGTCCATACCCTTCTGCAAATTACATTCGTAAACTTTTTATCCAAATCGGCTGTCTTCGTATGGAAGGTCAAAAATTCAATGCACTTCATGTGTGTGGACAAACTGTCCAAAGTGGATGAGTCCAAGCAGGACATTAGGCTTTTCTTTGCTGAAACAATTTCACTATTCAGGTTCGATATATCTGACCTGTGCTGTTTGATCAGTAACCTTAACCGGGAGAAACCAGCCTGTAAGATTCTCTCACTTCTGGCGTTCATAGCATGGTGCCACTTCAGAATAAGAAACTTCGGCAGTAATCCCATGTCTCGGCATTTAAGTAGAAATTTCAGTTTGCAACGGGTCCTCGTCAGTCCTATTGAGTTATCTTCCAGTAGTCTTGAGGTTCGTAGCCTCTGTGCACCATAAGCAATTCTTATGTAAGCGAATAGTGGATTTGTAACAGGATTTATTCTCATTTCTCCATTGAAATTTACAAGCTGAGTATCCTGCTTAATGCACTATTATTCGAACAAATCGAACATTACTGGCGACGTAGCTATGGTGTGCCCAGAACTTTATTGCTTGCCCAAAATTCACAAAGAAGGGTTGCCGTTTACCAGTGATATCCAATTTGTGCAGTGTCACATCCGCAATTAGTCCTTTATTGGCGAAACTTATCCAACCTCTGAGAGTTAAACCTCCCTCACACGTCATCGATTCCAGCAGCTTTCGTTTTGAACTAAAGAATCTAAACATCACAAAAGATGACTTGATGGTCAGTTATGACATGAAAAAACTTTTCACCAGCATACCCTTAGAGAAACTTTGTGAAATATTAATGAGCTTGTTGGAAAGTGATGGCTCATTGAATGAAAGAACGAAACGAAACCCCTTCAACATCATGCAATTAGTCATGTTCTGTATGAAGAAAAGCAATCATGTTCTCCTCTCCTCTTCTTTACGTGTCGCCTGTTTATGAAGAAAAAGCTTTATTGGGTACTTACCCAAAAGACGTAGCTTTCGGGAGAAGGAGATTGTCCAGAAAGCTACGTCTTTTGGGTATGTCCCTAATAAACCCTTTTTCTTCATAAACACACGACACGTAAAGAAGAGGAGAAGAAAACATGAGACCGGAGCCTGTACGAAGTCACGTTTTCCACAAGGCAATCATTTCCTATTCCAAGGTAGGTTTTACGGGCATGACAAATGTATCACCATGGGAAGCTCCTTATCACCGGTTACAGCTGAGATCTTCATGGAGTATTTAGAGGAAATTTCCATTAAAGCGGGAAATGCGGACTGTTATTCAAGTTTCATCAAAAGATACGTTGATGATGTTCTTGCCGTGATAAAAAAGGGAAAGGAAAAGGCTTTCCTGGAACATTTGAATGGCCTTTTTCCAGGGGTCATTTTGTTCACCATGGAAGTAGAAAACAATAATGAAATTCCCTTCCTAGACATGATGATCATTAGAAAGAGCAACCATTTCAAGACCACGATATTCAAAAAACTCACAAACTCGGATCTTTACTTGCAATATAGCTCCCACCATCCGAGATCAGTTTTCACAGTCATTACGAATAGTATGGTTAAAAGAGCGATAAAATTATGTGATGAGGAATATCTAATAGAAGAAATAAAGCACATAAGGAAGATCTTACATCATAATGGCTATCCAAAAAAATTGGTTGAATCAGCAATTAGAAGGGAGTTTACAGAACGGACCGAAAGAATCAATCAGACTGTACAAACAATGAACCCCTCTATCCCGACCATTACGATACCGTACTTTTACGCTATTCTAAACAAAATCAAAAGTGTAGCGAAAAATTTGGGTTTTCGTGTATTTTTCAAATCTTCACCTAATATTAGAGCTTTACTTAGAAATCACAAGCATTGCGTTGCTGGTGAAAGATCTCACGGTTGTGTTTATAGACTGAGTTATAGTTGCTCAGCCACCTACATCGGTGAAACTGGACGCACAATCATGGGCAGATTCAACCAACACCTATCGGACTTTAATAGATACAGGAATGCAAAAGAAAGAATGCAGAATAGCGGTTATGTCTGAAGAAGAGGAAGACCACCATCACTAGATGCAGAACTAGTAATGAAGAGGTTAATTCAAAATTCAGCAACTTTAAAACATGCCGCAGAATGTGGCGGATGTTTCAATGCTACACGATTATGCACAGGGAAACACCATAGACGAAGAAAAAATCAAAGCATTATACGTAAGACATAACAGTTGTTCAAATAGAGATAAAGGGATACTTGTAAGTGACATATGGACGAGCTTAGTACAGAGAACAAACTGCTGTAAACTCATCAGGGCTGTACGATTCTGAAACACAAACACGCCAGAAGAGGCTGAAGACGGAGCGGGATAGCTCTGAAAGGTGCGTCGCCACTAATGTTCGGTTTGTTCGAGTAATAGTGTATTAGACAGGATACTCAGACCGTAAATTTCAAGGGAGAAATGAGAATAAATCCTGTTACAAATCCTGTATTTGGTTACAAATCCTGTAGTTGTTTTGCATCATAATATGTATTTTTTATAATGTCAGTAACAAGAATGAACAACGGCCCTTAACAAACCAGTTGCTGCTGACGGAGTATAATAGTGCCGCATCATGCAGCACATAGCGCTAAAGCACTGTATAGCCCACCTTACAATTTAGAATAACTTCATTGCAGTTTCACGCAACGAGGCTATTGTTTACGAAGTTCACGGAGAGTTCACGGACTGCTCAGCATAGTCTAGCGGCTAACCCAGTGTCTACGTAATCCAGACAGTCAAGATTCTGATATTCGGAACTCTGACAGTTCAAGGTGCCGACAGCTAAAGTGTTAAGAACTTGGTCCTGCTTCAAGTTACCTGAAAATTTTTTTACTCATGGGAATTTACATTAAAACTGCGAAAGGATGCCTAGCCCAGGAACATGTCTACGATTTAATGTAGCTTCTCGTAAGCTTTGAGCGTTGTTTTACATTGGCGTATCAGGAGTTTAATGGTCGCGGTTTTGAACAGTCAAAATTTCGCATATCAGAATTTTATGTGTCAGGACATTAAACGCACACAAACGATAATCAGTAATCACCATAAGCCTGGGTTAATTTCTTTATCATAGCCACGTTTCGGAGGAGCATAATGGTTCTCAAAATACAAAAGTTAAATGTTCGGTTGTGATAACAGCGCTTTTATCACCGGATGTGGAAAGAAATTTTAATATCGGTTTGATATTCGCACTTGCTTTAGGTTGTTGCAGATACCATGCCATCACCACTGGATACGGACAATGCATGGGTCGAGTTATCCGTTTATGTTATCCCATGCAGAAAAGTCAGGATGTTTTGTGAAGCGGTGGTGAAGGACAAGTTTATAGCGGCAAATCATGAATGGTCGGTGGATACTGATCAGAAAAGCTTGGAAAGCAAGCTGGAGTCATTGAAAAGACTGAACAGTACAGCTAAAGGAAATAGCCTAAATCGGCAGGTCTCCCGGACGCGCTCTGAATTGATAGATTTTCTTTTAAGATACGGAAGGCCAATGTCTTTAGGGACAACATTGTTCTTCTTTTCCATAGGCGTTATACTTGCTTTCACTGGTTTTCCAGTTATTGGGTTTGGAATCATTATTGGAACATGCGTAGCGTATTTGCTATATTCACTCGCCGACTTTATCCTTAGTATATATGCAGGAAGGCATTAACTAACCTGTGACATCTTCTGATCGTCAGTATCTAAGTATTCAGGCTACGCGTCGCCCCTTGTGTTGTCGAAAAAATTCCAGTGCTTTGCATTAAAATGGTGTAGTTGTTCATGATTACAGGAAGACTAGACCTAGACGGGGATCATGTTTGCCTCGTGGTCTTAGGTATCGGGGAAGTCGACTGCCTTCATCAGTCGACCTGCATGAAAGCAGAGCGCACTGGAAAGATCGGTTGTGTTTCGGTCTAAGCTTAGGTATCGGCGAAAACGACTGCCATCATCAGTCGACCTGCATGATAGCAGAGCGCACTGGAAAGATCGGTTGTGTTTCGGTCTAGGCATAGGTATTGGCGAAAACGACTGCCACCATCAGTCGACGAGTATTCGTCAATTTCGCGCATACGTCGCAAAATGCGACGGTGGCGCCACCTATGTCTCCAAAAATAACGGGCCAATCAGCGTGTGGATGACGTCATACCAAGAAGTTACAGTATGACGAGGAACGAGACAGAAAAGATCCAATTTTGGCATTTCTGCACGAATTTGCACCCTGTGTGTACGATGAACATAATCCATATTTTAACGCCTAGGCTTAGGTAAGGGCAGAAAACGATTCCTATGGTTGTGTTGCTTTCGTAATCTAAGCTCCGCTCCGCTTTCCCGACCACCGTGCCACGGTTTTCGTGTTTTTTTCGGAAATAAACATCCTTTCCGGAAAAGTGGCTGTCGCTGCTGGATACGCTATACCACAAGAACCAACAACGATTGCCGTTTATTTGATCGACAACGGTGATAGTGATCAACGAAGGCAAGTATGAGAAGTGCGTGAAGAAATACGTACGACAATGAGAGAACGATAATGAGAATAGTGACGATGGTGAGAACGGTCCACGACGTTGGTCAGACTGGCGTTGGCCTCAATCGGCTCTCCGGTGGTGACCTTCTTTGACGGAGCCGACTGTCCTTGACTCGCCAAATCCTCCATATATCAGTCGCCTTTGTCATGTCTGTAACATCATGCTATAGACGATATTAGATCAAAGATGTTTGGCTGTCTGGCTCGGTTGATCAGACGACGACATCCTCCCATGCCGGTTCAGATGCATTGTGAATATGGGAAGTCAGTTTGATCAATCGAGTCACGGGACGTCTTACTGTCTTGTGAGAACTGCGGACATCCACGACCCGGACTAATCCATCCGGTCCTGTATGCGTTTTTGTTATTCGCCCAAGGGGCCAGATGCCTCGTGGGTTGATGACGTCAATCATCAAAACGATATCGCCTTCGCACAGTTCATTTTTTAATGACTGGCATTTGGATGAGGACGCTAGGAATGGCATGTATTCGCCTTTCCTAGCGTCCTCATCCCAGCCTTTTATCATCCATCTGCGCCAGAATTGTTCAACATGGATCTAAGTTGTTTTCCAACATCTTCTCGAAATCTTTTCGTTTGGGAAGACGTCAGGCGGAGTAAGGGAGTAAGGATCTTGTCTGTCTCGCGCCCCGTGCTTACTGTAGGTGGCGCTAATGTCGCCTCGTTTCGTTGATTGGTCCGCGATTCCGTTACGACATAGGTGGCGCCACTATCGCTTATTTTGCTGATTGGTTCGATGATTTTGTTTACATAGGTCAAATACTGTTAACAGTGGTATTGTGCTCGAATTTGAAAAGATTTAGCCGTAAAATCGTCCATCAATGGCAAATAGGCTACTTTGTCCGTCAGTTGATGGACTTTGCCAAAAAGGACATACTAAAATGATAACTCACCTTTAGTTCGAGTGCAGCAACCCGCCGGTGAGCGACGAACGCTGAACCAACCTGCAAAGTGAACGAGAAATACTACGACTGTCGACCGTTGTATTTCTCGGTGATGATCTTCACACGATCCTGAGCTGGTGCATGAATACTCTTCTGTTCACCAAGTGTACAGAAGTAATACACAAGTGTACAGAACTTCGCTCATCTCTGTACTACACCGTTGTCAACGGTGTAGTACAGAGATGAGCGAAGTTCAAGCGTACACTAGCACTCATCTTCGCAGAATAAGATACCGTTCTCTTGAAACAGGATCTGCATGCATCGTCAGCCACTCACGTTCTGTTTCGTTCCCTGGCATGCACCTGCTTGCCGGCATTTAACCGTCAACTGGTCTTATCATGGCACAAAAACTGTTCGTACGACGCTCATCTCAGTTGCCATGAATCGCAAAAACTCGGTACAGCCACATTCCTTCTATTCTGCGACCCTTATCATCGTTTTTAAGTGCAGGACGAATACAATACAACGAAGCATACGACAACGCAGAGACATCTGCTCAGTTTACTTTAGCGCTGAGACGTCTGCTCTCCAACATTTCACAAACGGACTTATCAAAACTGCAGCAAACCTTAGGTCAAAACACCATCTGTCCGACGCATGCAAAACCGTCGTTCGTACAACTGGTTTCCATCACACACTTTGCTTCCTACCGTTACCGAAGCTAAGTCCCGAACAGAACACTGATGTTTCACGTTAACCTCGCTTCAAGCAGCACAACTGTAGGAATCGTTTTGTGCCCTTACCTCAGCTTAGGCCTTAAATATAAGGGTTGTGTTTGCCTTACAGAATATGACAGCAACACAACCATAGGCATCGTTTTCTGCCCTTACCTAAGCCTAAACCATAAAATGAGAATCATGTCTCCCTTTTACATTACGAAAGCAGCAAGACCGTAGTCATCGTTTTCTGCACTTGCCTAAGCCTAAACCATAAAATAAGAGTCATGTCTCCCTTTCAGCTTTATGGCAGCCCAATAGTTACAATTTCATGTTTTTGCTGTCATGCTTGTCGCACATGATCATTTCGATTCCTACACCCAAACCACCGCTCGCATGAGTTCATCGTACTGTTTCAGCGCGACGATTTCGTATACTTCGCTACACTACAATGTTCACACTGAAGAAAAGCTTTATTAGGCAACAAAACAAAGCGACACATGTGTACACCATAATATACAACCAAAAACTGCAACTCTACACGATGATGTACAACAAAATAACTACAACTATACAATAACTGTACAACTGTACAAGTGCACGTATCATGACGGCGGGTACAGGGTGGCGATGTCATTGAGCAAATGCTCAAACGTTTCCTGGCCGCGACATCTCCAGCGCCACACCTGCTCGCCCAAGTGCCACTTGAGCAAGCTACAGTGAATGCAGCACCGCAGCTTGCTCGAGCGCTTGAGCTGAGCCCATAGAGACTCTATCTATGTTTTGGGTGTGGGCGCCGGTCACCCTGTCCACGAAGTTCACTGAGTGGTTCACCGTGAGGTGGGTGAACCCCTTAGTGGAGAGCCTTGAGTAGGCCCTCCACTGATCCGTCATGATAGTGCTGCCGGGCCGGACGTGCTTCAGGATGAGGGCCAGGAGCGTTTCCCTCGATCGGTCGGGAACGGGTACGGCGAAGAGGTCTCCTGTTTCGCGGCAAATGCCGCCAAACACCCATTGCTGTGGAAGCAGACGGCCGACGTTATATTTTCTTCTCGAAAATAACGTCTCGTCTACTTCCACAGTTAGGCCCTCTCCGCCGATCTGGACCGCGTCCCCTGATGCCGCCTCCGTCGCGAGCTGGCGCATCCAGTGGTTCCATGTGACCACGGCGTTCTTGCACATGCCTTAAAAGCATATCCTGCAACACCAACATTGTACAACATAACTCAGCCTTACCCAGCTCGCGCTCGCAGTTCTTAACGCTGCTAATTTGGCGGCACCAGTCGTACATGAAGAGAACAGCCGTCTTCAACGGTGTTCTCATCCGCGGTCCTATTAAACATACGATATAGAGAACGTCTACGCTACCTCTCCTTACCATCGAACCACGTTCCTCTTCGAACAGATACCTCTTGGCAGCAACTCCGGCCAGACACCTCCACGCCGCAGAGTGTCCGCTTCGGGCACACGTCAGCTTAATTGCGTGGCCTCTGTTGCAGGTCCTTTGACGGTGGATCAGCCCTGTCTCCTGCAATTATTTCACTAACTCTTCTTCGGTCATCGAATAGAGCATTCCGTAATTTACACTCTCCATCACGAATGCGTCACAACGCTGCTTTCCCACTATTTTATACGACGACCCAGCAACAGAAACGTTGTCAGCGCCCCCTAGCGCAACGAAACCTGGACGGGGCGTGAAACAGACAAGATCCGTTTTCCCGTTTGGCGATCATGTTCATGCCTTGCACGTTCAATTTTGCAAAGCAAATCTTCATAGTGGACAAACAAACATGCAGTTGGACCTCCATTGTGGACTGAACGCACTTTTCGAGATACGAAATTATGTTCTCCGGTTTCAGGGCATTCGAAAATCTTTTTACTTCTCACGTGGAAAGAGCCGTTTTATGAAATTATTTACCTGTCAAAACTTTAGAGTGCGAGAGTTTGAAGTAGCGTTCTTTGGTCATTCTGCTTTTTTAGTTCACGACGTATTTTTCACCGTTAAAGGTACAGCTGATCAAATGTTTGTACTTATTGATCATTTTCAACAGATGTACACGCCAATTGTAATTAAAATCGGTGGCTCAAGCAACAGTCGACGACCGTTCAGATGAAACAGACGATGCACCACAGCTGTCATCTCCTGTACCTGTGACGCCTTCGGCAAGTCCAACGTAAGTGATGGTTTGAGATTTACCGTATGTACCGGCGTATAAGTCGACCGGCATATAAGTCGAGCGCTAATTTTGCGGTCTAATTTTCGTCATTTGCCTATGTCGGGCGTATAGATTTAGATTTTAGTTTAGTGCAGTTATGATTCATCCTAAGTGTTAATATCTTAAGTGAATACGGCGAACTATCTTAAGTGAAATGTACGAACTAGCTTTGTCACTGTGTGTAGCAATGGAAAGCTTTAAAATTAAGCAATTTTAATGACTTCTTGTTCAAAATGCTGAAGTCTTTAAATCCTTCCGCCCAAGTCTTACTGTAAGTGGACAACTTGTCCCTATGCGATTTTGTCCCTACGGCGTATAGGTCGACTTGGCGTACAAGTCGACCCCTAATTTTGCGGTTCAGTTTTTCGCATTATGGACTCGCCTTATACGCCGGTATATACGGTAGTTTATCACAGAAGTACATACGCAGCTGCGGATTTATCTTTACTGAACAGTGAATCATCAGCGCGATCAATTGCGTTCTAGCTGGAAATTTCAGTAATAGTCGCGTAATCGCTGTAGTATATGATCTACCGCAGTATTTCACGAAAGAAGTGTATAATATTTGACATCTGACATTATTCATTGAGTGACGGTTTATGTTATCTATCAAATTTGAAAGAAACTCTTGTCGGGTTTTGGCTTCAAACCTTACAACTGAATATTCAAGCTTGTAGTAAACTTTATAATTGTAGTCTGAGGGTGCGGGACCAACTGACGGTCGCCGCAGACATCTGCCGCGGCGCGTGCGTTCCGGCCGGTGGCGTAGACCAATTGATGTCTGCCGCCGACATCAGGCATAAAGGGTGCGCCCAACCGACAGGCGCTGCACACATCTGGCGCAAAGGGTGCGCCCGACCGATGGGCGCCGCGGTCACCTGGCGCAGGGTGCGAGCGTATCCGCTCAGAACGGATGTGTACGCGATCTGGAGATAGCGGCTGACACCATGTGCGCGCCAGATTAGCACCCCCTGACGACGATATATACCGGGCCTTCTGGAGGAGCGGGGGGTTGCTGAGTGTGTGCGCTTCGTTGTATCATACGTTTTGTGAATAAAGAGTGTTTGTCTGTTGTCTGGAGTCGGTGATGTCGCGCAGAGAAACTACAGTAATCTGACATAAAAGCCAATGGAACTGATTTGTTTCGTGGGTCAAATGAACAAAATTTTACTAATTTGTAATGCAATTGTATGTTATCTACAAACGTTGAAGTTACTATATTCTACAACTTTTCTTTGCAGTAATGTCGTGATTCCATGCTAAGCCTTTAGGATGCCCACGCTTTCTGTAAATACACCCGAGGAGGATGAGACCGCACAAGTGATTGTGGAGCCAAGAAAACCAATAAACGCAAATGGAATGTTTGGCAGATATGAACGTAATTCCATTGACAATTGTGGAGCTCAATCTTCTTCCATTCCGTTGAAACCGGAACCCAGCACCAGTCCACTGAATTCACCTGCTATTAGTAGTTCTAATGTGAAGACATGGACGCAACCACTCGCAACGCCTGCCAAAAGTTTTCCTAACATTGAGTTAGCGGTTCCCTCAGGCGATGCCAAAGTGAAATTATCACAACATGCGCGCCCCACCATAGCGCCTGCCACTTTTGGCCAACAGATCGCCTCTTCTAAACCTTCCCACATTTCGACGAGCTCACTATCGGTAAGTGAGCTTTTGAATGTGGACGCAGTGAACCAAGCTCCTGCTGATGATGGACCAAAGACTGCGGACATTGCGAACAGTAGGCAGGAAAGTCTTGTTTGCCACTACGAGCATTTCTTGTGTACGCGCCCGGTTATTAGTGGCGAGCTTTACTGTATGGTGCACTTGCGAAAGCGTCCTAAGAACACTTTACACTGCAATTACATTAATTCGGAATCGGATGATGATTGCGATCAACCGTTGCTTAATGAAATGCACAGTTCATGCGGGTAAGAAGCACTACGAAAGCAGTTTAAATAATTGAGCAGTTCTCTTGTCTGAAGGTTATGTCCGAGGCATTCGACATTAGCTGAAGCAAGAAGGTCAACGTACAACAAGAAGTTGGAAAGCAGACGAACCTTTCCTCGCATTCTTGGCTTGGAGCCATCCAAAGATACTTGCCAATGGCGCAGCTGTATACGCAATGCCAATACACGTGGGCAAATGTGTTAGGTAGACTGGATAATGTATTTTTAGCGCCTGATGAACAATGAATGGAGCCGGATATGACCTTTCCGCCAATTGCTTGCGGTTGGCCAAATGAAAGCTCATTTGATCTTAGCGATCAACCGTCCGAACATATTCGCTTTGATCCACTGATGTACAATCGTCATTCCGTCCTACTTTCCAGTTCGTATCATTATTCTTTGTTCAGGTACAGTGGATGCCTAACTTCGGTGCAGTTGATTGCGATCGTGCGTGACAAATATGACGAGCTGTTGGAATGTCTAGTAAGGCACTGTACCGCTCTGCATCACTTGATCAAGTTGAAGAAGAAAATAGCAAAATCTCACAAACGCGCACCTGATGGTTGGAATACGATAAGAATTTTATGTGCAGTCGTGCTGATCGACTATATTATTAGATTTCGAGCCTCATGATCCAGAGATTGCTGAGAACGTGGAGCTTTTCAGGCATTACATGAAACCGCGTCACGAAAATGCGTTTATTTATGAAATGAAGAGAAGAAAACGTGCTCGGAAAGCATTGGACTCAGAGTAAGGATTGCTTAACTGTTCTAATTGGTTTGTGATACTATTGTTTTACGTCATTGTTTTTGCGTTCGATCTCTGCTTTGTTGTTTAAGTATCCGTTTGTTGCCGACTAAGAACCGACGACGACGCGCTTATCAAGCCCCCCCCCCCCGCTAGCTGGTAGGTAGCCAAGTTACTGATTTGTGCCCCCCGGCAGTTTAGCGTTCTGAGCCCCGCGATTGGGAGCTCTCTTATCTTTACTCGTTCGCTCGTCGAGAAGGGTTGTATCGTTCGGTGTGGGTTTAGTCGCTCATACTCTCTCGACTGCTAAGTAAAATCTGTATCAACTCGACGTCCTACGCCGCTGCGCTATACCTTGCTGCCAAGATTCCTGAACCAGCGCACTTTTCTTCCGGCAACAAACTGGTGCCTCGAGCCGGGAACCTCTCGACTGCTTGAGCTTTTACCGTTCGAAGCAGCTACTGTCCACACGTATCGTTATGCCACGGCCCGTGCGATCTGGAACCAGGTCCAGTCAGCGATTAGCATTAACGTCCGACCACCAGGAACCGAGGTCCAGCAGTCGTTTGTCTTCACGTTCTCTAAATGATTTACCCGAAGGGCCTGCCATCATCGAGTTGGCGACAGGTATTGCTGAAACTATTGCGAATCGGTTGGCTGCGCAGATAAGTTCAAGCCTGGAAAACTCTGCGGCTCGAACTGTCTTCGTCGATCGCTCGGAACCGACGGTTCGGTCCGGACGAACCAAATTTGCCTCAGATGAGTGGTAGCCTTGGAGAGCATAATGTGCCTGACCAAGGTAACCCACAAGGGAAGCTTCGCGTGCCTAGTTTCGAAGAGATCGCGAAGGGGACCCGTGACGGGCCGGCCGACGTTTCCGAGCTCACGTCTTTCCGCGGAGCGGGACCGGTTCAGGCAGATTTGGCGCTGCCTACCAGGGAAAACGTTTGCGATGATGTGCGTCTAGGCAAGCACTCACCACCGCCTGACCGTCACTACGAGCGATCAAATTGTGTCGGCCACTGTTCATCCGTTTGTCCGCACTGGAACAATCTCGATTTGCGAAGTCGTCTGCCGAAGCTCGAAATACCTCGTTTTGCCGGTGACCCAATGGAATGGCCCATGTTTTCATCGGCCTTCCATCAATCGGTACATAGCGTCTTGAATTCTGACGCGGACCGCCTATGCATTTTGCGGGAACTGCTCGCCCCGCAAGTGCGCAAAGCGATGGCTAAGTACCTTTACGATCCCAGGCAATACACGCAGGCACTGGACGTCCTCCAGCGCCGCTATGGTGATCCGCAGCGACTGGTTCGCGCTTGCTTGAAATCTGTCGCTGCTTTGCGCCCATGGCACGATTTTCGATTATGACGGACGAACTACAGGGCATCGTATCAGTCCTGTCCCTCGGCGGGCACGAAGTAGAGATTTGTTCATCCAGTAATGTGAATACCGTCGTCAAGAAGATGCCCAGGCAGCTGAGAGATGAATGGGGTCAATTCGTCACAAGAAGCATCAGGCCCAGGTTTCCAAATCTCCACGATTTGTCTGATTGGATTAGCGAAAGACGCGAAGCGGCTGACGTGATTACGGACGAGTCGGACGATCTGTCCTGTGGCGCCCAGCGTCCCTTGCACGATAAGAAAAGAAGACCTCGAGTGGTGGCCGCAGCCATATTGTCCGATACCAATGCTCTTGCCTGTCCTTTGTGCGGTGGAGCTCATTTACTCCCGTCCTGCCCTACGTTTATCCGCATGCGAATGGAAAGACGCGCTGAAGTAGTCAGAACCAAGGGTTGCTGTTACCGCTGCCTACAACCGGGACATACAGCTAAACGTTGCAGCACTCGCAGTCGTTGCTCAGAAACCGGCTGCCGAGCAGCACACCACCCTATGCTACACGGCGCACCACGTTTGTTTGACAAGAAGGAGCCGTTAGAAACTACGCACCGCCAGCCAAATGAGCCCTTAACGGGTGCTGCCTGTGACGAGAAGACGCTCCATTGCTTGCTGCCAATCGTCCCGCTAATGCTCGCCGCGCCCGACGGACGATGCTATCGTACGCGTGCCCTTCTCGACTGTGGTAGCGAAATTAGCATGATTCACATGGATATTGCAAATGCTCTCGGGTTGAAGGGAGCACGGGAGTCATGCCGCTTCACTACATTCCACGACCAGCAGCGAGCATTGAACGTCCGCCGAGTATCGTTCCGAATTAAGTCGACAGATGGTCTCTACACCGAAGACATTGAAGATGCTTATGCTGTCCCAAAGTTACAACTGCCGAACCAGATTAAGGGTACAGGAGCCGCACTGCGGCACTACACGTTTCTCCATTCCGTCGCTGTCGACACGACCGGGCCGACAGACGTTACTTTGCTAATCGGAATGGACTACCCGGCCGCGCACGCCGTGCTCGACTCAATGTCAGACCGATGCAATCCGCGGAGTCCGCGCGCAATACTAACGCCTTTCGGCTGGACAGTTGTCGGCCCGTTGCCTTATGGACGGGGACTGCCGAAACAACCGCACTGTTATCGTTTGGCAACAAACGACGCCTGGGATTCGCCAGCGACCGAGCAACTTTTGGACAGGTTCTTCTCTTGCGAACTCATGTGTCCCCCCACCAATCCCGACAAGCCTATCAGCCTGGATGAAAAACGAGCCTGGCGGATTCTCAAGGAAACGACCCGCTCCAACGGTCGGCGGTATCAAGCAGGGCTTCTTTGGGCGCGCGACCAGCCAGGGCTCCCTGTTAACCGCGTTACAGCAGTGAGGAGATTCGCATCTCTTGAACTTCGTCTTAATACCGACGCAAAGTTGTGCGCGAAGTATGTTGCTGCAATGCAGGAGTATATAAGGGCAGGTCACGCACGGAAGCTATCGCCCGAAGAAGTCAATGCAGGGCCGTTAGGCCACACGTGGTGGCTACCGCACCATCCCGTAATCAATCCAAATAAGGCTTCGAAGTTACGGATCGTCTTTGATGCAGCCGTGACCTTTAAGGGAGCGTCTCTCAACTCGGCGTTGCTGAAAGGACCCGACTGACTGCGAACATGATCTCGGTCCTCCTTAGATTTCGTTTGCATCCAGTCGCGGTCAGTAGTGACATCATTAAGATGTTCCACCAAGTAATGGTGCAACCATCCGACAGATCGGCTCTATGTTTTGTGTGGAAAGAGCCAGGCTCCTCTCAACCGCTTTGTGACTACCAAATGATGGTCCAAATCTTTGGCGCTACATGCTCGCCAACCATCTGCGCATATACGTTGCGGAAGGCGGCCATGGATTCAGGTGTGTATGCTGACCTAGTTATGCGTCAAGTCATCAATCACTTCTACGTTGACAACTGGTTAGCTTCCTTCCGTTCTGAAGAAGAGGCCGCCCAAACAGTAGGCGTGGTAACCAGAGCTCTGGAACGAGCCGGATTTAAACTCGCGCAGTGGGCATCTTCCCATCCCGACGTCCTTCGTCCTGTCGGTGAAGAACCTCTGTCGTCAGTTAATATGGATCTTGATTCCGTCCCGGTAGAACGAACACTGGGCCTGTCATGGGACACCCAAAAGGACGCCTTTCTACTCTGCTTCAAGGTAAGACCTGGTAGCCGAACCAAGCGCGAGGTGTTGCGCACAGTTGCCACGATATTCGACCCGCTTGGCTTTCTTGAACCCGTTACGCTGCGTGCGAAACTTATCATGCAGGCTATGTGGAGGCTAAAACTCGACTGGGAGACATTCAAGAAGAATGGAACGCATGGTTAGCACATTGTCTCGAATCCTCTCCCGTGCTCGTTTCTCGGTGCCTAATACCCAACGCTCCCGCCTTTTCGACTGAGCTGCATGTATTTGCCAACGCGTCGGAAGCCGGCTACGGCGCAGTCGCCTACTCGCGGGCAGAAATGGGCAACGACATTGTCGTTAGTTTCGTCACTGCTAAATCGCGTGTTGGGCCAATCAAGCCAACTACGATACCGCGGATGGAGCTCAATCATGCCGTCATGGCCACCCGGTTGATGAACATGATCAAGGATTGCCTAGGGTTGAACTTCCACACGGTCATGCTTCATGTGGACTCCACCACAGTACTGCGGTGGATTCGGTCCACTTCCTGCCGTTTCCATACTTACGTCCGAAACCGGATTTTCGAGATACTTGAATCCAGCGTCCCAGAGCAATGGCATTATGTCCGTAGCGCCGAAAATCCAGCGGACGACTGTAGCCGCGGTTTGTTCGCGTCTGAGCTGCATCCAGACCATCGGTTCCTCCGCGGCCCCGAGTTCCTCTGGCGCGACCGTAGCACTTGGCCGACTGAGCCTGGTTTAGCGAACGAAGATGTTTCACCCACGAACGACGGAGAGATCGAGTATGGAACTTGGGTAGGCGCCGCCCGAGTTATGACGAACCGCATTGACGAACTCGTTGCTAAAGTATTTCGGCTCGAAAGACTGGTTCGCATAACGTCCTATATAATACGCTTCATCTCCAACGCACGAAACCCCAAAGATGGGCTTCCTCCACGTCCGGATAGCACAAACCCGCGCTTTCGAGTCGGAAAAATCTGCCCTATTGGAGAAAAGAGAGCTGAACAAAAGATCGTCTTTGGTTGCGCTGACGCCTTTCATTGACGCAAAGGGATTACTGCGAGTCGGCGGTAGGCTGAAAGGGGCCAATATCCCACTAGATGCGCGGCACCCTATCATAATTCCACCCAAAGATCGCCTCGCCGAACTAATCGCCTTGGATGTCCATACGAAGATTGCGCACTCCTCGACCGAGCGGACCCTGCAGGAATTGAGGAAACGCTTTTGGTTACCACACGGAAGGCGTGTCATTCGTGCCGTCATTCGTCAGTGCGGATTTTGTAAAAGGACGTCTGCTCGACCGGGCGCCCCCTTCATGGCTGACCTGCCCACAGCACGCATAGCGCCGGGGCTTCCGGTTTTCACTAACTGCGGAGTGGACTACTTCGGCCCATTCGAAGTACTTCTCTTCCGCAGGCGGGTAAAACGTTGGGCATGCATCTTTACCTGTCTCGCATCGCGAGCGATTCACCTGGAGATGGCATATTCGCTGGACACTGAATCCTTCCTTGCCGCTATGTTCCGTTTTGAGCATCGTCGCGGGACGCCGGCCGCTTACTGGAGCGATAATGGAAGAAATTTCGTTGGCGCCAATCGAGAGGTATTAAAGTGCCTGCAGCACCTTGACCAAGTGAAAATAACTGAAAGCCTGTCCATCAGGAGAGCCGCATGGAACTTTATCCCACCGAACGCACCTCACATGGGCGGAGCCTGGGAGGCGTTGATAAAGACGGTAAAACGCGCTTTAAGCGTGGTGTTGCAAGGCCGCACCCTGACTGACGAAATTCTTGTGACCGCGCTAGTCCATGTGGAGTGTACTGTCAATGAACGGCCATTGACCCATCTGTCTTCCGGAGCTAATGACCCTCAGCCACTAACCCCGAATCATCTTCTAATGGAAAGATCCATACCCGACGTGGCCCCCGACGTCATTTCCACCGAAAGTATCAGCCTGAAGAAACGATGGCGATACTCACAGTACCTAGCAAACCAGTTTTCGAAACGCTGGATAAAAGAGTATCTGCCGACATTGATGGGTCGCAGAAAATGGTTCGCTCATGAAAGAAACCTTCGAAATGACGACGTAGTCATCGTGATTGACCCGGATATGCCCCGAGGAAAATGGTCGCTCGGCCAAGTAATACATGTGTTCCCAGGAGAAGATGGTATCGTTCGTTCCGCGCTAGTTCGGATGAACGGTACAACCGTCCATCGGCCAGCGACGAAACTATGCCTTCTGGAGTCTGCAGATAGCGATGTGGACAGCCCCTCAGTCCACAGGGCCGGCGATGTTGCCGACTGAGAACCGACCACGACGCCCTTATCAAGCCCCCCCCCCCCGCTAGCTGGTAGGTAGCCAAGTTACTGATTTGTGCCCCCCGGCAGTTTAGCGTTCTGAGCCCCGCGATTGGGAGCTCTCTTATCTTTACTCGTTCGCTCGTCGAGAAGGGTTGTATCGTTCGGTGTGGGTTTAGTCGCTCATACTCTCTCGACTGCTAAGTAAAATCTGTATCAACTCGACGTCCTACGCCGCTGCGCTTGGGCAGTGTATACTTTGTTGCCAAGATTCCCGAACCAGCGCACTTTTTTCCGGCAACACCGTTTGTTTCTTTTAAGTCCGAAGACAAAATGCGCATATGCTAAGGAAGAATTGTTGTGCGACCAAAGGGCGTTGCCATCAAGCGAGTTCTGCGCATACCGTGAGTTATACAATAATCTGTCCCAATTTTCCCACTTTTCCATCCAGACGTGCTCTGCGACAAAAGACAGGCGCTCTTTGTGAAATGTGAAAACTCTGAGTGTGATAAACCAAGAAAGATATGGGATAAGTATTGCGCCGATCATGCCGTCGTATCCGTTGCCGACCGAATCAGTGTAAGCTGTCGAGCGAACCACTTCACTCATGTGCATCCGACATTGTTGGCATTTTTATAGCGAGCAAAGTCAAATTCCGTTAAACGACCAGTGGCTGAGTTTGATGAGGTAATTGCGCTTAGCTTTTTCAACTTGCACATATACTTGGAGCATCAATTTTTAGGATGAAGAGTCCGATGATCCGAATCGTCGTAGAAGCGTCCGTTTGACAAAAGTGAAGAATTAAATAACTTTTTGGATGTACTTAAAAACAGGTGCACGCTCTCGTTTTAGCGTTTGCGAAAGCATGTGAAGTTGAATAAAGATGGCAGTTACATCTATGAATATTCTCCGGTATGTGTAGGAAGACTGAAATACTTGTTCCAATTCTCACGAGTTTAGAAATCAATTAATGAGTTGGACCGCGACTCTGTTGCATTCACTCCTACGAGTACGTTCAAGTGAATTTTTTTCTTAGCTTGTCAGTAAGAAGGCTCTTAGGTCTTGCCCCTTCACATGGATCGCGATGGAACCGTGATTCCATTCATTCGACCGGTGATTCCGTGGTTCCTGAGGTACAGTTTAAAATAACATTATTCATGTGCAGTTAAATTCAATAAGTCATTTCAGATCTGTGGCAACAGCGACCAGTCAATGACAGCTGAATTAGCTTTGCTTGATCACCAGTACGGCGGAGCGTCCTTCTCAGCGACCGCGAAAACTGATTTGGTAAGACTTAGAAGCTGAAGTGTAGTATGTACGTTTTACAAATGCAGTCTTGTAATTGTTAGAATATTTGATCGAGTACAAGTTTAATCCGTTGCCTAACGGATTGATTTGTTCTGTAGTGTTTGTCGAGAGTTTCATGCAGAGGAATGTGCTTTTGTTACCATTAAGAATCACAAAATGTTGGCTGCCATGATGCTGTTAGTGTTGTTGGATACGTCCTGTTCACTGTATTTCCTTTCAAAGATTGATTGCGTCATGATGGCACGTACGGCTTGATCCCGTTGGAAGTCGAGAGTATGTCTGAAAGTATTGTAAGAAAAAACGGCACAATACCCGTTTATCAATATTTTGCTTCTTTTGCGTAGCTTTCGGGACCTCCCTTGGTCCCGTCTTCAGCGCAAGTTCTCTACGCAAACTATCACGCGAGTGTAACTGTCACGAATGAAATACGATGCATGAAACAATGCCGAGAATAGAGGTTTTTTAAAGTGCCAACGGGCAAATAACGGTTCTTTAAACTTGGTTTTTTTTCTTTCTTTAATGCGTGAGTGGCTCGTCAAACGCACATCCCGTCTTAATCGCCACTGAAGACCAAATGTTGCTAACCTCTTTTCCTTCATCTCTGTTGATACAAGTGTTGTGGCGGATGTGGAATGCTTCTTTAATTTTTCTAATCCTGAAATCTTGTTCTTGTTTCAATATGGAGAAACTCATTTGGTCGCCTGCCATAGGACACTCTACTGAGTGCTCCACCCAGGCTGAGGCTTTGATTGCTTCCTTCATGACCTCAAATGGATCTCTCTTTTGCGGTCGTCCTCTTGAAACCACAGTCTCCCCTCTCAATCTTTTTCTGCGTTCTTGTATCTTGTCAGCGCCATTTTATGTTCTTTCAGTCGGTGTAACACGCTGTAGCCGGTTTCACCAATGTATCTCGCACCGCAGCCACATCTGATGCTATAAATCACCCCTGGTCTTTTGTCTGGTGGGATTTTGTCTTTGTCGGATCGTAAAATTGACCTTAGATTCGGTAGACTTTTGAAAGCAATTGTATAACCAATGTTTTTCGCAATCTTCCGAATCTTTTCTCCAATACCCGGGTAGTAGGGTATGCATATTGGTTTTGATATGGTTTCCCTTTCATTTCTTGTTCTAATGTCATGATTCTTGTGCTGTTTCATTCTTTCATTTATGGAGTTCTCAATAAGCTTCTTCGGATAATTATTTTTTTGTAGAGTCCTTCGTATGTGGTTGATTTCTTTGTCTAGGTATTCGTTGTCGCAAAGAGAGATTGCTCTGTCCACCATTCCTGTGATGATTCCCTTCTTTATGTTCATTGGGTGGTTTGAGCGGAAATTTAGATATCTATCTGAATTTGTAGGTTTCCGAAAGACACAGGTTTTTAGATGTTCGCCTTCCCGCATTACTAAGGCGTCTAAGAACGGTAGTCTCCCATTCTCTTCTTTTTCCATTGTGAAAATAATATTCCCAGGGAAAAGACCGTTTAGGTGTTCCAGGAGAGTGGTCTCTTTCCCTTCCTTGATAATGACAAAAATGTCGTCCACGTAACGTTTGAACATCTTCAGATTGTAATCTGAGATGCTGCTTGGAAATGCCCTCTTCTCCAGGTGCTCCATAAATATTTCTGCCACAATGGGAGAGAGTGGGCTTCCCATGGGTGCTCCTTGTTTCTGTGAAAAATATCTTCCATTCCATTGGAAATAATTTCCTTCATTCATACAAAACTTGACCAGCTGTGTTAGATGGTAAGGATTCAGCTTTGTTGTTTCCTTCAAACTTTCATCCTTGGATAATAAATCCAAGATGATATCGTAAGTGTAACCCAATGGAACACTTGTGAAAAGGTCTTTCACGTCGTAGCTTACTAAGATGTCATCAGTATGAAGCTTTATGCGTCGGGCTTCCTGTACAAATGAGGACGAATTTTGAACTGAAACCCGTTAGAAATCCGTTATTCAACTACATAAAAAGTGCACACGGCGCACAAGCCCTGCAGTGCTCACGAGAACTGGAAAGTGCGGTATTTGAGCTCGAAATTACTACGAAAAAGTTTCGGTTTCTGTTGGACTGTCGAGATTTGAACATTCTCCCTAGGTCATTCCGTCTAAAAACAGCTCAAAGGAGAGATTGAAGAACAGAAAGAATCTTAAGGGATGCTGGTTTCTCCCTATTGAGGAATACCATCAAGCAGAGGAGAAAACAAATGGCATGTCTCAAAGAAATTATAAGACAGCGTAAAGAGTTCGTGGGAACTATTTTGGAAGAAAATTTACATACGCTCCTTGAAAGACAAATTGGATTACCTGCCATTCATCGAACCCAGATGGTAGATAACCGATTGGAGAGAAAGTTCAACCGGTTGGTCTGCTCTCAGTCGTGGGAATTCCGCAGAAAGGATCGTGAAAAAAGCAAGGTGGAAAACTTCACACCAGATCTTGTGAAGATCGTGGTTAACCTAAGTTCCAGACCTCTGACCTTAGAAGAAAAAAGAGTTCTTACAAAAGGATTAAATTTCGTGCCCACACCGTCAAAAATTGAATACCTGGATCTAATCAGCAGGGTAGAAAATGGGATTAGAAATGACGAGCGATTGATGTCGGATACAATTAGATCCTTGTTGGCAATCTACCTCACTAACAAAAAATATCGCCCAGTTCTGAACCTCACACGGAAAGAAAACCGAATCATCATGGCTTTAAGAAAAGAAAAGGATATCATGATCACCAAAGCAGACAAGGGCAACGTTGTAGTCATTTTAGATAGACAAACGTACGAGAACAAAGTGATGGACATACTGACTACCGAAAAGTACACACCTTTAGAAAAAGATCCATCGGAAGAAGTCAGAAAACATCTCATCATTGTTTTATCACGGATATATGATGAGACTAAGGCACAGAAGATTACCAGCATTATCAAAAGACTGAAGTATTCCACGAATTTTTCATGTCCATATTTGTTTTGCCAACCAAAAATACACAAAGAAGATGTACCATTAAGACCAATAGTAGCAAGCAATCAAAGTGTGGTCAGAGAACTTTGCGGTTTTCTGGCAAAAATGCTAAAACCGCTTACTGGATTGCGGTTTTCGCACACAGAAAATTCGTCCTCATTTGTATAGGAAGCCCGACGCATAAAGCTTCATGCTGATCACATCTTAGTAAGCTACGACGTGAAAGACCTTTTCACAAGTGTTCCATTGGGTTACACTTACGATATCATCTTGGATTTATTATCCAAGGATGAAAGTTTGAAGGAAAGAACAAAGCTGAATCCTTACCATCTAACACAGCTGGTCAAGTTTTGTATGAATGAAGGAAATTATTTCCAATGGAATGGAAGATATTTTTCACAGAAACAAGGAGCACCCATGGGAAGCCCACTCTCTCCCATTGTGGCAGAAATATTTATGGAGCCCCTGGAGAAGAGGGCATTTCCAAGCAGCATCTCAGATTACAATCTGAAGATGTTCAAACGTTACGTGGATGACATTTTTGTCATTATCAAGGAAGGGAAAGAGACCACTCTCCTGGAACACCTAAACGGTCTTTTCCCTGGGAATATTATTTTCACAATGGAAAAAGAAGAGAATGGGAGACTACCGTTCTTAGACGCCTTAGTAATGCGGGAAGGCGAACATCTAAAAACCTGTGTCTTTCGGAAACCTACAAATTCAGATAGATATCTAAATTTCCGCTCAAACCACCCAATGAACATAAAGAAGGGAATCATCACAGGAATGGTGGACAGAGCAATCTCTCTTTGCGACAACGAATACCTAGACAAAGAAATCAACCACATACGAAGGACTCTACAAAAAAATAATTATCCGAAGAAGCTTATTGAGAACTCCATAAATGAAAGAATGAAACAGCACAAGAATCATGACATTAGAACAAGAAATGAAAGGGAAACCATATCAAAACCAATATGCATACCCTACTACCCGGGTATTGGAGAAAAGATTCGGAAGATTGCGAAAAACATTGGTTATACAATTGCGTTCAAAAGTCTACCGAATCTAAGGTCAATTTTACGATCCGACAAAGACAAAATCCCACCAGACAAAAGACCAGGGGTGATTTATAGCATCAGATGTGGCTGCGGTGCGAGATACATTGGTGAAACCGGCCACAGCGTGTTACACCGACTGAAAGAACATAAAATGGCGCTGACAAGATACAAGAACGCAGAGAAAAGATTGAGAGGGGAGACTGTGGTTTCAAGAGGACGACCGCAAAGGAGAGATCCATTTGAGGTCATGAAGGAAGCAATCAAAGCCTCAGCCTGGGTGGAGCACTCAGTAGAGTGTCCTATGGCAGGCGACCAAATGAGTTTCTCCATATTGAAACAAGAACAAGATTTCAGGATTAGAAAAATTAAAGAAGCATTCCACATCCGCCACAACACTTGTATCAACAGAGATGAAGGAAAAGAGGTTAGCAACATTTGGTCTTCAGTGGCGATTAAGACGGGATGTGCGTGTGACGAGTCACTCACGCATTAAAGAAAGAAAAAAAAACCAAGTTTAAAGAACCGTTATTTGCCCGTTGGCACTTTAAAAAACCTCTATTCTCGGCATTGTTTCATGCACCGTATTTCATTCGTGACAGTCACACTCGCGTGATAGTTTGCGTAGAGAACTTGCGCTGAAGACGGGACCAAGGGAGGTCCCGAAAGCTACGCAAAAGAAGTAAAATATTGATAAACGGGTATTGTGCCGTTTCTTCTTACAATATGAAACTGAAACCCGTTAGAAATCCGTTATTCAAATGTCTGAAAGTTCTCTGAAAACAACGCCCTACCAGCGAATCGATGGGCAATTATTATGAAACACGTTTCAAAACAACCTTTCGTAGCTTTCGGAACAATCTTGTTCCGTCACAAATCGATTAGTCGCTGATGACGGGGCGCGTGTGACCCCAAAAGCTCCGAGTTGTCTGAAATAAAAGGTTAAACGGTGCAAATCTTACTAATATACCTTATCTTATAATAGAAAAGGATGTGGATATGAAACTCCCATTCCTGGACGTGCTAGTTATAAGGACCACGACGTAACTAAAGTGACTGTTTACAGGAAACCTACACATTCAGGCAGGTACTTACATTTCACTTCACACCACCTGATCTCCACCAAACGTGTGATTGTCAAAGGGATGGTGGATAGGCCGGTCTCCGTTTGTGACAAGGAATTTCTTCCTCAAGAAATTGAGTATATCAAGAATACACTGCGCGAGAATGGCTATACAGATAATTTCGTTTCATCGATCATTAGAGATAGCTTAAACCAAACAAGATCGAACCAAGCGATGAGGGAGTCAACTCAACCGCTTAAAATTACAATACCATACGTAAAAGTTCTTGAAGAGACTATCAAACAACTTGGACTTGGATTAACCACTTCAAAGTCTTCTTTAAGAGTTCACCCAACCTTAGATTGATCCGAAGAACTGACAAGACAAGAGCCCCAAAGGAGGAGGTTCCCGGGGTTGTTTATCAGAGTAAATGTTGTTGCGCCGCCTCCTATATAGGAGAAACGGGCAGCAGTCTACTTCACAGGTTTGGAGAACACATGGCTACGGTCGGACGATGCTAAACGGCACGGAACAGAGAAGGCTTACAACCGAACAGGAGAAGAGGGCGACCACAAAGACTGGATCCAAAAAAGGTCATGGAATACACAATTAAAGCCTCAGCGGTCGTTGAGCGCTTCTCTCTGTGCTCTAACGATTTTCAACCTCATATGCTTTGTCGTGAGAGCCTTTTTTCTCTTAGGAAAATAAAGAAAGCCCTGTTCATCAAGAATAACAGGTGCTTTAATCGCGACAAGGGTGTGGAGGTAAGTGATGTTTGGTCAACAGTAATCACAAAAACGGGTTGCTGTAACCTGCACATCTGACCCCGACCCGATCCCCTTCCCATATTTGCATTACCCCATTTGTGCAATTCGCTGACGACGGAGCAGGAGTCACCGAAAGCTGCGAACTTTTCTCTCGTTAAAGGTACGTTGTGCTTCCTCGTTGATTTACAGTGTATGTTTTTTCGATTCAATAAACGTGTTCCACTGCCGTGCCAAGAAGAATCTTTTAAACTGAAAAAGCATGTGAGAAATAGGAATGACGATGGTAGTAAGATAAGGTTTAAAATCGCAACCCCTACGGACATGACGTAGACTAATGATGCTACTGTTCTTTCTACGCCATCCCTGTGACATTGGTGCATAATGTTAGGGAAAGAACAGCGCAATACGGAAAATACATGAGGGAATTTAACGTGAAACAATATAAGTGACATGATTTTGCTGGAACTATATATCGAGCGCATTAACATACGTTACATTACTGCTTGACGTAAACGTTACAGACTACTAATACGTTGCGTCATTTTACCTTCATTTGATAACTTAAATCTAGTATGTACTCCTTGGTGGGCGCTTATTTGCACGTACGTATCTCCGCAGAAGCTTTCATTTTCCAACAGTGCTGCAGCTATGAACGCAACTGTATAAACACACATTGCAGCACAATTATAGCAAGCGTACTTTTCATTTAAAACACTTCGAGTCTATGAGCTGTGCTTAATGCGTGTCGAAACATGAAGTATTTACTGTCAGCCGTTTTCCTGTCTTATTACAATTGCATTCTGCTACAGGTTGTTGCGATTTTGCCTTTTACTTCATTTCGTGTATTTCGTGAAAGCAACATTAACCGCATGCCAGCGGACCAAATGAAGCTTTTATCGTACTTCAAATACGTGCCAGGGCACCAAGCCCTTCATTTTGCATATCACAAAAGTCTTCAAGTTAGGAATAAAAGAAATAGGCGGTTATTGTCAAATCTGCGTCGTTAATTTTCTTTTCTATTACTGATATGGTCGGCCTGAGGTGATGCTCACACCACTGCTTGACTGACTGAGCAGCTCAAAGGGTCGAAAGCTGATGTCACTGCATCAGTCGGTCCAATAGATGTGTTTGCGCCTCGAATGACTTGACATAGGTGAAGAAAGCACGCTAGTAATGGTAGCACAGTTGTGATTGAAAACTCCACTCAAGAAATTAGCATCAATAAAAAATGTACAGCAGCATGCATTTGGGAAATTCTGTAAAGACGAAGAATTCAAGAGTTTCATTAAGAAGGTAAACTTTAAAACGTAGTAAAAATCAAAATAAATGCGCATTCTTCGTTCCTAATATTGAATTTTTATTTAAAGGCGAAGAGTGCTTCTCAACCGATGCCTCTACCTGAGGTTAGAACTACTGCATCAGTTCGGTAACCGTGCCATCGTGAGCATGAACTTATAGAGGTTAGCGGTGCCGGAACATCTGACCGACTGGAGCAAACCGCATCCTTCCTATCATCCGCCAAAATGGACAGCGGTGTGTTCATTTGAGCAATGCGATCCCGAAACGCCGTAAGACAAACGTTCTGTACATTTTGAAAGTGATTGGACCATTATGCAGTAGCTTCCTTCATTCAGTAAAGTTTAATAAAAAGGATGGAGGTGTCGATCGAAGAATGGCCCGCAGGATTACGCTGAATCGACCAACATATGTTGTTAGTCAAGGTCTACCTCTGAATCCTTCTGGAAGAACTGGTCTGGCCGGACGTGGCATATTACCGCGCTGGGGCCCTTCTCATCTCGTTAAAGTAATTCTAGTAGGGTAAGTTTACCGCCCTTTTATTCATTAAGCAAAGTAGCAGCTCTTCTTATGTCATTCCAGTTAGCCCAGTCAGTGCGCTATTATCATCTCCTCTCTACGTCTTGCAAATTATCTCGCACGAACCATGCGTAGAGGGAGAAGTATAATCTCTCGAAGATTTTGGTTCGTTTTCACAACTCACGTGTTTCCTTTATTGAAACGTTTCTGTTGTAATCTGCATTCGCTGAACGAATGTGCAATAAGCTTCGTAAATACTTGTACATGGGACTCATTATAGTTACAATTATGCTCTGCCTTTCTTTCCCGTGGCTGCTCACCTTTGAGACATGAAATTGCATCCGGAGTAGGACCCGTTTCCGCAGAAACTGCATTCCTAGCTTTTGTATGTACTTTGCTCACTTACATGGTTTGTAAGTTGAGCCCTTTGGTATGATATCGAATCTACGTTGCGAAGGAAAAGCAAATAATACATTTCTTCCAAAAGTCTAGCTTTGGTTGCATTATCAGAAAAGCTTGTAAGCAAGATAAGGAATTCATGTGCCCACAAAAATGAATAAGCCGCCCATTCTGTTCATACTGCCTTTACTTCATTGCATGAAACATTCCCTAAGTAGGGCTTTCAACTGTTAGTACCCTCTTGTCCAAAAGTTTTCTAATAGGATTTATTTAGCAAACGCCAAGGAAGAGCAGCGTTTTTGAAGACAAACGACGGAATTTCTTTGAAGGACGACCCATTTGCGGTTGCGTACTGCTACTGCATTATTGGTCTATGGAAACATAATCCATTTCAGAGTTTCGTTGCCAATCTATCATCCAACAAGCTGTCGGACCGAGTGGTTAGTGTTATTGAAAACAGTGAACTATTCCGCGACAAAAAGAGCATGGCGGAAAAGGTGTTGCGTAAAGCGGAGGAAAGTGCTATAAAGGTGAGATTGCATGTAATGAATTGCTGCACCGTGCTGCTGCCCAAATTTGTTAGAAACAGGATACTTCGCAACACGATTACAGTGTCGTTCTGCAGGTTTTCTAGTAACCGATTCTCCCTTTTATCTTTCCGTTCACTTAGTGGGTAGTCATGTAAAAAGCAAACCACATCATTGAACGGTTGCCCTGTTCGCCGTTAATAGTAAAAACCAACGTACGAAACTTAATCTAGAAAGGTCTACAGAACAGCAAGTTCGTTGTCTTGACAGGCACCTTTCCCGAATGCTGGTATCCTGGTGACTAATTTTGCTGAAACCAAGGATGCGAGAAGCAGCGTTAGAAATTACTTTGACATCTGAGCTATTGGTATCTCTTAACGTACAGGAAATTATCATTGCAAATGCACGATATGCAGTGGAACCTCGATTATCGGAACTAATTGTTGCAAGGGGTAGTTGATGACGGTATTCAAGGTATGACACCGGAAGCTTTGATGAAATTAAAACCTTTGCTAACGTGATGCTGAGTTTTCACGGATTTTCCCCGTTGCTTTGTATGTGGATGGATCTGTAAGAAAACTGACACGGTCTCCCTACCAACGGATGGATGAAAGTAGTTATCAGAAGAAACGGTCAGAGAACAACGTACGGCATTCTCTCGGATATTTCGGAACGCTCGAGTTCCCTCCTCAGCGAGTCCTCTGCAGAGAACAGAATGCAGAGCGTTAACTAATCCAACAAGTGCAGATGTGTCAGTAACCACTTAGTCCTTTGAGTTTTTGAATCCACCCAGACCAAATGCTGCGCCTGGTAATGCATTTTAGACGCTTTGATGACGCCTTGCTGCTGTATGCACAGGCAAACTGCACTTTGTAATATTCACGGCATTCTGCTGGTCAACTTAAGGAGGTCAAAACATGTAGTAATTAATATCCAGTGTCTCAGCTATGGTGGTCAAAGTACAATATACGGAAGTGGTCAACATATAGAGATAACTCTCCTTTGCTTCACAATGGCGGGCCAACAAACCAAAAAGTGCGGTCAACATATGGATGGTGGTCAACATATAGAGGTGGTCAACTTTGGAGGTTACACTGTATTTTGGGATAGGAAAATCAATTTCATACACTCATGGGCGGACTATGAATTCGATGGAAAACACGATCGGTCAAAGAATAATGCGATTCCGTAGCACCTTCCTATCAGAGGATTGCCAGATTTTGTTGGGATTAGAAGAGCAATGGACATTGTCATGTCTAAGCAAAATCCCAGCCAAGATCATAAGCATTTTTATGCATCATTGTATGGATATTCGTCGCCAAAGTGGTTCAAGCGTTTGTGGTAAGAAAAGCACGTAAATGACCCAATACGAATGACTTTTTGCAACGAGTAATTTTCGGGAAACTTAGCGTCTCTTACCGGAATACACTAATTTATTCCCGAAAAATTCGAAACAAATCATCCGCCAGACCAGCAGCGATGGGCTCCCTTTCTGAGTGCATTGCTTGTTGTTTTTCATGGTTATTTTGCATTTCTCCCTTGAAATTTACGGTCTGAGTATCCAGTTTAATACACTATTATTCGAACAAATCGAACATTAGAGGCGACGTACCTGTCAGAGCTATCCCGCTCCGTCTTCAGCGTCTTGTGGCGTGTTTCTGTTTCGGAATCGTACAGCTCTGATGAGTTTGCAGCAGTTTGTTCTCTGTACTATACTCGTCCATATGTCACTAACATGTGTCCCTTTATCTCTATTTAAACAACTGTTATGTCTTATGTATAATGCTTCTTTCATTTTTCTTCGTCTATGGTGTTCCTCTGTGCATAATCGTGTAGCATTGAAACATCCGCTACATTGTGGGGCATGTTGTATCACTGCTGAATTTTGAATTAACCTCTTCATTATTAGTTGTGCATCTAGTGATGGTGGTCTTCCTCTTCTTCGGACATAACCGTCATTCTGCATTCTTCCTTTTGCATTCTTGTGACTATTAATGTCCGACAGGCGTTGTTTGAATCTGTCCATGATTGTGCGTCCAGTTTCACCGATGTTGGTGGCTGAGCAACTATAACTCAGTCTATAAACACAACCGTGAGATCTTTCACCAGGAACGCTATGCTTGCCATTTCTAAGTAAAGCTCTAATATTAGGCGAAGATTTGAAAAATACACGGAAACCCAAATTTTTCCCTACACTTTTGATTTCGCTTCCAATAGCGTAAAAGTGCGGTATCGGAATGGTCGGGATAGAAGGGTTCATTGTTTGTGCGGTCTGATTGATTCTTTCGATCCGTTCTGTAAACTCCCTTCTAATTGCTGATTCAACCAAGTTTTTTGGATAGCCATTATGATGTAAGATCTTCCTTATGTACTTTATTTCTACTATCAAGTATTCCTCATCACATAAATTTAAAACTCTTTTCACCATACCATTCGTAATGGCTGTGAAAACTGATCTCGGATGGTGGACGCTATATTGCAAGTAAAGATCCCAGTTTCTGCGTTTTCTGTATATCGTGGTCTTGAAATGGTTGCTCTTTCTAATGATCATCATGTCTAGGAAGGGTATTTCATTATTGTTTTCTACTTCCATGGTGAACAAAATGACACCTGGAAAAAGGCCATTCAAATGGTCCAGGAAAGCATTTGCCTTTCCCTTTTTTATCACCCCAAAACATCATCAACATATCTTTTGAAGAAACTGTGGTAACAGTTCGCATTTCCCGTTTTAATGGCAATTTCCTCTAAATACTCCATGAAGATCTCAGCTATAATCGGTGATAAGGAGCTTCCCATGGGGATATTTTTGTCGTGCCGGTAAAACTTGCATTTAAATAGGAAATAATTGCCTTGCTTCATACAGAACATGACTAATTGCATGATGTGGAAGGGCTTTTGTTTCGTTCTTTCATTCAATGAGCCATCACTTTCCAAGGAGCACATTAATATTTCAAAAAGTTTCTCTATGGGTATGCTGGTGAAAAGTTCTTTCACGTCATAACTGACCATGAAGTCATCTTTTGTGATGCATAGATTCTTTAGTTCCAAACGAAAGTTGCTTTAATCGATGACGTGTGAGGGAGGTTTCCCTGTTAGAGGTTGGATAAGTTCCGCCAAGGATGTGACACTGCACAAATTGGATATCACTGGTGTAAACGTCACCCCTTTTTCATGAATTTTCGGCAAGCAATAAAGTTCTGGGCACCATATTGCTAGTGAAATGTATCCAACGTGCTATTTGTAATAAACGGAGTTCTTTGGTTTCATCTCCGATGCTGTTGAGGAGGTGTATAAGTTCCATTCTGACTGATTTGGAAGGATCGTCACTTATGGTTTTATAGGAATCACAACTGAGCATACCATACACTCTGTTGAGGTAGTCCTGTTTGTTTAGTATGACTGCTACATTTCCTTTATCTGTTTTGGTATAAGTATATTTTTGACTGTCTTTATGGCTTTCAGAGCGCGTTCTTCTGAGGTACTAAGATTTCTATACGTGGTTCCTGAGAACCCTCTCTAGGGCAACTTTGATCTCAATGGCCTTGCAAGACGCAGTGTTTCGTAGTGAATCTTCGATATCATGTCCACGTAAGAGACAGATTTTGGCGTTGGCACGAAGTTTAGTCCTTTCTGTAGAACACATTTTCCTATTACGGTGAGAGAGCGGTCACTGAGGTTTACCACCACTTCTTTGGTGCTACTCGAGCTTCCGTTAGCCCTGGAACCTGGGAATGTCCATACCCTTCTGCAAATTAGATTCGTAAAGTTTCGATCCAAATCGGCTGTCTTCGTATGAGGGGTCAAAAATTCAATGTACTTCACGTGTGTGAACAAGCTGTCCAAAGTGGATGAGTCCAAGCAGGACATTAGGCTTTTCTTTGCTGAAACAATTTCACTCTTCAGGTTCGCTATATCTGACCTGTGCTGTTTGATCAGTAACCTTAACTGGGAGAAACCAGCTCTCTGTAAGATTCTTTCACTTCTGGCGTTCATGGCATGGAGCCACTTCAGAATAAGAAACTTCGGCAGTAATCCCATGTGTCGGCATTTAAGTAGAAATGTCAGTTTGCAACGGGTGCTTGTCAGTCTTATTGAGTTATCTTCCAGGAGTCTTGAGGTTCGTAGCCTCTGTGCACCGTAAGCACCTCTTATGTAAGCAAATACTGGATTTGTAACAGGATTTATTCTCATTTCTCCCTTGAAATTTACAGTCTGAATATCCTGTTTAATACACTATTATTCGAACAAATCGAACGGTACTGGCGACATAGGTATGGTGTGCCCAGAACTTTATTGCTGGTCCAAAATTCATAAAGAGGGGTTGCCGTTTACCAGTGATATCCAATTTGTGCAGTGTCACATCCGCAATTAGTGCTTTCTTGTCGAAACTTATTCAACCTCTGACAGGAAAACCTCCCTCACACGTGATCGATTAAAGCAACTTTCGTTTGGAACTAAGGAATCTAAACATCACAAAAGATGACTTCATGGTCAGTCATGACGTGAAAGAACTTTTCGGCAGCATACCTTTAGAGAAACTTTTCAGAGTATTAATGAGCTTGTTGGAAAGTGATGGCTCATTGAATGAAAGAACGAAACTAAACCCCTTCCGCATCATGCAATTAGTCATGTTCTGTATGAAGCAAGGCAATTATTTCCTATTTCAATGCAGGTTTTAGCAGCAAGACAAAGGCATCCCCAATGGGAAGCTCCATATCACCGGTTATAGCTGAGATCTTCATGGAGTATTTAGTGGAAATTGCCATTAAACCTGGAAATGCGGACTGTTACCACAGTTTCTTCAAAAAATACGTTGATAATGTTCTTGCAGTGAGGAAAAAGGGAAAGGAAAAGGCTTTCTTGGACCATTTGAATGGCCTTTTTCCAGGGGTCATTTTGTTCACCATGGAAGTAGAAAACAATAATGAAATTCCCTTCCTAGACATGATGATCATTCGAAAGAGCAACCATTTCAAGACCACGATATACAGGAAACTCACAAACTCGGGTCTTTACTTGCAATATAGCTCCCACCATCCGAGATGAGTTTTCACAGGCATTACGAATGGTATGGTGAAAAGTGCTATAAATTTATGTGATGAGGAATATTAGGTGGAAGAAATAAAACACATAAGGAAGATCTTACATCATAATGACTATCCAAAAAACTTGGTTGAATCAGCAATTAGAAGGGAGTTTACAGAACGAATCGAAAGAATCAATCAGTCTGCACAAACGATGAACCCTTCTATCCCGACCATTACGATACCGCACTTTTACGCTATTGGAAACGAAATCAAAAGTGTAGCGAAAAATTTGGGTTTCCGTGTATTTTTCAAATCTTCACCTAATATTAGAGCTTTACTTAGAAATCACAAGCATTGCGTTGCTGGTGAATGATCTCACGGTTGTGTTTATAGACTGAGTTATAGTTGCTCAGCACCTACATCGGTGAAACTGGACGCACAGTCAGGGACAGATTCAAACAACACCTATCAGACATTAATATGTGCAAGAATGCAAAAGAAAGATTGCAGAATAACGGTTATGTCCGAAGAAGAGGATGACCACCATCACTAGATGCAGAACTAGTAATGAAGAGGTTAATTCAAAATTCAGCAGCGGTACAACATGCCGCAGAATGCAGCGGATGTTTCAATGCTACACGATTATGCACAGAGAAACACCATAGACGAAGAAAAAATCAAAGAAGCATTACACATAAGACAAAGCAGTTGTTTAAATAGAGATAAAGGGACACTTGTAAGTGACATATGGACGAGTTTAGTACAGAGAACAAACTGCTGTAAACTCATCAGAGCTGTACGATTCTGAGACAGAAACACGCCACAAGACGCTGAATACGGAGCGGGATAGCTCTGAAAGCTACGTCGCCACTAATGTTCGATTTGTTCGAATGATAGTGTATTAAACAGGATACTCAGACCGTAAATTTCTAGGAAGAAATGTAAATAAGTCGTGTTACAAATCCTGTAGTTTTTTGCATCATGATATATATTTTTTATATTATCAGTAACAAGAATGAGCAGTGCCCCTTAACAGACCTGTTGCTGCTGACGGAGTATAATAGTGCCGCATCATGCAGCACATAGCACAAAAGCACTGTATAGCCCACCTTGCAATTTACAATAACCTCATTGCAGTTTCACGCAACGAGGCTATTGTGAACGGAGTTAACAGAAAGTTCACGGACTGCTCAGCATAGTCTAGCGGCTAACCCAGTGTCTACGTAATCCAGACAGTCAAAATTCTGATATTCGGAACTCTGACAGTTCAAAGTACCGACAGGTAAAATCTTAAGAACTTGGTCCTGCTTTAAGTTACCTGAAAATTTTTTTATTCATGGAATTTACATTAGAAGTGGGAAAACTATGCCTAGCCCAGGAACATGTCTACGATTTAATCTAGCTGCCCGTAAGCTTTGAGCGTTGTTTTACATTGGCCTATCAGGAGTTTAATGGTCGCGGTTTTGAACAGTCAAAATTTCGTATATCAAAATTCTATGTGTCATGCTTTTCTTCTTTTCTTGTTATCTCTTTAACGGGGAAAGGTGCATTTCTGCTGACAGATTCTTGAACACGGTATCACCCGTTACATAAAGCGTTTATTTCAAAACGCAGAGCTTTCGTCTACTGCTATTTCAAAAAGCTTTATTTATTTCAAATTTCAAAAAGCTTTATTCATAAAAGTTTCTCATTGCGAGCTTTCGTGTACCCACTGTACCCATCATCAGGAGAAACAACAAATTATTATGCCAACTGCCTGGTCAATCAACGGTTCAGCCAGCTCCTCAGCTAGACCATCCGGGCTGGTGAGAACAACCATCAGGTACTATACCTGTGCCTCTCTAGTGTCCGTCACCCGCCCAGTCAGTCCTACCGAAGAGCGAGCTTCCCCACCGACCGACCTGGACAGTGACAGCGTCAAATTAGGACAAAGTTTATGTGTCAGGACATTAAACGCCCACCAACGATAATCAGTAATCACCATAAGCCTGGGTTAATTTCTTTTTCATAGCCACGTTTCGCCGGAGCATAATGGTTCACAAAATACAAAAGTTAAATGTTCGGTTGTGATAGCAGCGCTTTTATCACCGGATGTGGAAAGAAATTTTAATATCGATTTGATATTCGTACTTGCTTTAGGTTGCTGCAGATACTATGCCATCACCACTGGATACGGACAATGCATGGGTCGAGTTATCCGTTTATGTTATCCCATGCAGAAAAGTCAGGATGTTTTGTGAAGCGGTGCTGAAGGACAAGTTTATAGCGGCAAATCATGAATGGTCGGTGGATACTGATCAGAAAAGCTGGGAAAGCAAGTTGGAGTCATTGAAAAGACTGAAGAGTACAGCTAAAGGATATAGCCTAAATCGCAAGGTCTCCCTGACGCGCGCTGAATTGATAGATTTTCTTTTAAGTTACGGAAGGGATATAGCTTACTCGACAACATTGTTCTTCTTTTCCATAGGCGTTATAGTTGCTTTAGTTGGTTTTCCAGTTATTGGTTATGGAATCGTTATTGGAACATGCGTAGGGACTTTGCTATATTCAATCGTCGACTTTATCCTTACGATATATGCAGGAACCCAATAACTAACCTGTGACATCTTGTGATCGTCAGTGTCTAAGAATTCAGGCTACGCGTCGCCCCTTGTGTTGTCGAAAAACTTCCAGTGCTTTGCATTAAAATGGTGTAGTTGTTCATGATTACAGGAAGACAGGCAGCTTGAAGTGATCACTTTGAGCGGTGTTATGGGGGTTACAATACGAAACGAAGGCACATTTCCCTATAGCCCCCTCCCTCATTGGCGCCACTGGCGCTTTCATTGATTGGTCGCTTTAGCGTTCGTTGATTGGTCGCAGTTCGTAGCATGACGTGCGGCATGACGCGAGCAGTTCTGCAGGAAAAATTTTCTCCTGTTTTCCCTGTCCTTGGAAACCTCTACTATGGGCAAATTTTGGCATTTCTCCACGAATTTGCACCCTGTATGTGCAATGTACGATGAACATAATCCATATTTTAACGCCTAGGCTTAGGTAAGGGCAGAAAACGATGCCTATGGTTGTGTTGCTTTCGTAATCTAAGCTCCGCTCCGCTTTCCCGACCACCGTGCCACGGTTTTCGTGTTTTTTTCGTAAATAAACATCCTTTCCGGAAAAGTGGCTTTCAACAACGGGCACAAATTTCCGTGATTTTTCGATTCGTATAAAATCGCTGAGCGCTTTACAAAATTGGCATATCAAGAGCTGAAGTGAAATTATCGGAAACCACAAGTGGAATTATTTGATAAGTATTCACCTCAAGTGGAATTATCGCAAACTGAGCGTTTGCGATATTTCTACTTAAGATGAACGTCGTATGAACAGATTGTAGTGGCACGATAAGACGAGTTAACGGTTAAATGCTGGCGAAAAGGTTAGCGTCAAGGAACGAGCGAAAATGTTATCGGATGACGATGCAAGCTGATTCAGTTTGAAGGCGAAGACGTTTCATTTTACTATAGTGAGCGGTATGGAGCGATTGCGTTTTGCGCAGCTGTGTGCTCAACTTATATGTGACGAGCTGGCTGCAGTATATATACTTCATGAAGCAGAGGGGTCTGATCAACCAGCACTGGCGACGACGACTCAACCGGGAAGAACATCCGTTTTAAAACATCCTCTGCGCCATTGCCGAGCTGTATCCGCCGGTCTAAAAGGGTATAGCAGCACGTGTTCCTTATGCTTGCGTTGCGTAAGTGTTGGTTCATTTCCACAGGCTGATGGGAGACAGATGCGTTCATGGGCATAGGAAACATCGTTTTCCGGCTGTCGTGCTAGTACGCAGAAAGGTAGTCAATTTTTCATTGCTTGTCTGTTCCGCGGCTAAGTCTTTCCTAATTTTCCGCGAAATTGAACGAATCGACGGTGGCGCCACCTATACGAAAAAGAAAAGGACCGTTTTCCATTGTTTGTCAGTTTTGCGGTTAAGTCTTTTCTGATTTGCTGTGCAAATCGCATGAAAACGACGGTGGCGCCACCTAAACTATAGAAGGGCTGTAAGGAATTTGTACCAAAGATTTTTCAAAACACATCTAAGTAATCCGTTCTCTGTACATCTTTTAATAACCTGCTCATCCATCCGCGGGTAGGGCACGTAATACTTTATTACAGAGTACAGACGACAAACACGAGAAAGCCGTGAAGAGACGAACATCCTGAACGCATTCATAAATGCGAATTACGGAATATTTAAAACCATCGCATCTAAAACAGTGGTTACGCATTGACAAGTTCCCTTTATCAATCCGTATATCAGTCTTCATATCGTGCGTTCAGGCTCCCCTGACGCTTAAGATTGGTCGTTAGCGGACCAAAATCAACGAGGAATTTTGAAAGCAAAATCATCCTGGAAACTGTGAATTACTTACGGAATATTATCAGCCCGTTAACAAAATCATCCATAATAATGGCGATAAGTTGCAAAAGGAAATCAAACGAATTTTTCCGTACGTAAATTCGTACAATTAAGTAAGCTTCATATGACTGTACAAAGATCTATGGAGAAACCTAGAAGATACTGTTGGAGGAGTACGGTTGAGCACCCGTTGAGTTCTATCTATCGTTCCCTATAAGAACACCGAAGCAACCTAACCAATGGCTAGTTGGTTACGCCAAGACCAGATACTGTTTCTACGAACGGGCGGGATAGTTCTCATAACTGAAATTTACTAATTTCATGTATGAGAACTATCACTACTAGGTATTACTAAAAAACGTAATTACTAAGAAACTTAATCATTATCTTTATAAAGATACCTCTCAGCTCTGTACGATGAGAGTGAAACTTTATATTATTATAATAATGTTTGTGCAATGAAAGGCGATGGGAATGGGTAAATGGCACAGGGTTGACTGGCTATAATTAATTATCATAATAAATGAAGTGGAAGACAGGGTGTCTTTTAACGGGAGCATAGATCTTCATGATGTTGTACATTTCACGGATTTTGTCCCGTTGCTTTCCTGTACATGATGGACCTGTAAGTAAAATGACACGGTCTCCCTACCAACGGATGGATGAGAGTAGTTATAGGAAGAGCACGGTCAGAACACAACGTACAGTTTCTCAGACATTTCGGAACTCGAGCGTTCCGAAATATTCGAGAACCCGTACGTAGTTTTCTGTCCGTATCTTCTCATATCTACTCTCAACCATCCGTTGCTAGGGATAGCGTGTCAGTTTACTTACAGATCCATCCACGTACAGAAAGCAACGGGAAAAATCCGTGAAAAATCCGACGTAATGAAGATCTATGCTTCCGTTAAAAGACATCCTGTCTTCCATAATAAACTTATGTGAGTACCAACTTGCAATGATATATTGCGTTGGAAAGAACTTTGTGGCTGATTTTATGTGCGCTGCTTAGAAAACAATAATATTTTCGGTAAACACTTTACATCACGACAGGGGTACATACAGTACGCCGTGGCCGACCACAAATCCGCGCTCGGTGGAAGATCATGGAGGAGGCCATCAAAGCTTCCGCAGTCGCAGAGCACGTCATCCACTGCTCTCTTGACCCGCGTCTGAACGGGAAAGCCGATTACACCTCCGGCGGATTATGGAAGCTCTATTCATCCAGCACAATCGAACGATTAATCGTGACCAAGGTGTGGAGATCAGCGAGGTATGGACTGCAGCTATTAATAAAACCAGATGCTGCACCATACCAAACCGGCCCCCCTCCTTGACCCCCATTGCGTGACTATAAATTCCCACAGCGCAATAAACTCTCCCTCTTTCCCATCACTGACGACGGCACCAGAGAGTGCTGAAAGCTCTGATTCGATAAACGTTCTACCTGTGATACTTTCTAATAGCTGCTCATCCATCCGCTGGTAGGGCGTGTTTTCAGATCTATTACAGATACCATCAAACGGGTCGACAGTTGAAAAAAGCTATCCTAAACACTTTATAAGCTAAAATAAACAATGTTAGAATGTACCTGCCGTCGCCAAAGGGATGGAAGCAATACAGCGTTGGATATCACTGCGTCAGACAAACTGTTGGGATTTGCCTTTAACCTGGCCTACAATTGCATGCATCTGCTTCGACATAAATGCTTACAGAATACGAAGAAAATGGTAGTCAAAGGTGTTGTGTATTTGAACAGGTCATCTACTGTTATTGTTATTCCTGACCAAGCCACGTCGCGACCCATAATAACAACTGCCACCTGGATAGGCGGCAATTAGGGACCCGCCCCGGGGCGATATAAAAGGACGAGTTCGTTCCGAATGAGGGGGGATGGCGATCGGTCGAGTGCTTGTACGACATTGTGTTTAAGAAGTAAAGCGCATCTAAGAGCGGATCTAACACTGGCGACGAGTCTTCTGAACTTCACGCGTGGCAGCCGTCCCCTGGAGAATTACTAACGGAAACGACTCTTCTAGACGTCATGGCAAAGGCATTTAGCGGCGCCTTGGAAGCATTTGATGTAAGTTTGGGAATTGATGGCTGGGAAGATTGGATAGAACGGTTTGGTTTCTTCGCGGAGGTGAACAACGTGCCTCAGGCACGCCAGCGTATCCTGTTGTTTACCTATTGCGGACCGGCACTATATCGCCTGGTAAAGGAAGCGGTCACTCCGGAGAAACCTGATACAATGTCGCTTGATGAACTGGTGGAAGCCGTCCGCGGAAGATTTGACCCGATTCCAGGAGTATATTCAGCTAGAGCTAAATTTTACAATAGGAAGCAGCTGCCGGAGGAATCAGCAGCTACGTTTATGTCAAACCTACGACGCCTTGCGCAACGGTGCCAGTTCGAAGCAGCGCCGTCCATCGCAGAGCGAATAGACTCGCAATTGCAAGATCAGTTCCTGATCGGGATGTCAGATGTTGAAACAAGGCGCCGAGTATTGCGTGGCCCAAAGATTACTCTTAAAGAGCTGTATAATGCTGCTCTAGCGGGTGAATCTGCCGTTGAGCAATCTAAGTTGATAGATTCGCACTCCGTATCGCTGACCCAGCCGACCATTCATGCACTGCGCAGTAAAAGTCGCACCAGGACGGGTAGACAAATGCTACCAACACTGGGCGACAGGGAATGTTGGCGGTGTGGTGCTAGCGATCACGCCCCTGGAGTATGCCGATTTAAAGGATCTCAGTGCTATCGCTCCCGTAAGTTGGGTCACATGAGCAAGGTATGCCGCAGTAGCCTCATCGAACCAACAACGTATAATCCGTCAAGTCACCAAACTGGCAAACGTGGTCAAAGGAAAGTTCACGCAGTGGCGCAAGAGTCACCGAGGAGCTATCTACAGACTTCTGAATCTGAGGATGATTCCCCGATAGATCAGAACAGAATTGGTGCCCTTAAGATAAACGCTACGAGCCTTGATCAGGCAGTAGTAGAGCCAGCAACTACCATTTCGATCTTGGTGAATGGAACACAAGTGGAATTTGAAATAGACACTGGCTCGGCTTTGACCCTTATCAGTGAGAAAACGTTCCGTCGATTGTGGAACGGTTCCCTGCCTGTATTAAGGAAATCAAAACTGAATATCAGAACATGGTCACGAGAAAGTATGACTGTCTTAGGCTCATTCCGAGCCAACGTACAGTACCGGAACATCAGTCGGAAGCTAGACGTGTTCGTTTTGCGGAATGGAGGACAGCCCCTCTTAGGCAGGGCGTGGTTTCGTCCAATTAACATCACTCTCAACATACCAACTCACCAGGCATACGCTATGTCAGAGTCAACAGAATGCAGAGGGAATGGATGGAAAAAGATAGTAGATAAGTGTGTTGAAGTGTTTCAGCCCGGCTTGGGGCAGTACAAAGGTCCGCCAATCCACGTCGAATTGGTACCTGGAGCACGCCCTCGGTTTCTCAAGTGCCGCCAAGTACCGTTTGCTTTGGTCGACAGAGTAAAGAGAGAGGTTGAACGCCTTGATAGTTGTGGTAGCCTAGAACCGGTACTGTGTCAGACTAGGCGTCACCGATCGTCACAGTAATGAAGAAGGGAGGGGAGATACGTGTGTGTGGAGATTATAGCGCGACAGTCAATTTGGTCACGCGCAAGGGCGTATACCCACTGCCTACCGTGCCGTAAATGATGGCTACCCTCAGCGGAGGTGCTTGGTTTTCCAAACTGGACCTAGCAGAAGCCTATCAGCAACTAACGCTGGATGAGGAGACGGCAGAAGTACTTACTCTCACCACTCCGAAAGGACTACGTCGGATGAAGAGGCTTCCCTATGGGGTGGATGTGGCTCCGGGAATTTTCCAACGCCTTATGGAAACCCTATTGCAAGGAATTCCTGGTGTAAAACCGTACTTGGATGACATCCTGGTAACGGGACCGTCAGAAGTGGAACATGACAAGCGCCTTGACCGAGTACTCAAAGTGCTAAAAGCCAACGGGCTCCGACTTAACAAGGAAAAATGCTACTTCGCCGCGAATGAAATGGAATTCTTGGGTTTCCGTGTGACCAAAGAAGGCATTCGCCCAACCGAAGGGAAGCTAAAAGCCATCAAAGAGGCGCCACTACCCAAGGACGTGAAGCAGCTTCAAGCTTTCCTAGGACTACTGAACTTTTACTCGGCTTTTATGCCAAAGAAAGCCACTGTGCTAGAACCACTGCATCGCCTGCTGGACGCGACGATGAAGTCGAATTGGTGCTGGACTTCTTAGAAAGAACATGCGGCATTCGAAGCGGCGAAAGAATTATTAACAGCCAAATCAGTGCTAGCCCATTTTGACGGCACCAAACCCTTACTCCTCGCCTGCGATGCATCGGACTATGGACTTGGAGCGATCCTAAGTCAAATAGAGGAAGGTCAGGAGAAAGTGGTGGCCTATGCGTCACGTACGATGTCCAAGACAGAGCGTAATTATGGTCAGATTGACAAAGAAGCATTGGCACTAATGTTTGGGGTACAGAAGTATCATCAATACCTTTTTGGACGACACTTCACGGCAGTAACCGACCATAAACCGTTATTGGGACTACTCGCAACGAAGAAACCGACACCCCTGGTAATGACGACTCGAATGCTCCGTTGGAGGTTATTGCTAATGGCATACGACGTTCACCTCGTATACCGTGGCGGCAAAGCAATGGGTAATGCGGACGCACTAAGCCGCCTGCCCCTACCCACTGATAGGGATCGCACAAGTACACCGGGAGAGAGATTTGTCAACCCTTGTTTGTTTGAAGATGCACTAATGATGGGAATCGAAGACAATAGCGGAGTTGGTAAGGTACAATTGTTAGATGCAAGGATGGTGTCAAAACTGACTTGTAAAGACCCAGTCCTTTCGCGAGTACAACACTGGGTTCTACATGGTTGGCCTGGAAGATTCCAAGGCGACGAATTCACTCAGTTCTTCAGGCACCGAGATGAGCTATCGGCAGTGCGCGGATGTCTACTATGGGGATTAAGAGTTGTCATACCAAAGAAGCTGCAGAACCGCATTTTGGACGTCCTCCATCACGCACACCCAGGAGCGATGCGAATGAAAGCTTTGGCCCGCAGCTACGTATGGTGGCTAGGAATTGATGCGGAAATTGAACAATGGATCGCTAATTGCTCTAGTTGTCAGCAGCACAGAAACGATCCACCAAAAGCCCCTCCGAGAGTGTGGAATTGGACTCCGCATCCCTGGTCCCGTATTCACATAGACTTTGCAGGCCTGTTCCTTGGGAAAGTCTACCTGCTTGCGGTGGACTCTCATTCTAAATGGTTAGAAGTTGAACAGGTGCCATCCATGGAGACTAGAGAGGTGATTCAACGATTGGCTAAGATGTTCGCGGTTCATGGAATCCCTGATGTTCTAGTGTCAGACAATGGAAGTGCGTTTGACTCAAATAGTTTTCGTCAATTCTGTATGGCTAATCAGGTAAGACATCTCATGATAGCCCCTTATCACCCGGCCTCCAACGGCCAAGTAGAACGGGTAGTGCATACTACGAAGCAGGCGCTACGAACGATGAGCCCAGACAAGTGGGGAATCAAGTTAAGCCGTTTTCTTTTGAACTACAGATTGACGCCTCATTCGGTTACGGGTCTATCTCCGGCGGAAATCTTACTTCGACGTCGCCCAAAATCTCTCTTGGATAGACTGCATCCAGATTCCTTAACGTGTACGGAAAAATCGCAACAGGAAGATGATGTTAACTTGGAATCCAGTCAAAAAACCTGACGTTTTCAAGTGGGCGAACGTGTTTGGGCCTGTGACTTTCATGCACACGCATCCGCTAGATGGTTACCTGGGGTCATACAGCAAGTAATAACCCCGCGATCGTATTGGATAGAACTGCCACACAAGGATTTGCGTATCCGGCGGTCAATTGATCACTTATGGGCAGGGGGAAATGAGGATTGTCCCCCTTCAACTAATGATGACACGACACCGGCACAGTGGCCAACCGCACAACCAAGCGACACTGTCGAGGGGGAAGGTCAATCGAGCAAACTACCCAGTGAACGGCCCGAATATGTTCAAGAAAACAAAGATCTGGGTACGCCTATATCTAAAGCAACGCCGACGGAAGAGGACAGCGGCAGCTTCATCAATAAAAGAACAACAAGGGCACTGGAAGGAAGACCAACGCGCGACATAAGACGTCCACGATATTTAGATGACTACGTCACCTAGAGGAGGACGGGTGTTCTGTATTTGAACAAGTCATCTACTGTTATTGTCATTCCTGACCAAGCCACGTCGCGACCCATAATAACAACTGCCACCTGGATAGGCGGCAATTAGGGACCCGCCCCGGGGCGATATAAAAGGACGAGTTCGGCCCGAATGGAGGACGGGATGGTAATCGGTCGAGTGCTTGTACGACATTGTGTTTAGGAAGTAAAGCGCATTTAAGAGCGGATCTAACAAAAGGGAGATAATTCAGGTGAATAGGGAGGATGAGGGGAGGAGTCAGTAGCCATTCGCCTCAATTGCATGTCGACGATTTTTGAAAAACGCAGTTTTGCGTTCTCCCGCTTCAGGAACAGCCCTTTCTTTTTATCAGTGATGCGCACCTTCTCACAACTTCTGGCGCTTCACTTCCACAGTAAATTTCCGATGTGACTGTCAGACGCAGTTTCGCGGAATTCTTGCAGATAATTCTCTTCTAGCATTACCAAAAGGCCAGGTGAATCCTTCTCGTATGCAAGTAGTCTTCCGGAAAGGCCTGCTCGTCGAACCATGCGAAAGAAACTATCTGTGCTGACAGTTACAGTGGACGAAACGCTTTTTATAAGCAGTTATATTGAAGGTTCAAAGTGCGACACATTTTGGGAGCGAACATGGGTATCAAAGTGCAAGCATTGACACGTGCACCTCTGTGCATCAGTCAAGTCATTTCGATGCCTACTCGCTCATTCTCTCCCTGATACCGTACTGCGTTGAATGTCTTCCAACTGTTCTTACTGTAGATTCCCGATCATGCTACCAATACTGGGGCGCTTCTTTGTGAATTGGCTTTAACCTCTGATATTTGAAAGGACCTTTGAAACTCATTTTCAAGCCCCCAGCTCATTTCGCAAATCCATATTGCTAGACTGCATTTGCTGCAACTAACGAGCATGGTGGCTTCGGAAGTTGACACAGATCCATAAGCGCAAACGATATTTCAGAGCGCTTAAGCAGCTGGAGAGCCAAAATCAAAGTCCCAATGCACAGTGGGGCAAATTTTGTCTGTGCTCACGGCAGCCCTCGATACGTCGAGAACGAAGCAAAGTGGATCTGATAGGAAAAGCAGAAACGCAGTGAGAGAGAAAATCATCAGGACATTACAGAGTTGACATAACTCAGGCAACTTTGAGAGTGATTAAGTTTTAGTGATTTAAACCTGCCGAAACCAAACTCGTAGCACTAATCGACCAATGGCAAGTAGCGACATGCTCAGTTTGAAAAGGCTGTCCATCTAATGAGCTCTCTCGTCAGGTTATACGGAGCAGACTGAGCAACGTAAACCTGTCAAGTTTATAGGAATAGGCGACGCCTTCCTGCAAACAGATTTGCAGATATCCACAACTGTATTGGCCATCCCTAGTTGTGAGGGCAAGAATGCTATACTTTAGGAACTTTGTTGCTTCGCAGGTTTAACATCACGACCCTGCGCTTTCAGGAGGCTGAGACTCGCTGCACTTTGGTCACCAGTGGTCACGGTTCATTGCGCCTACTTTACCTTCCTTATCTTTCTAAGAAGGACCAGTGAGTTTGTATTCTCAAATACTTCAATTCTTGCAAGAGGACCGAACGTGCTCTCTAGTATCTGCTGTTACTTTTGTTCATCTGCAGACTGTTGCTGTGAAATCTGACTTTCGGTTTCCGTAAACGCAGCAGCACCAACGTTGGGGGCTGTCTAAGAAAAAACCAAACAGTGGGTACTTTCCATAATAAGAAGTTTTCCCGTTTGGCGTTCATGTTCATGCCTTGCACGTTCAATTTTGCAAAGTAAATCTTCACAGTGGACAAACAGACATGCAGCTGCACCTCCATTGTGGACTGAACGCACTTTTCGATATACGAAATTACATTCCCCGGTTTCGGGGCATTCAGAAATCTTTTTGCCACGTATTTACCATGAACATAATGGTATCAACTATTCCAATACAAACACACTTGATTAGAAGTTTCGTAAAAAAAGATGCGCAAATTAAAATGCGCTGTCAGCCTGTAACGTAAGTTTCAACGAAAACGTCGTTCTCCTAAGTTTGCTTCTGGAAGGTGCTTGCTCTTTTATAATAATTGCGAAAGGCGTTCCTTTCCAGTGTATCAATAGTTCAGCTGTACTGAGCTAGTAAATTACGAAGCGGAGTGATTGTTACAACTTAATACAAAGGGTGACGTTGCAAAGTTGCCATATGAAGCTAGTAACTAGCAATGTTGCATTCACTTAAGTCAACGCAACAGCTTATTCACTATACTAGTAACGTAACATTCACTAATTACTTGTTTCGGTTCATGCATTTTCAAAAAACTCTCATTTCTCGAACTATGCAGAGGTTGATTAGGCAACTGTTCAAACTGACATACTGCTCGTAACGTCGTATGCGCAAACATTTCTCCAGTTTAAAAATGCATAGGATACATGGGCGTCACAGAATTCACGCTGCGCCATGGAACATTTATTGCCTATTATTTTCCTGTCTTACTCCTACTGCGTTTTCCTACAGGTTGTTCCATATGTTCCTACAATTTGATTTTGCTTCTTTCGTAAAAAATACCTGTCAAGGCATGTCAACAGATCGAATATAACTTAAGATGACAAGTGCCATCAGAGTCGCAACATTTCTCCTTGCACATAAGAATAACAAAGGAATTAATAGATGTTTCGTCTTCACGCTTCTCGCGTTTGTCATAAATGTTATCTGTAATAAAACTGCACGTGCCCTAACAACAGGTGGATGAGCAAACTGTGAAGGAAAATCGCAGAAGACAAGTAACACTATTTTTCTAAGCTTTCGGAATCTTTCGATTCGGCAGTCAGCGTTTAATGCATGCTGATGGACACTACCCATCGCTGACGACGGAACCAGGAGTTTCTGAAATTTTCGAAAAATAGTGAGTTATTTGTCATCTGTGATTTTCCTTCACAATTTGCTCATCCATTAGTTGGTTGGGCACGTGAAGTCTTTAATTAAAGATTACATTTGAATAACGGATTTCTGACGGGTTTCGGTTTCATTGTGTTAAGGGACGGCAGATTAAGCCGTTCATGAAAACTTCTTTATTCAATCGCGGAGCTTTCGGGACCTGCCTTGGTCCCGTCGTCAGCGCAAAAAATCGTAACGAATAAAAAAACCGATAAGCAATGCCATGCTTAGGCATTAATTTAAACCTACATAAGCGAATTCAACACTTTAAACTCGTTACTCCTTTTTAAAGTGATCATCTTTTCTTGAGTTCCTATGAACTTGAATTTTCTTTCAAGCTTCTTTGTCCTGTTTGGATTCCACTGTTTCTTAATAAGCCGACCCTAGGAACCGGCGCTTTATATGCTCGGTATTCCTCTATGTGTAGTGGGCTCTGCGAAAGCGCATCCAGTCTTAAACGCCACCGTAGACCAGATGTTACTAATCTCTTTCCCTTCATCCCTATTCATGCAAACGTTGTGGCGTATGTAAAATGCTTCTTTGATCTTTCTAATTCTGTAGTCTTGTTCATGTATCAGTATTGAACAACTCATTTGTCTGTCCGCCAGGGGGCAATCCACAGAGTGCTCGACCAAGGCTGAGGCATTGACCTCCTCCTTCATGATCTTGGCTGGATCTCTCTTTTGTGGTCTCCCTCTTGACTCTACCGTTTCTCCTCTCAATCTTTTCTCTGCGTTCTTATACCTTGTCAATGCCATTTGGTGTTCTTTGAGTCTGTGTAGGACCGTGTGTCCCGTTTCTCCAATATACCTTTTTCCGCAACCACAGTTAATATTGTAGACAACCCCTGGTCCTTTTTCTGACTGGATTTTGATCTTTTCAGACCTTAAGATTGATCTAAGGCTTGGTAGGCTTTTGAAAGCAATCGTGTAACCCACGCTTCTCGCAATTTGCCGAATCTTCTCCCCAATACCTGGGTAATAGGGAATGCAAATTGTTTTCTCTCTGTGATCTCTTTCGTGTCTCTTTCTTATTTCATGGTTCTCTTGTTTTCTCAATCTTTCCCTAATTGAGGTCTCAATGAACCCCTTTGGATAATTGTTTTGTAGTACTGTCTGTCTTATGTGGTTGATTTCATCCTCCAGGTATTCACTGTCGCAAAGACAGAACGCCCTATCTACCATTCCTGTTGTAATCCCCTTCTTCACGTTCATCGGGTGGTTTGAATAGAAGTTTAAATATCTATCAGAATTCGTTGGTTTCCGAAAAACTTTGGTTTTTATAAGTCCATCTTTCCGTATTACTAAGGCGTCCAGGAACGCAAGTGTTCCATTCTCTTCTCTTTCCATTGTGAATATCAGATTACATTTACGATAAACGGCAGAAGCCGTGAAGAGGAAACATCCATGAAGAAACACATCCTCGTTACCAGACATATAATTTTAATGGAATTAATATTCCTAATGAATGTGTTTCATTTCAAGGCGGCAAAGACTACTCAGCCGATGGCGGTACCAGAGGTTGGAATTCCAATTTCGCTTTGACGAAATACACTATCACGAGTATTAAATTTTAGCGGGTGCCAGTGCCTGAAGAGTTCACTGATTGGAAGATATCATTTCTGTCCTATCACCCTTCATACTGGATCGCGCCCTGCTCATTTGGGCAGTGCGATCCTGATACAACGTAACATGAAACAATTTCGTAAATATTTTAACCGATCGATCGTTGATGCAATAGCTTCCTTATTGCGAAAAAGTTCAATAAAAAAGACGGAGAAGTCGATCGAAGAATGGCTCGCAGGATAACAATGCACCGACCAAAATATGACGTCAGTCAAGGCCTGCCGCTGAATCCCTCCGGAAGAACTGGGTTGGCTGGACGCGGTTACCTACCACGATGGGGTCCCTCTCACCTTGTTAAAGTAGTTCTTATAAAGTAAGCTCACTGTAGTTTCATTCGATCCTAGGTCCTCCTGATGTTCAATATCCATCATTTGAATCTCCCGTTCAAAGGTTGTTCGATCTGCTTTCATTCACATCCCTCTTACAACTACGTATGAATAGAACGGAGCTCAGACGACAATGCGTGGCCATACAACGCGTTCAAGAATGAACAGTTGTATGACATTGAGCGTTTTTTGCCCAACGGAAAAGCCGAAGGTGGTTGCTCCTGCAATCGCCCTTTAAAGCAATTCCAAGGCAATGATCTTACAGTATCTGACGAATTGCTTAGCAATCAAAGAAGAATAAAAGCACATTTTCCTAACGCTGTCCTAAATTCCAGCTGTAGGAAATATTTTGCAAGCAAAGTGTTAATTGCTTTCGCCCCGAAATATATTTTGATCACGTCTTTTCAGAAAGCGTCACAAAAAGATGGCATATTTGAAGCTGAGAGATGGACTAACTCTACAGGACGACGTATTTTCCGTTGCGTCATGAAGTTACCGTGTTTTACGCCGCTGAGTCAGTTCATTATAGACTTTCGTCGCTAACCTGTCGTCAAAGAAACTTTCGGAACGAGTGACCTACGCCATTAGGAAAAGTCCAAAGCTTTGCAGCAGAGGAGACATTGCAAAGAAGGTGTTGCACAAAGCGGAGCATTATGCCATAAAGGTAAGCTTGCGCCTTCACGTTAGGCGTGCATTATGAGATGTTGCGTCATGCGTGCATAACTGAATCTACTTTGCTCCCACGTCCACTCTTTCTCCCACACAGCGTGCGTTAATAATGTTTTATTCGTATGGGGACAGAACGCATCCCGAACTTTGGCACTGCCCACTTACCTCTTCCAGAGAGATCCGTAAGACTGCTTGCAAGCGGTCTGATTTGTCGTTTCTTTTATAAATGAGGGCAAGCGTTCACGAAGTCCAAAAGCCTATGTAAAGTCAGAAGGTTATATCATCGACGCATAGATTGACGGACAGGAAAAGAAATTGACGCTGCTTATAATGATGGCTGCACCGGCCAAATGATCATGCATACTTCAGGTAGCTGCAGAATCCATACCGTCACCACTGGATACGGACAACGCATGGGTTGAGTTATCAATTTATGTTATCCCATGCGCAAAAGTCAGGATATTCTGTGAAGCGGTGATGAAAGACAAGGCAATAGCTGCAAAGTACGAATGGTCAACGGGAACTGATACGAAAAGCTACTTAAGCAGTATACAATCACTGGAAAAGATGGGCGGAACAGCGAAAGATGGACGCCAAAACGATCAGCTCGCCATGAGACATTCCCACTGGGACAGTGCAGTTTGGAACACCGGAAGAACTGTCCTTGCCATTGCAGGAATTGCACTCTATGGACTAGGTGTTGGACTTGCCCTATCCGGTCTTCCGGTTGTTGGTCTTTCCATTATTGCTGCAACAAGCATAATAACGTTGATAGTGTCATTGATTTATTATATTGTTCGGGTCGCCAGGAGGTGATATGAATTAAACGATAACATGATCAGGTAGTTGCGTTCGTGACACTGCTGGGTAAACGCTCTAAGCTTTTCAGTATCTGCAATTTCCATTTTATAACAAACAAAGTCGCTGTCGGTTGTTTCGAACTGCAGGAAAACAGGCAGTTTGTTGTCATCTCGTTCAGCGACGAAAAGTTGTACTGAAAAACATTTGCTGTCTCCATCTGCCTGTTTCATTATCCTCATTTGCTCTCGTGTGATCCTGCAAATGGAGGGCTCTGAGGCTCTTTCGCAACATTTCAGAAACTATGCCAGAGGAGTTCAGCAGAAAGCACGTTTCGTCTCACCTTGTCAATGGAAACTTGGCCGATGCGCGTGTGAAGAAAGGAGCCGTTGTTGGACTTTCCTTCCCTAAGGGACCTTCAGCAAAATGTGTCCACTTAGCGCTGCAAAACGTGTACAAGGAGGACGCCTTATCTTATACGCGAATGATATAATATTTTGGGTCCGTTTTTCGACGGGGAAGAAACTCAGTTGAAGACACGGAGTAGACAGACAACAGGTGCATTCAGAATTCCTGTGAGCAGTCAGATATGAATGCAATTCTGACCTGGAAAGATTGTGGCACAACAGTTTGGGGTGTAGACGGAATCCCATTGGGTACATGCATAAAAGCACCAGGATTACATATCAGTATTATGCTAAGTTGCTTCATGAACACCGAGAAGCGACCGAGGAAATATGTTGCGGTAAACGGAGCCGTGGAATCGCGCTTCTGAAGGGCAGCGCAAGTCAGAAACCACGACTGCTGCCGTGCATGATTGCAGGTACATTTCCTTTAACCAACCAGCGTATAACTCGACCCTAACCTCTAGTCACCGATTTACTGCCTGGAAACTTGAAGCAGCACGTGGTAGACGTATTCCTAAGAAATGGAGCTTCTATTCTGTCCAATACTCAACACTGCGGTACAAGAGCCGATGATCACGAGAACTATCACCCCAGGAAAGTATACGACTCAGTTCGGGGGCTCCTTGTACAGCCTTTCTATCACTGCAAGAGGACGCGAGCGCATGGCGCTACCTCCTGCGCAAGTTGTCAACATGTTGATTTTCCAATTTCTCAATAAATGAGAAAAAGGTTCACGAAATGCAGGAAGCTCTTAGATGAGCGTCAACAGGTTACGACAGCGGTCCACAGGTGGAAATGCATGAAAAGAAGCCTAACTTACTTATGTTGTGCTTTGGTTAAGCTGACCAAATGTTCAAACTTCAAGTTGCTGCGGAAACCTTGCCATCACCACTGGATACGGAAAATGCATGGGTTGAGTTACCTATTTATCAAACGAACTGAATCCCATGCAGTGACCGACAAACGGCCTTCCGCCTCCCAGCATGCGAACATCAACATCATCACGACCGCCCGCGGAGAATGAGATGTCATCGCATCTTAGTCGCACTTTCAATACCTTAGCCAGATAATCTTGTACACATCCCACAAAGGCAGTTCCATCACAAAGAAGCCAAGGAGTCTGATACAAATGACGTGAAAATTTAACGCATCGTCCAGCCAGCAGCGTGGCTTCCATGCGAAGCTGCGCTTGATGTTTGCAAAGCACCACTTCCCTAACTAACCTCAGTTGGCTGGCTAACTCGTTTCGCTGTTTGGCATCCAGTTTATCTATAAATGCTTGCACCTTCGCTTTGCCTAATGTCGAGATTTCTTCGCCCGTGAGACTTCACAAGTGCAAATAGGCCTTCATCTTCCGCCTTGTTTGTAAACGTACAACAAATCGCCAATTTGCCGTTCGTGTCATGTTGAAAGCCAGTTTGAATTTTAACTAAACGTACCAAAGCAGCCCTAAGCAGCTCCTTCCACGTGTACTGGGATACATCCCTGTCTACGAGTCTATCGCGAACTGAAAAACAAATTGGTACCTCAGCGAGCAGCTTGAAGTTGCTGACTTCGTCAGTGTTACCTCATGTGTTCCCGTTAACATCAAGCGAAACTTGATGTTAGCGGGAACACTCATGAGAACAAATTTGGTAAAACGTTTTACGCCAACCTGCTTGGCAATCGGGGTCTTTTCTGTTTCGTTCCCCCTACTTGATTATCATTTCGCTAGGGGGCGCTGGGGGCGCTAATGACGTTTCTGTTGCCGAAAGCTGATATAAAATGCTACGAAGAGGGCGCCGAGATGCATTAGCGATCGTAAACTTCAAGAGCCTTTGTAAGATGCCTTCGTAAGTTAAAAGGGAGACATGTCTCTTATTTTATGGTTTAGGCTTAGGTAAGGGCAGAAAATGATGCCTATGGTTCTGTTTCCTTCGTAAGTTAAAAGGGAGACATGTCTCTTATTTTATGGTTTAGGCTTAGGTATGGGCAGAAAACGATGCCTATGTAAGTTATGTTGCCTTCGTAAGTTAAAAGGGAGACATGTCTCTTATTTTATGGTTTAGGCTTAGGTAAGGGCAGAAAACGATGCCTACGGTCGTGTTGCTTTCGTAATTTAAAAGGAAAGATTGACATGACTCTTATTTTATAGTTTAGGCTTAGGTAAGGGAAGGAAAGATTGCTTCGAGCGCTCGGCCTGCAAAATGTGACGGTGGCGCCACCTATGTCTCCAACAATTAACGGGCCAATCAACGTAGGGATGACGTCATACCAGGAAGTTACAGTATGACGGGGAACGAGACAGAAAAGATCCGGCAATCGTCTTTTATTATTGAAAATTATCTACTCGCAATGCTCAACGTGAAGTGAGAAGTTGGAAATCTTGCATGCGATCGATTGTACAGATTAATTCCACTCTCGCATATTCTACATTGCTACAAAAGTAGTGACATCTCCTTCGGTACCAGAAGTGCACGCTGAACGTTACAACTTACTCTGAGCGCCACGTGCACGAACTTCATTGCCGCCTGCAATCTCCTGCAGGAGAAAGCGACTTCCGTAGATGCCTGAAGGACAAGAGACGATCAAAATCACATATACGCTGCGATGCTATCGGAGGGGTAACTCGTTGAGCACACAGGTTTCATTGGAAAAAAAGAAATATATTGAACAGAAATAATTTACGTTAAGTGATTGAAAGGCAGATCGACAGTAAGCTATAATGCTTTACTCAAATCAACCGACTGGACATCCAATTCAACAAGATCCACAGGAACGCCAAGAACGTCTGAAACGTTCGGAATAGTGCGGCCAAAATCGCCGTGAACGAATTCTTTGACGTAAGTGCCTGCTTCAGTGGTTATTAAAATAAAAAAGTCGCATTCTTCTTGTCCACGCCAGGCGTGGATATTTTCTATACTCCGCGAGCGAGTTGCAAGCGTGCGACGATGCAGCACCCTCGTCGGTGTTTTCTGCTCTATTTTCAATGGTGCCAACGAAATTAGCTTGCTCAGTTGCGCAGTCCCAACGGGACCGGATGCGCGACACAATGCAAAGTAGGTTTTCCGCTTTTCCGTTTCACAAGACTTCAAATTAGCGAACTCCTCCTTCGTGACCATTCTCAGTCCGGCTATGCTAATATCCTTCGTTGAAGCGTTTACGGCGGATTGAATCTGCTGAATGTCCAATTCGCTCAGATTGCATTCACGACATCCCATGCACTGAACGACAAACGGCCTTCCACTTCCCAGCATGCGAACATCAACATCTTCACGACCGCCCGCTGAGAATGAGATGTCATCGCATCTTAGTCGCACTTTCAATACCTTAGCCAGATAATCTTGTACACATCCCACAAAGGCAGTTCCATCACAAAGAAGCCAAGGAGTCTGATACAAGTGACGTGAAAATTTAACGTATCGTCCAGCCAGCAGCGTGGCTTCCGTGCGAAGCTTCGCTTGATGTTCGCAAAGCACCACTTCCCTAACTAACCTCAGTTGGCTGGCTAACTCGTTTCGCTGGTTGGCATCCAGTTTGTCTATAAATGCTTGCACCTTCGCTTTGCCCAATGTCGAGATTTCATCGCCCGTGAGACTTTTCACAAGTGCAAATAGGCGTTCATCTTCCGCCTTGTTTGTAAACGTACAACAAATCGCCAATTTTCCGTTCGTGTCATGTTGAAAGCCAGTTTGAATTTCAACTAAACGTACCAAAGCAGACCTAAGCAGCTCCTTCCACGTGTACTGGGATACATCCCTGTCTACGAGTCTATCGCGAACTGAAAAACAAATTGGTACCTCAGCGAGCAGCTTGAAGTTGCTAACTTTGTAGTTTTCAATGAGAAGAGATTCCGTAAGCTGAGCAAAAACTTTCCTAATGAAGACTGGTTGCAAGAGACCAACGCAAGAAGCACAAACCAAGGAATCACGGCCAACGACTACCGCATCGTCCGGCTTGGCCGGTATCGTTTTGCATGCTTCGACCGAAGATAGGAAAGCATCTGAGACACAAGTGTATTTGCACAAGCAATGGTCGTTGAACGATTGCTCGGTGATCGCATCTGTCACTGGATCCTCCATGATACACCTAAAACTTTAAGACAGCCTAAAAACTACTGACCAAACAGCGAATGGGGGTGCTTGATTTACTCTTTCACTGCTCGTATCCTCACTTTTCCAATCGTACGTTTTAATGCATAATTTTTAGTTCCACCTAGTCTTATTCCGGATATCGTAAAACAATTTGGTGATAATCAGCTGGCCTCTCTACCAAAAAGGGCGCATTCTTCATGCGCGCAGGGAAACTTCTCATATGCAACGAACAAAATCGCTTACGCATTCTGTAAACATGAATGTCCACAACTCTGAAGAAGACGATGAATGGAACAAGAAATGTACAGAAGGCATTACAGACTTTCTAACTGCAGATACTCAACAAATAGAAAAAATAAAAATCATATTCTTTGTCAAGAAGGTACGTACGGTTGATCAACAACGCTCAGCATTCTTAGCATGAAAGCAAGTTCCCTATGAACTACATAAAACAAACACGGAATATGGCGGGTTCACGGGTCTAACCAACTGCGACTTCAGAACGCAACATCTATCGTTCAGCTATACAAGTTTTTACGGTCATGGTTTTACCGATTTTCAGGTTAAGTGATCGGGTTGCTGCGTGCGAGCTTTCTAATAAACGTTAATATTACCTGGACCTTTAGACGGAACTGTGGGTCTTTTCTTTCAGTGCCCTAACATTTCTCAAGTGATTACGATAAATGAACTCGATCCGTTCAGGGGAACGAACGGTGAAACTTGACGTGCACCGGCGCCGGACCCGCTCTGGCAAAAGGAGCCCGCACTCGCTTTTGGGTAGCAAAAGTTCTTGGCCGGTGCTTTTGTGCCGGTGTGACAATCTGCAGTACTTCCGTGTGAACTTCTTTTCTCTTAGCTGCTTGGTGTATACGTCTAACAAGCCTCTCCCGGATGTTCGGTTGACGATATTATCAGCAGTGTTGCACAGTTTACGTATCCCATGCTGTACAGAATTTAACGAATAGTTAGCATGCAGGTAGGAGTAATCCTCATACGATAGACGGCGGTATTCCCGCTACTCGTCGCTGACTGCCCTTCAGCCGGCTGCCACATGCTGCAGTATATCAGAAATTAAAACGCAGCCGAAGGACCTAGGATAGGCACTAGAAAGCATTCACCGGTTTTCTGGCACACATCACTGAAGACCCATTGCTGTCGGCAGAACGGGCGAACGTTGTACTTCTTCTTCTTCTTCTTCGAAAATACGCTTTCATCAACTTCAGCCACAAGGCTGAGTTCTTCCCCGCGGTTATGCAGAACCCATTCTGCTGTGACTTCCCTCATAGCACTCCAATCTCAAACGGTATTAAAGCAGTGAGTCTACTTTCTTGCTATTCATGAAGGGGAGGTTACCCTTACCTAAGCGCAACACCAATCATACCCGGTACACGTTGCTCATGACCTGCGATTAAACACACAGTTGATCATCCTGAAAATGGGGTGTCTTGTAACGGGTCACCCTGACCTAAGCCAACATTGCCGAGTTGATCACCCTGACCTAAGCCAAGATTGCCGGAGCGGGTCAAGTGCAACTACCGTTGCCCTATGGGTCAGTTATCGTAACCACTTGAGAAATGTTGCGGTACTGAACGAAGACATGGAAGTGTAATCCTAAATATTGCGGACGCACCCTACGACGTACACTCGTTCCGTATAGCATTCTGAAGGACTAATAATTATGACGCTATATCCTGACCAGCAACGACGCATTTGCAAGTGTACTGTCTGCAAGTTCACTGTTTTGAAAAGCGTTTTCAAATGTTTAATAAGCTTACAACGCGTACCACTTGATGATACGAGCGTAAGCTAAAATCATTTTCACTTTCAGAGCTGCTGACGTTCACATAAATTATCAAATGCAGCAACTTGCCCAAGAACGCTCCGATGTACAGCTGTTCTAAACTCATCAAAGCGTCGTTCAAAGTTTTCGACTTCAGACACGGCAAATGGTGGAGACATTTTTTCCGCGCAAAGTAACGCAGCAGCTAGCTTGCAAGCATTAGTGAAAAAATACTTGATATTACCAACGTAAGCGTACTCATGCTCCAGTCTATTTAAGCATTCAAACGGTTGAGCATTTCAAGTCGCCCAATTCCGCCCCATTGAACTGAATGAGGCCTACCCCCGCACGCGAGCTAACAAAGGATAAACGAAGAGCACGCAAGCCTTTCATGAGCAGAAGCAATTAGTAAAATGATAAGGCAGCACGTTCATTAAGAATCAACCAGCGGAAACTTCGAAGCAATCACAAAAGCTTTAATAGAACCACTGTCCATATTCGATATCGAACGGCTCTAGCCATCTAGTGCTCACTTTATGTTTATTAGTTCAACGTCGAAAACCAACGTCGCATTCGGTGGGATGACGCCAGGAATTCCTTTTGCCCCGTAGGCGAAGTCAGACGAACATTTCAATATGGCTCGCTCGCCCAAAGACATCATCGCTACGCCGTCGTCCCATCCTCGAATAACCTCGCCTTGCCCAATCGTGAATGTGAACGTCTTCCCGCGGTCTCGTGAAGAGTCGAACTGCTTCCCATTCTCCAACTTTCCCGTGTAGTGCACTTCAACTTGTTGTCCCTTTCGCGGATACGTGTGTCCATCGCCTTCGTTAATCACCTGCCGTTGAACGCCCATAGTTTGACAACAGCTAAACCACGCCGAGCGATGCGAAGCCTACGCAACAGTATACTTCACTTGACTATACATCATGTTTCTTATAACAACGTCGGTTGTTTCGGGCAACATTTACGCTTGCCAATACAGGCTGCCGCGAGTTATATTTTAAGAAATGTCAATCTACCAGTGGGCAAATTAACACTCTTGCACTTCCAGAAAAGGATGGAAGCAACAAGTACTGCACCGAACGAGCTACTGACAACTATTAAGTGTTTTCAGGTGGGGCTGACTGTACTTTTGTGTGCATCTGCAAACTGAGGTCGGCGAGCGTGTTGAAGCAAGCTACGTGGGTGTACATCGGCACTTGAGAAAGAGGTGTTTCGAACAAAGCTGCGACATGATTTTCACGATGTAGACGTGCAATGCGTTTCATCGCTTACATTACTCAGCAGTTTAAAGACAAACTTAAGACTAACTTTTGGAAGCTGTAGACCTTTATTCCAATGGTAGTCGTCCGGGAAGCATAACTGTTGCGCGAAGCTGTGCAAGTGCAGTATCCTGGAACACGTAGCGTTTCTCCAGCGATCACACATGGTAAGTTCGCATATCGTTCCCTCTCTTTCAATGACAACTGCTGGCAGGGCAAATTTTGGCTAAATTGATGCGTAAAACCTCAAGCAAGTATGCTAACACGTTATCCAGTTGAGATAGCTTACCTGCGTTGCTAACGGCGCAACGAATCTGCATTTTTTGTTGCATAATTTGGTCCAAGTGGCTAAGGCGAGATGTTCGGTAGATGCGTAGTTTCTAGTCTCTATTGGGATGCTATGAAGTCATTATTGGCTAAATGCAACAATTTGGATTTGTTCCTTTCCAAGTGCACTGTAATGAAGTAGGCATATTCAGCTTGTTCGGCTACGTTAACGTTTGGCTGGAAGGTATGTTTCCTGGGCGCAGTCATTCATTGCATTTTTTCTTTTTTTTAGAAATTTCAGTAACCGCTGTCAAGGCCGTTTAAGAGTGGATGTCGTACAGCATGGATGAAGTGTTTTGATTCTGCCGCGATCAGCCGACGGATGCCAAATGGATTGTTTCGCCAGGTGCAAGGAATGCTGCTTTGTTGGATTTATTTGAAGAAAGGTGAACTGTTCGATATTCAAAGATTTGTGGGGTTTCCAACGTGTAATGGCAACTTGCAAATCTATTCTTGCCTGCGTAAAGGTGTAAGTGATGAAACCTTCGCAAATAAGACGCTCGTGTTCTTTCTGCTTTAGTGTGTATACCTGAGTCACCGCTATTTTTCGATAATTTGAAATTTCAGAAAAATCCAGCACTTGAGCTGATTTTCCGGAATTGTCAATGACATTTGTACTGATGCTGGCATTAGTGAAATTTACAGTTCCACCAGTATATTGTTCAGTGAATTTCTGCAAATTGTTGAGACAGTTGGTGCTGCAAGTACATATTGCATACGCTTACCTTCTCTCCGAGGAACGTTGCTTATTAACTATGGGATTGGCTAGTTTGGAGGAATGAAATCAAGTAGATACTTTGCAAAAACGCTGCCTTTTGAACCAAATGCTGGCAGCCTGTTTGTTCGAGTAAGTGATGAGATATTTCAAACTCCGTTCAACGTAATTCAAATGCGTTAACCAGATTGATAAGATTATCGTGGCGTTTTGAAGTTTTCGTTCCTGTTTTACGAAGATAAGGTAGCGTGAACTCTGTCGAATCCGTCCCTTTTGCTCTTAGTTCCAGTAAAGGCGCAGCGTCTCTTGGAATCCAGTCTTCAATAGTTTATTCCAAAACACGGCTTAAATCTCGTGGCAAGTGTGGGGATCATCCCTACATTTGCCGCGACACGCGCTACTATCGGACGGACACGCTGAAGACGGGACAAAGTCAGTCCCGAAAGCTCCGTGTGTCATTACTTTACATATAAAGGGATTGAAGCCATGTTTTAGAATAAAGAAGTGAGATCATATCCCGTGTTTAGAAATCCCATTTTTAAAATCTTCAATGGTGTAACATTGCATTCCCTTAGTAAATTTACAGAAATCTTCCGCTTGTACCCTAATTGTTTGTTGTGCTCTCTTGTATATTAATGTCTATGAAAATTGTACTCTGATTGTTGTTTTCCAGTAAAAAATACAGTCTTTTGTCTCTCAGTGTCCCGTTGCTCTCACTGCGTACGTTATGTATTCTTAACTCTTAAAACTTTGCCTTTTGCACTGTGCTTTTTCATGGGAGTTGTGTTGCTTCCTGCTGACACGTAGTGACCTTTCGTTCACGTTTCATTGCTCTTTGTCCGTATGTCGCCCTTTTCTCTCTGTAGAAAGGTCAAAGCATTGTTCGCGCTCCTGATCGCATTACTGCTTCGTTAGGTCCAATGCAAACAGGAAGCCTATTTCATTGCCTCTGCCATTGCGTTTTCTCTTTGCCCTATTTGCTTGTTTCCCCAGTCTCTGTTAGACGGAATTGTTCTTCATTGTATGAGACAGCATCCACTCGTCCTATCTGACAGAATGCGCAAAGTTGCGAGGACTTTAGGGATGGAGGAAAAGTTTGCTTCTTATTGTTGTTTGTTCTTTAACGAATATATCAGTACAGAAAAAGGAAGCAAGGCAGCCTAGCGCCTGTTATCGGATCGGTTGGCATTTGTTAGCAGTTTGCTTTCTTGGCCCTAAACGTCTTGCTGAGTATGTCTGCCTCTACGCTTTGGAATGCTCAGTTTCTGTTAATAACTGTGCATTTTTGAAGTATTGACGGCTTGTAGCCGTTCTTGCGTATTCGTAGTGCCTGAAATTAACGGAAACAACGCCCTACAAACGGATGGATGGGCCGTTATTGGGAAAATGTCAGAGCATTGTGTAAACCTTTCGGAACGATCTTGTTCCGAAGTCAGCGATTTATTGGTTGTTATTTACACAACCATTAAATCGCTGACGACGGAATCAAAACGTTCCGAAAGCTTCGAAAGGTTTCTACAGTGCTCTGATATGTTCCTAATAACTGCCAATCCATCCGTTGGTAGGGCGTTGTTTCCGTTAATTTCAGGCACTACGTATACGCAAGAAAGGGTACAAGCCGTGAATACTTCAAACATGCCAAGACCCGTTACAAGACATCCGATCTTCAATAACTGTGTATTTGGAAAAGTAAGTCAATGCAGTGAAAACAATGCAATATTTCGAAACAAGCAAAAAAAAATTGTTTTGTTCTTTCTTACGGTAGAACTGCGTGATAACATTTTACTGTTACGGAGGGGTTTTAGTAATTTCAAGTGACACTATTCTTCTTTCAGTGCCGCATAGCTGAAGGCATTAGACTCATTGAGTGTGCACCCATCTTGTGTACGGGACTTTCTTTGAAACGCTATCGCGTCTGGAAATTTTAACCTGCTCTGCATAGGACGGTTATCGTCATTATGCCGTAGCGTCGAATGTGCTAGTTGTTAATTTTTCTACAAATTTCCCAGCAAAACGAGTTTCCATCATTGAGCAAAGCCGTTCATTTTTGTCCGTCGAGTCAACGACCGCTCTACGTGACCCTACGAAGCTGCCGAAAAAGGGCATGCCTGTCTGTTGTCTCGCCCTCGTCCGGCCGTAGGTGACCTGAGCGCAGACGCCCCTTTGGTGCCTGTCACGCGTTGCAACGCATCGTTACTCCACTTCGGCAGCTGCTCCGGTGAATTCCATTTCCCCCGTTGCGTTGTCATGATTTTGTTGTCGTCTTGCATTGCGTTTATTTATGTTTTTCTCGCGGAGAGTAAGTTTTACCGGAAACGTGTTGTGCCGGATTTCGGCAACCTCGTATGTACAGAAGGAAGCGGACAGGACGATGCGCCTGCTGGGTTTCGTTCCATTTCTCAGCAGCCGCCGACACACCCGTTTGGGAGACCTTCCCTTAGCGCCGGATTGGAGCCTGTGGCGCCGTGCCCGTTCACCACTATGACGTGGTGCAACCAAGATGCTTGGGCTAACTTGGGTCTTTCCATTGCTGGTATTGTTCCGAAGCAGAAGCTTTGCGAGTATTTATTTGGCTTTCCGATAAGCTTGGTCGAACTGTTTCCTTCGAATTGCTTCTTCAGGAAGTACGTTCCCGAAGATTCTTGCATTGGTCAGTCTCTGTTGCACTGTTCGGACATGATAGATTCAACGCTGCGGAAAATGATGATCGCCTTTGCCCAAGTGGTTATTGCCTGGTGCTACGACGCCGGACAGCGGCTGTCCGGTTCGCCCAATTCGCTTGCATCGAATTTTCTTTTATCGTTGCTCCGTTTCAGCGTTGAACAATAATTCTGCCTGCTTAAGCGCCGCAATGGTTGACGTGGTTACCGACAAAGGCTGCTTGTCGGACATTATACCTCCGCCAAGTCTGCCCCGGCAGCACGGTTCGAAAAACCTGCTAGACGGTGTGCGCTTGTTCGAAATGATAAGCAACTTTATTGGAAGGTACGTTCCCGAAATTGCAAACTCCTCATGAAATAGCTGTCGCCAGACGACCTTGCGGGAATGCCTCTTCTCGTCTTTAAGCTGACAGACGAAAGGACGAATTGCAAAACCGCGCCTTAATAAGCAGGGTAGTAAGCGGAACACCTGCTTGCTGCAGGAGAATGTCGCAGTGACATTTTTGTTAAGCGTAGTTCGGCTGAAGTATTCATTAAGTTTCGTTAATTTCTTTGGCATGCAATTTTTCCTGCCTATTTTTTGCGGAGGCATTGGTAGCTCATAATATGACCTTAGCATAATAGCCCCAAAGCATAATACGAGTGTCTCACTCGTGTTACGCGTTTGGGCCTTTATGCTAAGCTAATGTCATGAGTTCTGTAGCATTGCAGCCAATTGCATTCTTTTGATGAACAGTCTTGTCGCTTCGGACTACGTCCTTTAAATCTGTATTTCTCAGTTTTTTCTAGTTATGCTTGTGATTCGTAGTTATGTTTCTCTGTCGAAACTTGAACTATGAGAATCTAAGCATTTCTGCCGAGAAACGTTCATTAATTCCACTGGCTTCAGATTCTGTTGTTGCGCTAGCGACGAAGTGATTGAAGACTTCACCTTTGGCCCTCGCCAGCGCCTATTTTCTGGCATGCTGTGGAAGCTTTTAGGCTACGCGTTTGTTCGCATAATTGAACGCGTGAAACGGAATTGTTTCAAACAAATAGTATGTTCGCAGCAAGTCTCATATTAACGTTAATACGGTTTTGTTATGGCCCTAATTCGGAGCATTTGATTCGACACATCGATTGCGAAAAATTTTGCTTTGCCTGCGCTTAAAATTGTAAAGTTAGTATGACACTGGCTGCTTAGCGGTGCGTTCGGTAGGGCGTCTAGTCAGGATTATTTTCTCACGAGGTCGCAGTTGCGTATGCGTCCGAGTTTTCGCGGAGAATTGTTGTCCCAGGCGGTCAAATCGCAAATCTGTAATAGCAAATATATGATGGACTTTTGGATTCAACCTTTGTTCAATTCAGTTTTATGGAATACTTGCAATTGTTATTTTGTTGTGTCAAAGGACGGCAGAATAACTCGTTCATGAAAGCTTCTTTATTTGATAGCGGAGCCTTCGGGACCTACCTTGGGCCCGTCGTCAGCGCAAGTAACCGTCACAAATAAAAACCGATAAGCAATGCCATGCTTAGACAATAGTTTAAACCTACGTAAGCGAATTTAATACTTTAAACTAGCTACTTCCTCTTTTCTTGAGTTCCTATGAACTTGAATTTTCTTTCAAGCTTCTCTTTCCTGTTTGGGTTCCACTTTTTTTTTTATAACGATCCGCCCTAGGAACCGGCGCTTCATATGCTTGTTGTTCCTCTAAGCGTGGTGGGCTCTACGAAACCACATCCCGTCTTAATCGCCACAGTAGACCAAATGTTACTAATCTCTTTCCCTTCATCCCTATTTATGCAAACGTTGTGGCGGATGTAAAAAGCTTCTTTGATTTTTCTAATTCTGTAGTCTTGTTCATGTTTCAGTATCGAATAACTCATTTGGTTGTTCGCCAGAGGGCAGTCTACTGAGTGCTCGACCCAGGCTGAGGCATTGACCGCCTCCTTCAAGATCTCGACTGGATCTCTCTTTTGTCGTCTCCCTCTTGACTCTACCCCTGTCAATCTCTTTTCTGCGTTCTTATAACTTGTCAATGCCATTTTGTGTTCCTTCAGTCCGTGTAGCACATTGTGACCTGTTTCTCCAATATACCTTGTTCCGCAACCACAGTTGATACTGTAAACTACCCCTGGTCGTTTGTCTGGCTGGATATTGACCTTGTCAGATCATAAAATTGATCTACGGTTCGGTAGGCTTTTGAAAGCAATTGTGTAACCAACGCTTCTCGCAATTTGCCGAATATTTTCCCCGATATCCGGGTAGTAGGGTATGCAAATTGGTTTCTCTCTGGGATCTCTTTCATGTCTCTTTCTAATTTCACGGTTCTTGTGTTTTCTTAGCCTTTCCCAAATAGAAGTCTCAGTGAACCTCTTTGGATAATTGTTTGTAGTAGAGTCCGTCTTATATGGTTGATTTCATCCTGCAGGCATTCACTGTTGCAAAGGCAGAACGCCCTGTCCACCATTCCTGTTATGATCCCCTTCACGTTCATCGGGTGGTTTGAAGAGAAGTTTAGATATCTGTCAGAATTCTTTGTCAGAAAACACGGCTTTTACCCGTTAGTAAAGCTTTTAATTTCCTCGGAGCTTTCGGTGTCATACCTTGACTACCGTCATCAGCGAATCCTTGTATTGCGAAAAAATAACTTCCATTCCACTGGAAGTAATTTCCTTCTTCTAAACTAAATTTGACTAGTTGTGTCAGATGGCAAGGGTTGAGCCTGGTTCTTTGTATTAAACTTTCGTCCTTGGATAATAAATCCAGAATGATATTGTAAGTGTATCCTAAAGGTGCACTTGTGAAGAGGTCTTTGACGTCGTAGCTCACTAAGATGTCATCAGTATGAAGCTCTACCCTTCGCACTTCCTGGACAAATGAGGAAGAGTTCTCTGTGTGAGAAGGGCGCATACCCCTGAGTGCTTGTAGTACTAAGAAACTGCAGAGTTCTTTAACGACACCTTGACTGCTTGCTACTACCGGTCTAAGAGGTACACCATCTTTGTGTATTTTCGGCAAGCAGAATAATTCTGGACATGAAAAGTTCCTGGTGTACATAAAGTCTCTTGATGATTCCAGTAATTTTCTCTTCTTTAGTTTCATCATATATCCGTGACAACACAACGATAAGATGTTTCCTAAATTATCAAAAATCCATTATTCACTTGTTATTTTGTATTATTGGCACGGTTGACCTCATTATCCATTCCACTTCATTGCAGCTATCAGAGTAGCACCGTTTTGTGCATATATGACGTTATAAAGTCGGAATGCGGCGAAAGTGTTGCCGAGCTCACTCTGGGTGCAGCGGTGGAAGAACTGCTGCCGAAATCGAAACCTTTGTCTACCGTTAGGGACCAACCGACCGAATTGACCACGACGACGTTTTTACCGTTGCCGGAAGCGAACGTGACCTTCATCTCGGGAAATACGCTTAACGTGAGGCGACCGGGGCATGTTTCCCTTATTACTTCTCTTAGCGCATCTGATCGTTGTGCGCATTCAAGCGGTGCCATTACGGCAGCACTTTTGTTGGTTTCCATTTTTGAATTTTATAATTAAACGATTATTTCACTGTGGTTCCATCAATTAGCAGGACGTACAGTCTTCCGCTTTTGGCTTTCCAAGCGTTGAGCCATCGCGAATATTTGACCATTTCAGTGGGAACCGCCCCATGGAATGGATAGAGGAGATCTTCGCCGAAGGAGATTCCTTCGTTGCGTTGTTGGCTCCAAGCGAAGGAGCAGAAATTGTCACGGGCCTCTTATTCTCTTTGGGCGCCCACATCAGCGGCAAAAGGGGTTGCGTTACGCTGATTGAGCCTCAGCCGCCGGTCAAGGCGCCTCTTCTTCCGTCCGGATGGCAGCCGCACGTCAACAACCTTCGAAGAGTGGAATTCCTTTACATGTCCGACCGTCGGGAACTTGTAACCTTTGTAACAACCCTGCACGCGCTAGGCGCAGTGCCTGATTGCATTATGGTTGACGGGCTGAACAACTACGTGAGCGACAATGAGAACTGCAACGTGGCAGCAATGCTAGCCCTGCTGGAAGATCTGAGCCAGTGGATTCGTACGAAACGCAAACAGGAGAACGCCATTCCCGTAGCGCCAGTTGTGGTCAGCTTCATGGGGCCGCCTGAACATTTGGATCAAACAGCTTCTATACTCACTTTGTATACGGACCAAGTTTGGCGTCTGCTCGTGGATAGGGACGATCCCAGCTGGTTTAATCTCAAGTACAGTGAAAACGGGCGACTTCGCGTCAGGGTTAATGACGATGGCACAACGTTCGATTGGAGCAAATGGAAAAACGGTACAACAACAGACGGTAACGAAAGTTTAGAAAGTGAAAGTGTCCAAGGTAAATTGCGGTTCGGCAGTCTCGCTTTTTGCAAAGTGAATTTAACAGAGGTGACAATAACAGTCAACAAACGAGGGACAATTATGGAAGGTGGCGGAGAGAAGTAGAAAGGTCAATTGCCGTCCGCTGACTCGAGCAGACGACGGCGCCGATGGCAACAACGTCTAGTCGTAGTCATCGCTGCGCTTGTACTCTGCCGTGTACAAGGGCTTGTCGTAATAGTTACGTCGTTTGAAGAAGCCGCACTGCAAGATAACAATGAAAGCGAACTTGAGCGAAACTGCGAACGGTCACCACCTACCTTCCACAAAACAATTATTACAAGAAGCAGCAGAAAGATGCCGCCTAGAACGGCCAGAATTATTATCCACAGAGGTACTTTTTTCTTTTCCGCAATTTTCGGCATATCCGGCTGAACGCGAGTAACGGCGGTAGCTTCATTGTCCAGGTAGTTAGTTTCCTCAATCCCTTGCAGTCGATTCATGTCAACCGTGGCATGCGATTCGATCAGCACGTGATCAACATGCCGATAGTCCTATTAAGGAATAATGACTGAAAAAATTAACAGCAACCGAGTTTAAAAATTCACTGAAGCACTTGCGTGCTTAATTTTGCGTAAGCAACCCCTAGTGAAATTCACGGAAAGTGAAAATGTCAACATGTATGCCTTCCTTAATGAACAACTAAGCTAAGCAGGTACGTTCGCTGATAATAAGTCCCTTGTACTTAATGCAAATTAGTACGACTCAACGTTCCATGGTTGTTTCCATAAAATCTCTTTCGAATACACAGTATTCGTAAGATACACTTTTTATAAAATTTCACAAGCGCAACGCGAACAGGTCAAATCGCGATGAAAGGTCAAGTTACCTCAACAAAGGTGCTGTTCCAGAGTCGGCTGCGCACGCGGATTGTCGCGGTAATGTTCGGTTCGAGGTAGTCCAAGAAACAACGTATTTTGAAACAGCTGGCGGTCCTCTTTTGTCCCTGCCTGTGACAGCTCTGCAAAAGCATGACCCTGCAGTAGGCGTAATAAGAAGCAACGGTGGCGGGACTTACTATAACCGCCCTCGTGTATGTTTCACCACCCTCTTCCACGACTTCGGTTGGGGCGCGGAACTGGGGCGCGGAAATGCTACTAAGAAAACTGCTCTTTTCTGGTGTTGTAAAATGCTGCCTCCTTTTTCCATTCAGATTGCGGATCGTCTCTTCGCTTTCGTCTTCTGCTGAGCCAATCTACGAACGCAAACCGTTTGCCCTGGCGTACGATAATGGCAAATAATTTAAATTAAAAATGTTAAATGAACTTTTACTCTACTTAGTCGCGTAGAATTTGTGAAGTGAGAAATCTTATGCTCCTGCTTATGCGGGTGCTTCATTTGAACAGCAACAATGAAAACAAAGCATCATCTAATTGTATATCGTAGAATGGGCAATGAAAACTGCTACACATCGCTATTATTAACGGCTCAAGGATTTTTCTCCGAAATTAGCCATAATTTAAAGAATCTCATTAAAGCAAAGCCATTGTAAGTGAACAATTTTTACAATATAAATCTCAACAATGGATCGGAACAATTTTGAAGCTTCACAACGCTAACAATAACTTTCAAACGTCGCAGTTTACATTCTGCAAAGTTCCAAAATGAAATTCGTAAGTCAAGTCCAGTTCACCCAAAGCGAACTTTGGAATTGTAACTCGCAACGTGGACAAGGAAAGCCCAATTTACGCTAGCCACCTTTGAAACTTGTTTCACAACGACTAGAATTGCAGGTGTCAACAATCATCCCGACGCAGACCTACTAACAAGAGAAGCACCGCCACCACGGTTTGCTGAGAAATACGTAATGTGCCGCGTTTCCATTGGCAGATTAAGCGCTAAAGGAAAGAACGAAAAGACAAGAAACAGTTTAGCTACGGTACCTGACGTTTCGACTTGGACACGTCGGCCACTTCATTATCCCAGTATGTACCCTACGGAGGGGTGGAACCTGTTATTAATTACTAACGCATTGTAATGTGGCAACTGGGCCCATGCCATGCGCAAAGCGCATGCACTTATGTGAGAGAAGCACACTGGTTAAAATAACGCCGGTCGTTAGTAGGAGCACCAGGCGAATGTTAAATGCGCCGACTTGCACTGCATCAAAGCGTACCTTGATTTCCAAAGGATTTACATAGTCTGCCATTGAATCGACGTAACAGTTGCGCGTTTCCGTTACCTTCAAAAGTTGCCAAACGTCTCAGGAACCTGCGAAGCAACTTACAAACTTACCGTGCTACCAGGTACGGGCAGCTCAATTATTGGCAGATACATCAGATAAAGCGCCCATTTTCCGCGACCATACGTACTGCCGATTTGATGCGGATGATCGATGATTACTGTAACGTCGTTGACACCCCAAGGCCCTCCGTTTCGCACCTTCAAAACGAGGAGTAGTATTCCGCTGCGTTAGCATTTTATGCAAGCCAGAGTTTACCAAGTACGTGTGCACGACCTGCGGGCCTATGTCTTCTTCGTAGTCAACGGCGGACTGCCCAAAGCTTTTGCCACCAAAGTAAACCAGCTGTGGTTCAGATGTGCCAACGATTTCCAACTCTGCCTTTTTGATAACCTTCACGCTCGCTGTGCACCTGTTATCGTCTTCATATTTTTCGATACTGGTACTGTTGACGTATGAATCAAAGATTAGCGCGTCGCCGAGTCCTTCCGAGCGACCTCGAGTAAGCTTGAACTTCAAACTGAATACAATCTGAAAGCGCTGGAATCGAAAGAAGTAAAGCTACGCAGCAAATAAGACGACCTCAGCATCTGCTTCCAAGGGGTTGCCCAGCAAAACCTCAATCAAGCCGTTCTCGAACTTCCCAAAGTTTAACCGGTGATGCGCCTGCAGAAAACAGCCTTTCCATTGCACCGTATTGAAACGAAGCGGCCAAACCTTTTGTAACAGCATTGGTCTTTCCAATTCGTCTTCGTTGTAAAGCACGAACAAGGAACTTTCGTAAGCACGTTCCCCCTTGTTCACCAAACGATACTGCAAGTCCAATTCGTCGTCTTTGCCAACTTGCTTGACATATACATCCGATGACGGTTCCCTAGTAGGCGCAGTATTTCTCGATGAAAACAGGTAGGAAGCAGGCTTTTCACTCACCTGGCCAAGTCAACGAAGAAACACTGCAAGGAAAGGTCGCTGATGCACTTGTTATCCGGACCGCATTTCTTGTTGAATTCAATCTACAACAACTTTCCGAATAACGCATGAACGCTGGAATTGAGGTAAACTTAGACCAGGGTCACCTCTAGTGTTCAATGGTCAGGAAAGTCAACTGTCACATTCCCTGAAGCTCAAATTCTTTTAAGTTGACAATTAAAACATAAGAATCTATAATGACAGCAGTGCTATGCAAAATCGGACGTAGTATAGTGCGGCATCACAGTTAGCGAGTACTCCCTATCTTTTCCTACATTGCGTATATCCAGTTGCCTTGGATGCCTATAACCAAAAAAGACTGCCATACCGTTCACAATCGTAAATGCGGTGATAATACATAATTTATTCTACGCCAATGGTGCCCTAACATCCTAGCAGAGGGACAGCAAACGTTCACCTCCACTTAATGAAGATGACTGGCAGAAGCTCACCTATCTTGTTCACATTTTACTTTCACGCGGCCAAAATTGTCAGAGGCAAAGGAAACAAAGCATCTGTGCCTTGCGAACTAATTACTGCATATTTAGAAAAATGGGATAACAACAGAATAAATCCGTTTTTAAAAAATGTTAATACGCAGCAGAACGCACGGTGCTCCTACTTTTGCCTGCCACCGCCCATTGGACCTTTGAATCAGACTTTTGTCCTTTGACCATCACTAGGGAAAGTGCCAACCCAATCAATTCGTTCCCGAAATTTTTCTTTCACTATGTTAATTCCCCGCAGAGCTAACGAAACAGCCGTATAGCTAATTTCCAAGAAAAAGATTAAAAACATCAGTTTTACAAAACACGCGCATAAGAAGTAAATAACTCAGTAGTAACGTAAGGAAAAGCACGCAGATGCATTTAGTTTCTCGTCCTAAGACACATGCTAATACTGCTGCTATCCCGCAACGTTATAGCTGGCAGAATTTAATTTACCGTGAATTCCTTCTTTGAACCCTTCTTGTCCAATACCGGATGATCATTGATGTCAACAGGTTCAAAAGGCGATGTAGAAAATTCTGGCTCGGAGGTCGACAGCGACACCGACAGTTCAAATTTCAGTGGGTTCAGCCAATCCCGATTCGAGTCCTACAAGGAAAAGGCACTCAGACCTGAAAACAATTTCTAAGGCACTTGGCAATCGTACGCGAATAAACAGCTCGTGTTCCTTTTCTTGGCGTCGCTCGACGGCTCCCGCTCCGCATGGCCATTCTTTTTCGTATTTGGCACTTTGGGAAAATTCTGCCCGGAGAGCCGACGTACCATGTGATAGCACCTTTAGCCGACACATAAGGATATTCTCAGAAAAGTCCAATTGAGGACCCACAACTTGACGCTTCACACGCAGGCTGGTGCGGAAACGTACGCTAAAACATCGTTTAGCCCACGCTAAGTCTGATAAGGACGGGTTTACCAAGCCTTAGCCCAAGGTTCACTGCACTGCTGCGAGTCCACATCAATGGGCGTCAAGTCAGATTCCTCTACTGAAGCCACAACGTGTATTATGGGTCTGGCTCTGAAAAAGGGAAAATATGATCTACGTCATTCAGCTTCCGAAAGAAGTTTTGGCGAGCCAATATAGCTCAGTTTGAAAAAAATGCAAAGCAAAATACGCACCGCAACAGGATAGCAACATCTGACTTGAACGCCCCAACCAGTAAATCCGGGTAGCCATTGCTGTCCAAATCCGTTCCGCCGGACAATGACCATCCAAACGTTTCCAGCGGTTTTGACAGCGGCCACATGTGCAACTTGTTCCCCAAAATGACTTGAATCGGCTTTTGCTCAAAGTCCGAACGATCGGCGCCAAGGTAAATGTACACTGCACCGCCTGCCTCATGGTAAGGAGCGCCGATCGCGACGTCTACGTGGAAGAGTTTAAACCACGATTTCCGAACAAACAGCCTACAACGATACCATTGAATTGATCGTTGTTTATGTCGCCAAGGTTAGCAATGGAAGCGCCAAACATGCTGTCCTTCGGACCGGACAATCTAATCGCTTCTTGGAAAACATTCGTATCTAAATCTTTCGGCTGAAATGTACACGTACATTACACAGCATGAAAAGTGCAAGAAGCAAACTACCTGCTTGAAACCTGCGGAAAAATACACGTAAGCTCGTCCGCCGTAGACTTCAGTCGACGTGATCCCGTAGAAATAAGGGGCGCCAACCACTAAGTCGTCAAACCTACGCAAGCGACCTGTGGATGAAAAGTTGAAAATCCTGTTGTCTGTACCCGTCATTGTTAATGTCAACTACGCATACGCTGTAGCCAAAGCCGGAAGCTAACGACTGGTCACCGGTAAGGTTGAAATTGTCAGACAGCAGCCGAAGCGCGCTGTAGTCGTTCACTGTCACTTCCTTCCTGAACGGCATGAAATAAACAGCACCCGTTTCGTTGCACCTTGGGCAACCGGCGACCAGCGTTAAGTTGCCATTCGGCCCGGCACGTTCGAACCAAAATCCAAAAATGCCTACGCTGATTGAGTAGCCTGAAGAAGCAGAAGGGCTAAATTTTTTGAGGGGCTTAAGGAAATTAAAAGGAGTACCAAAATAGCTGTGCGCCTTGACTACAGATTCAACGGCATGGTCGCCACGAACCATGGCCGTCCAACGAGAGTGTAGCGTTGATAATGCCTCGTCAATATCTTGGGCAAAGGCACCACCGGTCCATCGGTTCGCCCCTGGTAAACCAGTAGCTACTACCTCGTGCTTCTATTCACACAAAGAAAATCATGTCTTCACAACGTTATGCTAAGGGGTCCTACCTCGGAAAGAGCAGCACTAAAGCCTTCTTGACAAGCACCATAGTCGTTGTGGCGATTCTTCTTCGTAAAGGCTTGGCAGGTGCGTATTCGCTTCACATGAGATAAATCGTTGCGCAACAGAAAACAGGCACCCTCGATATACGCAGCAGTTTCGTAAATCAGGTTTGGTGCGCAAACCTACGAGTGAACGTAAGTTAATATTTCGCGTTACACAGCATCGCGTTATCCAGGTGACACGCTAGACAATGGAAAACGGCGTGGGATTGGACGTCCTAATGGCTCGCGTTACATGGGAACAAACTATATATACGTATACACATCTATATATATATATATATATATATATATATATATATATACATGGGAACAAACTATATATACGTATACACATCTGCCCTCTCATGGCACAACAGTCCGTCCCGGTGGTAAACAAAAGTGGGTAATCAATTGAGGCTATTATTACTATTGAAGAGGAAGTACTTAATAAACAACTGCACCCTAAAGCATTTACAGAAAAGACATCTTACATTGGCAATGCGGGGATTTCCTTGTATTTCACCAGCTTTCTTACACTGCTTGACGTCGATAGGCTGATGTCTCATTAGATGCATTATGCACTACACGCTTTTGCTACGTGCTCAGATCGCGCACCAACGTTGGTGATTTCCTAAACATCATCCCTTATGGCCGAACGCAAAAATTGCGTACGGTAAAATCTGTGTGGTGCTGCATGCGAGAACCGTAGACTTGTATATGTGCTCCGTTTTTACGTTGCACTTTTCAGCGTTAATAAACTAGCTTCCACTAGCTACTGTGATTAGAATCTTGATTAGCACTGGGATAGGATAAACAGGGCCCACAGAACGTATAACTAGAATACAAGAAAAGCAAATGGCAAATTCCAGAGATTAATAAAACATTCTTTACTTTAAAGCATGATCTCGATGAGTCGCGCGACGACGGCCTCCACCATGCCTGAAAGGTGAATCAACCCTCTGCTCAGCGTATCTACGCTCCACCTGCCGTCAGCGCGTTAGTCACTCAGCAAATAGCCATAATAACTGTTGCCACATCCCACGTGTTGTGTTATACTAACATACTTTTGCTAAACAGCACCCTCAGAGCAGATTGGTCATGCCCAACGATGTCATTATTTTCTTTAACAGCTTAAGTGTGTTATCTGGACTACTTATTTATTTATTTAAAATTGTTCATAAAATCCGGCGATTCCTGGATTTCTCATTTCGCATGCTCAGCGACAAAATAATTCGACCATTCCGTAGACTAATATTAATAAAGGGGAACTACGATGCCTCCTGAAAATCGCTGACCTCCACAGCTGGTTTACAGTCGATTATGCGTTTACATAGAATGTGCCTCTTAAATTCTCTTATTGAAAACTTAGGTTCGCTGCATAAAGCTACACGACTTAAAAAATGTACGTACATTTGAAAGCATGATCTACTACCGCAGAAGGTAGTAGTAGATCATGCTTTCAAATGATACAGCGGCTATATAAATGTGGTTATATAGCGAGGTATAGGTGTACTTCATTATGCACACCGCATTCATTTCTACCCACAGTTTTCGTTATGCGCGGAAAGTGATGGAGCGTTTCTCCTGTGCATCCGGCAGCCATCCCGTATATACGTATTTCTTACATCCACTTTTTAAAATCTATTACTGCTTTGAAGTAGGCAGAAAGCAAACTTACCAAAACTCGACTACCGCGTCCAGAGCTGCACACTGTTGAACCGAGCCACTGGTGATTTTTGGTGTATATATCTTCGGGACGAATAGCATTCGGAGCTGAAACGTTTGCAAACCGATTAATGAATGCACCGTGAGTGCTGGCGCGTACGCTTGCTGTAGTAATCGACTCCCGCACTTCTATCAACGGTTGGGTACTCAATCCGACTTCGTTCGCACCACCGAGCTCCATGGGCTGAGTCGTTTTGCTCCCTTGAGATCGTGTTGATCGGACAGGAGAAAAGGGCGCCCGCCTTCTCCGTGCCCACCTGGCCTGACTCGGCCTTCGGAGCACCAATCAAAAGGCTGTAACGAATGCAAAATTATTGACCAAAGGAGCCAACGGCGTTAACACTGTTCATCAATGACACAAAATTATGCGAACATGCGATCACTTAAGTTAGAAATATCTGCAGGGATGCTTTCGCAAAGCCACGGTACTAATGCTTGGGTTTCCATTGAATACAAGGCTCACATGGTACGGCGATTTGGCGCAAAGTTCTACTTTAGGCAGCGGATAATGTCGGCCATTTCATAATATACGTTTTACCCATTCAGTCTGTCAGGTGAATAATAACAGGAATCTTTAATACAGCTTCCTTGTAACGCGGGCGTGTCACGCTTCACTGACGTGCATTTCGCCACTCACAAAAAGCACTGTCGGAAAACAATCGTACCGTTTGTATTCGAACACGATAGTAATGCGGTTTTGAGCGATACCATAAATTCTAGTATACGTAATTAGTGTGGAAGAAAAGAACGAAATAATGACCGGTCGAGCGGAACAAATGAGGAACGTGAACTCGCGAGCAAACTAAAGACCGTACGAGAGTGAAGGGAATCATGATACCAATAACGCAACGTGATTCTGTTGCACTTTCGTTTTCACTTTTCACCGTATAAACAACGGGATTATACCATGAAGAGGAGCAACAAAGGCATTATGAATACTTTTACATTGCCGTTCTTCACAATGAGAGAACTGTAAATTTACGCTGTTACAACTTCCACATGCAAATATGAATCTACAGGCGCTGCAACCCAAAAAGTGGCCAGCATACCGTTCACGTCATTGTTCCCCATTCAGCTTTGTTATTAGCTTTAGTATTAATGAAACACTGCTGCTGGTCCAATGGTCCCCCACAAAATTTTTGACGAGTCACAATGCACTGGTTTTCCGAAAGCCCAATGATGACCTATACGAAGACTGGAGAAGGCCAAGTGACGAATGAAAATATTTTTCCAAGCAAACTGGAGTGGAGCATGCAGCGTAAATGATTGCAATAAAGCATAATCTCACGATAATTGGGAAACTTTTCATCTAGAGGTTATACGGTGAAGACGAAGAAATGGTGGGAGTAAAAACCGGCGTTACGTCAGAGACGCAGACTCTGCAATTTCTCTTGAGCAAAACATTCCAGATTTTAAGACCTACTTGTTCTAGCAGGTTAAAATGAACGCGAAACCTCTGTGCGACCGGTCTACATCGATTAACACTACAACTGATTTGAAGAGAAAGCAAACAACTAGCGAGTACGTGTAGATGACAAGGTCGATCACGCCACGTTCATGCAATCGCGCAGAACGTTGACAGACGTGTCAATTAAATCCGAGTACAAAATTAGGCTCCTTCACTTTTCAGCTACTTCACAGGGTATACATTTCCGCTACACAACAAAAGTTTGACAAGTGGGTTCAACTTTTTCTTTCACTGTTATGACTTTGAAATTGACATAGTGGGCCAGCAGGTTCCGTACGCTGCACTTTCGATTAAGACAAGAGCACTTGCCAGAAGGACGACGACAGGTTACAATGGAAAAACAAATGTTTGACAATCATGTCAACGACAACCGTTTGACCTGCAATGAATCAACCCGTGCAAGACCGAAGGGGATCGATCGTAGGCAATCGACTTGAATCATCGGCACGTTTCTTTGCCAAGGCTAAGATTGATCACTTCGAGCATAGCACTACTAGGCAATTCAAGTCGCGCGTCAATTTGAAGAGCCATGAGCTAGCGAAGCGCGCCGACGCGTCGTAACGGTTAAAAAAAGTTCCGCCGCCCATAGAGACAACTTTTGCCGGTAAACTTACAGCGGCTCGTCGTTTCGAAAGTGCTGAGCAACAGCAAAGCCGAAAAAAGTATCCGGCGGTCCGACTTTGTACACAGGAAAGTCTACGTCCAAGTTGAAGCCCCCGCAAGGCGTGGTCAAATAATATAGCAGGAGAACGGCGGCCATTGCCATGCGGCAGCAAAGCCAAAAAATAGTCCGCAAATCAAGGTGAACCAACAAACTGCCGACCGCTCAACATCAACGATGGGAAGAGGGCGGGCACCATACAGTAAGAAAACATTGAATTGAAGGTACTAAGAAATTTATTCCTTCTTACATCTGCAAAGTGTATCTCTCCAAGACCACTCTTCCTGTTCATACGCGGATGTGTATGTGTTGAAAATCGGGTTGCTTGGATGGTTGGCTGTGTATGTGTAGGTAATGACTATGTTGCCTTGAAAGTTACATCCGTTTTATTATGGTCAGGGACAACAGTAAAAGGTTCAATGCAGAGGTCGCCCATTACTTATTCTCCTTGATTTGTACGATCTCCTCAATACGTGAACAAGCCGCACGTATACAAAGCACGTAATGACTCTGAAAGAGTAGTTTGGCAATTGGGCGTGACGAATATTCGAAACGTTTGGAAGTTTATATGCGCGCCGTTGGATCACGGTGAAGCGATGGCGCTGCAGCGATGGCCTTTGTTGCGCGTTCTTCCGGCTTATCTTCCTGCAGAGACTGTACACGGACGGCCTGCGGATGTTCTCGTGTGGACGAAATGTATAATACTTGCAAAGATGTTGACTACGTTTTAACATTTAACTCGAGCATGGACTTCGGTGACTTGTTTTGCTGTAAAGAGCGGTGCGGCAAAGAAGAATGCTTCCCGCAATGCTGAAGGAACATCACGCGGAGCAACAAAGGCGTAAGGATAAGCTTGGTAAGCTTGGCCACCGTCCGAACCGTCGCATTGTGCTGCATTCAGACAATATGAGAGCCTCCATCTCGGAAGCGGTCACCTCCTTTACCGACGCAGCCGTTGACGAATTGAATGCGCCGTAAGTATCGCCTGAAATTGGTCGCTCCTACGATTTTCGTCGCTGTCCTTCAGCGTTTGCACCTTGTACGTGAACCAGAAGAAGCTCGACTCCGAGTTGAAACGGTTGGAAAGGAATTTGAACCGATTCTGCAAGACTAGCGCCCAGTGGATGTCCCTAATTGGCAACGTGAACAACACTTTGAAGGTGCCTCGTGGCGGGAAGTTGGTCGGCAAGATTGGGCCTACGGGCTTTGCAATTCCAGGAATTTGGCGACATTGAAAATTGGGCAAGCACAATGGAAGCGGACTCGAAGGCGATCCTAGCTTGCTTGGAGGAACGAGTGTCAAGTAGTTGATTCCCCTTTTGCTCGGAATATTGTTAATAGGCGATCATCGTAGGGTTGGCGAGCCGGCAGAATTTGACTGAGCCTTCCGGATTATAAAACAACGCGCCACTGCTTCGTTGGAAACGTTGATCACTCTTCGGCCTGATGTAAGCGGGGCGTTTTTGGTTTTTCGGATGAGGCAGTGTCTGACAGTTGTGGTTGTTGCTGTTTTTGTTCTACCACTTGGGGCATGTTCAATGGTGACATCTGCTAAGCGCAACTGGTTTTTGCAAGTGCAAGCAATGGGATCTTCTTGGTCCGTGTTGCATTTTTGGTAGTTTTTCTCAGCGATGCGCCATCATATGACGGTAAAATTTTGAAGTCAACCTAACAGACGTCCTTGGCTGGATGGCAATCGTCTCGTCTTTGCCTCATAGAAAAGCTTGTTTTCTCCGTTTTTAATTGTATTTCAAGGCGGGAAACTTAGCATCAATGAAAGCATGCTTAGTGAAAATGCCTTTGAATATGTTCATTTAGTCTGGTTACTGTGAGTAGGTTGCGCACAGAGTGTCATGTGTAGCAGGAATGGCCAGTTGTGAATCGCTCATGATTGCTCATTAACCTCACTTTAACGCGTATAAACGTCTTTGACAACTTTATATCGTCGTATTTTTGATTTATTTGCATGTTATCCAGAGCTTTTGGAACTTCCCAAGTTTAATCTTTGATGAAATAATTATTTTACTTGGCATACGTGTAGAATCGCCGTTTTCCTGTATCGTTTAAAATTTTTAATCCGCTGAAGAGGGCTCTCCATAAGTTCCAAAAGTTCTAGGCAATGTTGTATTAATGTGCAAACAGGTAAATGACCAAAGTAAGGGTTGAAGTCCTTGAACGGAAATGACATTAACTCCTTTCACGTGAGGCATTTGGGCAAAATTGTGTATGTCGTTTCGTAGCATGCGAACTGCCATAGGCATATGAAACCCAGAACAACTTTTGAGTGCGTATGGGTTGCACACTTTTTGCGAGCTTCTTCCGGCGGCTGCTCTATTCATTGCAAGACACTTAAAAGGCGCATCACCCTGCCGTAATCCTCTAATCGTCTTTGTGGAAAATGAATTACATTATTCGTCTTGAATGTGTAGCACAAATGCGATATCGGTGTTGAGACTACAGTATTTGCATTTGCGGGCGTAAATTCATGCGACCATGGGAAATTTAAACAAAGAATAATTTGGCAGGGAAATGCGCGGGATATATCTGCTTGAACTTATCCTTCCAGCAATTTTTTTACATCACTGAAATCGTCGTATTTCATTGCCTCTCATTACTGGCTTATTGTTTTTATGTTCGTGGTTCTTCCCCGCAGCCGGAGGCTTTGATTCTCTGCACTTAAAGCGATGGCGTGGAGAATTCGTAACTGCATAACCATTTCCCGCATATACCAGTGACAATCGTTAGTCTCTTATGGATTTCCAAAATAAATCATGGCGCTGTGAATGTGCGAAGGCCTTGCTTACTTTTTATAATTAGAATAACAACTTTAGTGTTGTTTGTGCAACGTAAATGAGATGTTCAATTTTTCGTTTCATATGATTATTCTTACTCTTTGACAAATCATTTTCACAGGGTTCACTCGAGTCTCGGAATGTACAAAATGGAATGTTTAGGTGCAGAAAATGCGAATTTTCACTGCCTATTTTCAAAGGTGAAAATGCGGATTGGATTCACATTTCGTCCACAATTGAACTCGCCGGTACGCAGTGACATTAAGGCTGTCGAACAGTGGCGCACGGTTCGATGGCTAGGAATGTTCATTCCAAACTGAGTAACTTGGTTGTGCTGGTAATATTATAATACATGCAAGCGCTCATGATAATTATTGACACGTTGAATGCAATACATCGTTTTAATTTATGACTTTTGCAAAGGGAGTTGCTTGCTGTGTTAAGCAGACTGCAGGACGATCCCCTTAACCGCGGGGTTACGCTCCAAGACTTCCCGCGGGTAATGAAAATCGCCGAGAGTAGCGTACGCGTTGCACATAATGGATTTTTCTCAACGTACCATCGTACGTTGAGAAAAATCCATTATGTGCAACGCATTAAGTTACATCGCATTCACCTGCGATGTAACTTAATTCATAAACTGGGTACATTAGTAGATGGTGACCCTAACTGCAACCAAATGGTGTAATGATTTCTGATTTTATACGCCCGAAGCTCTCGTTATTGCTTCGTTTATAATGACTTTCAGCTTTGTCATGATGGAACGTACGGTTTGATCACGTTGGAAGTCGAGAATGTGTCTGAAAGTACTCATAAAATAATGCCCTACCAGCGAGTGGATGGACAAAAACGTTTCAGAACTGCAAAACTTTCATAGCTTTCGGAACCATCTTGTTCCGTCTTCAGCGAATGTTAATGGTTTTCGGAATACTTTCAGATGCATTCTCGACTTCCAACGGGATCAAGCCGTACGTTCCATCATAACAAATACAAGACCCGTTGCAAGACATCCCATTTTCAACGACTTTCAGCTTTGTCCGTAATTATATGAAACAATCTAACCTGTCACCAGTGGCCTTTGACGTTCGTCAACGACATAGTAGGGCTGTCCCAAATCTGCGAATTAACAAATTCTTGCATTCATTACTTACTCTCGGTTTTACTATTCACATAACCAACGCTACGTAATAGACTAGACAACCGTCAACTGATGAGGTTATGTTATTAACATGTTACAGGATGGAATGAACGAACGAAGCTGCCGTCACTCTAACTATGAAAACCCGGAAATTAGGAAACTCCACCATATTGTTGACTTCGTAATGGGCGTTCGTCTTTTCATTCTCTTTGCTTACGGTCAGACGGTTCTAAAGTTTTTCGGTTAGAGTGGCTATTCATGTCCCGTTCCTTCGGGCAAATCATTCCATTGTGAAGGACTATTCCTGTTCCCTCGTCATTGTGGCCTCGGAAAGGTAATCTCGTCGAGTACCTGAAATGCGGCCGTCTCTAACAATCTCCTGCGAAAATACCGTGGCGATGGAGTCAGCATAGCCAATCACGAAAAGCTCTATTTTTATGATCATGTACGTCAATACGAACTTCTAGTGTTGATGAAATCTCTCCCTGTACGACCAAATGAAGTGAATTAATGCGTTGTAAGGACGTAATGCCTTAATTGATGAACTGCCGTTTGAACAATCAGTTAATTTGGACACCGTGCAGTGTCAATGGCGGATCAGTCCGAACGCATGGTTATTAGTTGCTAATATTAACGGTACTGGTGTTCTTGTTTTATTTGGGTATAGTCAATCATATTACGCATGGAGCTAACCGCTTCGCCGTTGGTATAATAATGCGTGCGATGTGTTCTACTGAGAATACTAGTATTCCACAAATGGGGTCTTTTTGAGTTTCGGCCCGCAGGTTGTACAGTAATCCAAAACATGAACAAAAAATGCAGGTACCAACGAAGGAACAGGCATCACGGCGACAGTAAACGTGACGTAGTTTCTGCGTCAGAGGGCCAGTGTTTCAGTGTTACGAACAACGACAGTGTTACCGTAGCTTGAACCTTAGTATGAGCTTTATGCTTCCGTTTAAGTTTGATTAAAAGCAGAAAATGATCGCCAGCAACCGTGGAATAAAACCGAATCAAGTGATTATTTGGTAACCTTTTTTTAAAGTTTCGTTCCAACGGGGTATGTGCATTTCTGCGAAACAACCAATATCCACGGAATACGGGGGAAATCCGTGGATATTAGTTATTTGGTAACCTGTTGGATGATGGCAGTACCACAGCTGCTCAGTGGTCTGATGACGATACTGCTAGCAGTTCCCACACCGCCCGAATTCCCTCAAATAGGTTGGAATAGACACGCCTATGTAACCCGTATGTCTGTCCTCGCCACGGTCCATCATCATATTGTAAGTGTAAGTCGACGAACACAATACACGTTTATTGCGCACCGAACGCATAACAGTCACCGAACCCCCTCACATCGCCATCCCCCGCTTATATATCGTCATCCGGTGGATAGGTCTTAGAGGTCACGCCAGGCGACTTGTCATTGCAGTTGCATCCCTCACCGGGTGGTCGACCGGTGATGTATGTTGCCGTCGAAGGTGCACCCAGTTGACGCTTTCGGCGTTGTTCCCCGTGACAGCCATCACAAACGTGGGGAGCGGCAGCCCACAGCGGGAATCCTTGTTTACTACAATATGCCCACTTCGTTGGTCAGTGTTCATCGTTGAAGAAAAGCGAACAAAAATGTATAATTTTATTTGCAATAATTTTATTCCAATATTCAAGGGCAAACATTGAGCACAGTGAGTAGAAAATGCTCTATTGAGGCGGCCAGTAGGTTGCGATGTCTTCGTTGATCTTTTCGAATGGGTCTTCGTGGGGGCGAAGCCTACGGCGCCACATGAACTCGCACAGATAGGAGTTCAACATAATCCTGTGTGTGCCGCGCCGGAGCTTGTTGGGCTGCTTTATTTGTGCCCAGAGGGATTCCACGGTCTGCGTGCGTGCGTCCCTGTCTCAGTGTGCACAAAATGGAGGGAGTGGTTCACTGTTAAATGAGTGTAACCACTCCCAGACAGACCGCGGTACCCTCTCCAGCTGTCCGTTACGACCGTAGCGCCAGGTCTGATATACTTACTTATCATCGGCCCTGTGGCGCAAAACTACGTCACGTTTACTGCCGTCGTGATGTTTGTTCCTTTGTTGGTACCTCCAACTGGACTGGCTTCGCTGCACTCTGCGAACATACAATTATCGTTTGGTTGGCTTCTTGCTATTCTCCACTTGCCAGAACCATGTCCTCAATGCCGTTCGATTCATCTTCGCTCTCAATATGTGCACACTTTGTTGGTCATCGGTTTGCTTGTCTTGGGTTTCCAAGCCGTTTTGCTCAAACCCAGTCGCGTCAGCAGGCACAGTTTCACTGCTTCTCCGTGTTTCAAACTCTTGTCCATTGCTGCTTCGTTCCTTCGGGCTCTCCGTTTCGCGATAACTCTTCGACTTCGTCTCTTTTTTCTTCTTACAGCAGAAGGCCACTCACCTCTCTTTGTAAGATAGACAATCGAGAACGGAGACCGCCTCGCGACTTCCGAAGATTCCTAATCTCCGAAGTTACATCCATAGTTTCGCTGTCCATCCGGCTCGCTCAGAGGACCATATGTTGCGGATTCAAAACAGACGAAACTCGCACTACACTTTTACTACCAGAAGCAGCTCCGTACTGACACACACACACACACGCACACACAAAAGAATAAGTGTTCGCAGGTAGTAGCGTAGACACGGTATTTCGTCATCGGTTCTAACATTTGCTTTGCGCTACACGTAAACTTTATTTGAGCTTTGAATACACAACATCCGTAATATGGGTGTCAAGTTGTTGAAAGAAATCGCATAAGTGATTTGACCGCCGCCAATCGCTCGCCAGGGACACTTCACCGCCAGAATTGACCGTCTCAAAGCATTGATCAAATTCGATGCCTGCTCGGTTATCCCAGGGAGAATAGGTGAGAAGATAAGATGAAGGCATGCGATGGCGCGGCCTGAAACTTGGAGCAAAGCCACAGAAATTTCACGCGGTGCCATGGGGAAACATGAAGCGGAGAACCGATGGTGGGAGCAAGAACATGCAGACGGAGATGAGCCATTAGGTGGGGAGGAAGACATCACATTTAGGAAAGCACCGCGATCGAGTATGATAGCATAGACGTTGGAGTTAAGGCGTGGGAAATTGGAAGCGAAAGTAGTCGCCGGCGAAAGTGGTCCGCGGCGAACTGACGCACTCAACGCTGATTGGTCGCCGGCGAATTGACATGTACCCCTGAGGTCCAAACGGTGGCGGTCATATGTCCTGTACCGTAAGTGAAACTGAATTAACCAGGTCAACTTTCTGGAAGGGCAGTCATTAACTGGCCGGCGAAGAAATGAAACCTAGTTTCAATTAAATGCTTGCTGCAAAGCAAGGACGCTTCTACTTTGGGAATTACACGGCGTAGCGCGAGTTGGCTGACGAACGCACACCTACCATTAATTGGCAGCAATAATCGCTGATAACTATTTTGCAGTTAAAAACATTTAACGTGACGATTAATTCCACTTATCTAATGAAATAACCGTACGCGGGTCGTCGCTTTTGACTGTGCACGTAACTTTGCTCCAACGAACCTGCTAACACAACTTACAGTATACTGTTTGGCGTCTTCAAGTTGGTCACAGAACCTTTAGCTGGTTCATGTTTACGATTTCTCGTTGACTGCGAACGGTTTGGTTCACGGTATGCTTTTGTTTCATTGACCAGTCCTGCGCCCAGTGATGACGTATTTGGTAAACCGTTTAGCGACCGAATTTGTTTGTCGGTAGTCGGTAACTTGAGTGTCTCCGTTATGTGCGTGAAGTCTTGTTTCCTTTTCCGACCACCAATAGATTTTACATTGTTCCAACATTTTTTGGTAGTGTAAGATGGAAATTAGAGGTAGATTGGGTTCGAATTGTCGACGGCGATGATCCCCGATAATCGCTATGCCTGCCGTTCTTTAGGCTTAAATCATAATTCGCACCCTTCTCATTGCTTCGTAGCGCCGTTTCCGACCTTAATTCACTACAGTTAAGTGCATGATTTTCGTGCAGGGGTCGCAGGTGATGTTAAGTTGCCATTGCGTACATCCAGTTAGGATTAACTTTTATTGGAGTGCTCGGATTAGCTCAGGGGAAGGGGTGAGAATTAGTTTTGCAATGACAATGCTGCCGTTGTCAGTTATGCTATTGGATTGGTTACTGGAATCCTTTGTTCCGCAGACAGACAGAAGTTTTGCGACTTTGCACCGCGGCAAAAGACTCCATCCAGTTGGCTCGTGAGATGGACACTGTGTCGGAGAACGGTGTCGCCGTCGTAGGAAACATGGATGCAGCCGGCTCGGTAGAATTGATGGACGGGACAGCAGTGCAGGCGGAAGGCAGTGCCCAAGTTGGGACTAACGTCGTTGATACGGTATCCTTGAGTTTTAAGTTATCAGTCGTTGACAGCTTTACTTGTTTACAGGAAATGGAAGAGATTCGAGCACGAATGAGAGAGATGGAAGAAGAGGCTGCGATTTTAAGACAGTATCATTCTGAAGTCGAAAATCAAATGAACCTAACGAACGGTTAGCCGTTCAGCGTATTTTCCAACTTAGTACGATTGTAGATTGTAGCTTCGACAGCGGAGGTTTCGTTAGAAGATAAGGCTGAAGCGGACGGGCGCTCTATTTACGTCGGCAACGTACGTGCGGACTAATAAAGTTCTCTGCTCATGGCTACCCTTCAGGTTGACTATGGTGCCACTGCAGAAGAATTGGAGTCGCACTTCCACGGATGCGGTGTAGTCAATCGTGTGACAATTCTGTGTAACAAGTATACTGGGCAGCCAAAGGGGTACGCTTCAATTCTTTTCCCGTATGTAAATTCAGCTTTGCTATTTTTTCAGTTTTGCCTACATCGAATTTGGTGACAAGGAATCTATGCGTAACTCGCTGGCGATGGATGATACCTTCTTCCGCGGGAGGCAGATAAAAGTATGTTTGATGGTTTTTTCATCGAATATAGCGGTTTACGTTTTAAGGTTATGGCAAAGCGTACAAATAGACCTGGATTGAGCACCACCAACCGTTTTCCACGTAGTCGTGGTCGCCCGCGTGTAATAATCAAATATGTTTATGGTGGTTCGCGCCGTCCAAGGGGTTATTCCAGGTAGGCGATGCGTGAACGTGTCTTCACTCCTGGGTGCTTCACTTCAGACGTCGCAACTTTTATTCTCATTTCTGAACAATTCTCGATAAGCGTACCGCAGATAGACGTAAGTTCTCCACTGGTTGTCTAACGTAACAAAATGTATGTTTTAGCGTACAAGAGCAATGTTAACATTGGCGTAAACCGAATGCTATGACTTACTGTTCGGATGGGTGACTTGTTGTTCACATCGCAGTATACTCATTTTTCTTGCATCTCTTTTATGCGTACCTATCAACTCACAAAACAAATACTTTCAATTGAACGTCCGTTTTCTTTGCACTTAAAGGTATTATCGAATTGTGTGATCTGTCAGCCGTTATCGTAATTGCATCCAGTTTCACCGGCATGCAAGGAAATACTTTTGCTGCTGGTGTGCACTACAATGAGAAAAATCGCATTTATAATTGGCCTTGCCGCATGGCAATATTCATTGGAAAGCAGGTACGACCGAAGCATTGTGGTCGCCAAGTTTGCACCTATTAAGAAGTGACTGTATTTCTCCAACGCTTTATGCTTGGCTCCGTCAGTTCAGTGGATGCGCGTTTAATTTTCTTTGCAGCGTGATGGAAACGTGAAGGGCGAATCAACTTTCCAGAAAGAAAATTTCGCGTTACGCGAGAAATGACCGTATGTGTGAATTTATGTACGTTCAGTCTGTTCTCCTACAACGTGGCAGTTGATTCCTTGTCGAATGGCTGGGTTTCGAGACCAATCGTGTGAAAAATTTTGTTGCAGATTTTACGTAGAGACAAACCACATTAGTATGCCTGCCTTCACATAATGCGATTATCCGTTCCAAGTGATAAGCGAGGATTAGGAAATAATCAAGAGGGAACGTTTTTGAATAGGAAATAGTTAATCGATCATTATATATTGCTACGACATTTTAAGCGTGTGGTCCTCCTTGTATAATGCGTGCTGTAAGCACGTTCATTCTCAAATCGTTTGCAGTTTTACGTATAACGCGGTATTTTCCACGAGTCGACTCTCGTTATATGAATGATGAAACCAAACTTGGTTTGAAGTTCAATCACATTTTGTAATGAGAAAGCGAAATGGCAGGAGTAGCTTATTTCGTTGTAAGTTATTGCGGCAATTCGACAGTGGTAGCTTTTAGTGGCATTCGTTGATTTCAAGGGAGGGGAAACTCTAAATGACTCTGTCCTGCAACCAGTTGATCATTTCTTCCGGTATGTTCAGCAGACGCAGTAGGGTCGCCGGCAGGTAGCGCATGTTGGGAAATCGCTTCTGCAGAGCCTCGATTGCGGCCACCTTCAGCGGTTGGGGCTTGACCCAAACTTTAAAAACGTCTGCATTTCTCTTGCCATCGTTCAAGCTTAGAATCCCGCCATATATTACTAAACAGCCCGTCTAGAAAAATGGGAGCTCTTTAAATGCAAGCGGTGAAACACTGCAGTATGCGAGCTGAGCTGACCACATGCTCGTGTAATTGTGAGTGGTGCAAACTCACCGGGGTTACCGAGCAAGCATGAAAGAACAGCGGATGCGGGAGAGAAATGGAAAATTTCTTCCATTTGCGGGTACCCATATTCAGCGCCCAAATGTCATCGTATACGACTGAATCGCTGCAGCCACCGCACATGTACGCGACACTGCCAACAACAGCGACGGCATGATACTTCCGCGATTGAGGGTAGCCTGCGAACAGTGAAGTTTTGACGATGTGTAAACTTTCTTAATTAGTTACAGTACCATTTGCGTTGTCTCCAAGCATATGTAAGCGCTCCCATACTCTGCTGGATATGTTGTATGCGTCAATTTCTTCCATGCCGAAGATTTGATTGTTGTTGCTTCCTCCCAACATAATCAGAGTGTTTTGAAATGGAATTATTGCCAGCTGGTATCTGCCGGGAAGACATAGCGATAGAACAACGCCAAACAAGAGAACATGAACAGTTGAGCGTTCCGCGTTGAAAAAGTTTGAAGTTACTTTGTGGTACAATTGGGCTACGGAACAAACGGCAAAATTTTAATGAATACCGTCCGGTTATGTTGCGTTCCGTTTCGTGCCTTGTCCATTCCAGTTTACCGCTGCGCAATGGCAAACTGTACACGTCCATGCTGAATTCGTGCCCGTCCGTTCCTCCGCACATATAGAGGACACCATTTACAATTGCCATCGCATGACCGTACCTTGGCGTTGGAATTGTACCAATGCAGTTCAGTCGGCGCCACGTCAGTGTGTTCAATGAAAGCACGTGCAGATCATTGCTTGTATTGTAGCTGAATGGAATTGTTCCTCCGCCAAATAGGAGAATAACGTTTTCCTTTAGAAGCACTTAAAAACAACGTCGCTGTTTGTTCCAACTTTGCGTAAGCATTGAAAAGCTATCGAACAGAAAGACTAATTTCTAAGCGTCACTGATTGCTGAACTTGGATTTGGAAATACGCGAATTTAGTAAACGACATATTGCAGCCGAGCGGAACGTACTTGAATGGGAGACCAAATGAGTTGGCCATTCGCCGAACGGTTTCATTCGCGTCCATTCGTTGGTCAGCAAGTTCAGCTTCCAAATCTGAAAGTCGGCAGCGTCTGAGATAAACGGCCATCGTTTGCAAGGTACCTCGTTCAGAACGGGAAGCCACGCGGTTTGTCCGGCGCGTTCGTTCCACAAATCGGTGTTCATACCTCCGATGCAAATCATGTTGTATTTGGTTGTTGCGACGCGGTGCCCACTTCTTGCGATCGGGTTGCGAAGTTCGGAAAGAAAAAGGTTGTTTAGCAAAATGTCGCTTTCGACTCCTCGCTAATCTTTCAGTTAAGGGGCTTGATTGTTGAAACGCGGTCTTCGCTTTTCGGCTCAACACAATTCAATATTGTACAAACGAAGGTCACCGAAATTTCGTTAAGTGCGTTTCGAATACATAAATGACCGACCAATCATGGTCGCAGCCCCAGCATTAGGTCCTCTACGCGATACCTGCGTAATTTATTTGTCATCAGCGAGTTCGCACGGCTGCAAAGCAAAATTTGTAAGAACATCTGTTTAAGGCATTGCACAGTTATTCTCATATACTATTGATCGCCTCATAATGCGCCGATGGAATTCTGCTCTTACTAAGAAATGGCTAGTTTCCATTGATAACAAACAGCATTTGTGATTACACAAAAAATGCCAGGTCGACGCACGCATATGTAATTACCAATAGAAACGAGACCATTGTTCATGCATGACCTAATGGGAAGTTTCCGGAATTAGTATACTTGATCTGAAGAAGTGAAGGTAATGTCCGCATGCTGTCATCCTCAAACATGGATGACAGCATGCGGACATTCAGAAAACTGTGATGACGAAACATGTATGGGTCGCATTGCTGCTTTCACCGATAGCTACTAAATCTGTTGATGGATATTTACAAGTGCAGGTTTAATCGGTCTGAATAAACCGTTTGCACAATGAATTATGTAGCTACGTGCAACTTTCACGCTATCTTTCATGCTTAATGACCCCTACGTTCATTTGTTAATGTTGATTTTGCATGTTAATTTATTCAGAACTAAATTGCCTAAACGAAGTTCTCAGCGCAAACGTAATTGACTATGAATAAGCATAACACGACATTTAAAATACGACGTAGCATGAAAGATTAAGCAGAATTCTGTTACGAATCCTGCCTTTGCGTGTATATCAACTCTCTATATGCATATATATATATATATATATATATATATATATATATATATATATATATATGCAGAATTAGCGCAAAATTAGGTCTATTTTCGTGCGGTCAAAACTAACATTAATCCTGTTCCAACCTAATATACGCGCTCAGAAGTATGTGAACTCTGTATCGAATTTACCAGGTAAATATGGCAGGAATTCTTCTGTGCTTGGGGTCTTTACAATCGTAATGAACTTCGCGGTCTTCATTTGCGCTGGAAATTTCGTTGTAGAAAAGCAATTCTTTTATGCAGGTTTCTCACTTCCTTGAGCTAAAAGCAAGCATGAATACTGAGGCGGGTAGATGAATGAGTGAGTATTCGAGGCGAATCACTAGGCTACGCGCTGGTGCTTCGCTTCGTTGGTTAAGAAATCTTGCGTAAGCTTAACATGTTTTAAAATAATCTTCCATATGATAGAAAGTATCAATAACGCAAAGTTATTATTATCCTTATTACCTCGCTGTGACCTCTGTCAGTAAACAGGCAAATTAAAATAGTACTTACACGCACGCTGGAAGATAGTACACTGATCTTGGTCGCTCCCAAAGCACTAGTTCATTAAACCACGAAACAGCGAAGCGGGAAAGCAGTGCTTCAATTAAACAGCCTCCAGTCATGTACTGAACTTCAGTGATGGAAGGCGAAATTTAATAAGAGAAAGCAAGTAATCGTCTACCTTTGACGGCGGTTTACAAATGACGAACTACCTCTTGAATGTGGAGGATATCTTCTGACATCATCTGATTCTTCCTTGCTTGATGTTTTAACTTTAAAACCACCGTAGACCTTAAAGTTACTGAACCGTTAAGCAAGACACCTTGACCCCTGTGGATGCTTAGCGAAATTCTCGGCTAATGGCACATAACGGAAATATTTTTGATCACATGCACAGAATATAGCTTGCAAGGGTAGGCCATGCACGCGCTGTAGTGAAGACACCTATGTTTCTATCCCACGCATACTCCGCTGTCATCCGCTTAGATCTCTTATATTTTCCCTCCTCGCTGTGCCGTACAAGCTGCGGACTGATAAGCGATGCATAGAAAGGAAGACACCGTGTTGCACGCTATGAATTCAGCAATTCATCAATTCGCCAAAATCATGGTAGTCATTAACAGCCAGTGATCATTGCATACTATCGAAGGGCTTAATGCAGACGACCTCTCAGGTCGACTCATTTTCAACCGCATTTTCAACAAACTTGTCCCCCTTTCCCATACGAAAAACGGTATGGGAAAGGTGGACAAGTCTCATTGCAAAGTGTCCGCATACGAACGGAGTATTCTGAACTATTAGCAAACTTAGACTGTGAAACAGATGCTCAGTTGAGTAGCTGAACACGAAACGGCGTAAAGCTTGCGCCACGCGCAAGATTTCTAACGCAGAAGCTTATCCGGACGAACATTCGCATAGGCCTAATGATATTACAGAAGCATATCCAAACTTGAGGAAAAGCTTGCCGGCTTACGAAGATCTCCATATTTTCCGTGTTGTCAACAGCGAAGACACTATCGACGTGATCGAAGATCTTTATCTATGAAAATCTTCATCGAAACATTCTGTGCAAGCAAGCATTTTTCCTATTATGAACATTAGTGGATGTTTCGCGAGTTCGTCTACGATAAACGGTATGCCACTAGATATCACAAGGGCCTACGACTTAAATCAGCCTTCCTCCTAGAGTGCGATTGACTTCTCCTTTGGCAAACATTCTTAGCTCGCTTAAACTGTACGGTGTCCTCTCAGTTCCATGGGAGATGACAACAATTTTTGCCGAACCGTTCAGCGCTACGTCATTTATCTGGTTGGGACAAAATTTTTCGCCTGCATTTTCCTGCTTACTATGAAGTTGTCATTGCTTGCGTTGATGTACGGATGGTGCGCTGACGTAAAGCAGGAGATTCGGGCTGCCGACCTAAAATATTGGATATAATGTTGGGATGAATTCCCACGAAGTATGCATCCGCCAAAATAAAGAACAATTGGGCCGTTCGCGCTGAATTAGATTAAACAGAACACTTGGTAGGGGCACATTCAACTCAAAATTAGCAGAGCACCTTCAGGGCCAACGTTGAGCACAGCGTTGACTCCGCAAACTTCGCGATGGAGATGAGCCTACTGAAGACGTGAAGGAAGCTTCGTGAAATTAATGGGCATTAGTCGAGGGATCCACCGTTGGAACAGACCCAAGCAAGGCAACAAGAAAAACGGCAAGGGAAGCCAACGCTAACCACACCACAGTGGTCAGGCGTCCGCGTCAATTTGGAAAGTCGAAAAGGCTTGACAAATGGACGCCATACGAAATAACCGAAAATCAAAAACTTCCTGGCTGCTTGATCCATGCTCGCGACAAAAGGAAACGACTTCTTGCCCGCGTTGCGCATCGCGAAACAGTCGAAACCGTTCCACGCAATGGATGATCCTAAGGAAAGCCTCAAGGCGGACCCCGGAGCACAGTGACACCACGGCAACCTGATGGTCGCCGACTTTTGGGTGAACGGCAAAACGAACGGTCCCTTGCGGCTTCTTGAAATCTGTGAAACCAATCACAGCACTGCAGCACTGGGAAGAGATCCACAAAGTACACCAACGACAACGGGGCGCCATAAATGGAATGTTAGTCTGCGGATGGCCAAGCTCCTGCGTGACAACGAAAAACTGGAGGGCCCACAAATGACTGCGGAAATGGGAGGGACTGTGCTTGGAAATTCTGCCTTGCCCAGCGTATTCGCCGGATAATGGACTATCGCTTTCTCAAGCGTCTCGATCACTTCCTTAAAGGACAATCCTCTATAACGCACGATACAGCAGAAAGGTACTTCGAAAAATTTGTCGCTTCCAGTTGCTGGCAGGCACTAGTCAATTCTCTTGCAAAGTTCACTACAAGTTAGCGTATACGCAGGTTCGAAATTTGCGGTCAAGATCGGCTGCAGATTCTGTTCAAGCCTAGTAATGTTAATCCCTGTATGTAAGCAGTGCTGGCAAGCACGTCCTTCGCGAACTATGATGTCTTGGCAACCCTAACGAACTCACGGAGACAGGCTTTTGAATATGATTCACATTCTCCATTCCTAGTTCACCCTCCTGCGCTTACCTTTGCATGAGGTCGCAGGTTAACGCAGGACGATTCGACGCCATGGTCCAGAGGCTGAAAGCAGGCCAGCGTGACGCGAATGATTTTCCACTCCAATCCCGTTTGAGTGGCACAGGCTTAGGAGGCGTGGCGTCACATAGGGGATCAAAGCTTGACAAATAATTTGTGTCAAGTTGTCAGCCGCGACAAAATTGTCCCGTACCTCGGTGAGGCTCATACTCACAACTTTACTTCCCTACCAACCAACTAGTCAAAAGGTATCCGCGTTCATTGGCGACTGTGAGCGGAAGATTTTGCTCTCCAAGTTTGAAGGATCCGGCGGTACACTGCGGTCGGCAGGCGACAACTGCTGCCCAGCTTAGGGATTTCGTCGCTCACTTGGACGTGAATCGGCTGCTTCTACATTTGGCTGACGTTCCGACGAACTGTTCGCCATACGGATCGGTTGTCCGTGGTCGACCGGTTGGGCCATGGCGGCCCTCGCTGCAATTCTCCTCCTTCGAATGATCATTCTCATCGCCTGGCTGCTGGGCAGTTGTCCTCTAATTTCATCCGAAGTGCTCTGGTACGCCTTGCTGAGGATAACGGCCGGAGTTTCGACTGTTTCTTCGGCTCGACGCTTTACTGCAGTGCAAACTGCGTTCGCTTTAACGCGGGCAATGTCACCGCCGTGACAATGTTCGTTGACTTGCTTGATCACTTCGTTCGTATTCACGAGTGTATGCAGTCTCGCCTTGCAGCCGTAGGAGTATCGCTTGTCGCAGCGCCAAAACTTGGTCTTCTTCGGCTGGTCGAATTTGTCGAAGGTGAACATGTGCCCTTCATAGACGAACTTCTCGCGGTTCCGTTGGGACATGAAACAAGCCATTGGCACTTCATTTTCGGTCTTGGCGGGCCGGCGGCGTTCCGAGTCGGCCATTTCATAAGGGTCACCTACGATTTAATGCAGTTAACTTGACGCTGGGCGATCAATGACGTCAGCAATTACGATTTGACGCTCTAATGATTCAACGTTGCAACGTCTTGACGCCGGTGTCAATTCGCCGGGATGATTTCATGGAACTGCAAACGGCTGGCGTTAACGAATGTTAATCAGCCTTCAATCAGCCCTATTCATCTGTTCCGGCGGCCGTGCGACGCTTTGCAAAAAGCGGTTTTATTAGTGCTCAGCGTAGAACGAAGCTTTCGCAACAAATTTGTTTTGTCCCGAGCGTTCGGTAAGCAGACACGCCGAAAAACGCGTCTGCTTACATCGGGTGATTCCAAGGCTGTTGGACAACTTGTCACCGTCGAATTGACGCATCCTATATAAAGATAAACGTCCCGTCACTGTTCCTCGGTGCAGCCACGTGCTTGGACTTGGGCCTAAGAATTTACCACATTGTGGGCCAACACCCACCTCCAGAACAATTTCCGGTGACAATGCATTAATGGCGGAGCCTCCCAAAGGGGCTACGTCAAGACGGCTGTTCTTTATGGTGGGCTAAGAAAGCAGACGATTTGATGCCGCCAAACATTCCGCTAAACAACTCGGCATGGACGCAGGTAAGCTGTAGGCCGACAGGCACTCCATAAATACCACCGCACAGAAGCGCTGATCATTTTACGGTAAACGATAAAACTCCGAAGCATACGCATATGAGGAAGTCTAAGAACGTGTCAGCGTTTGAACGGCGCCTACCTGAAGTGCCACTTTTTACGGCGCACTCAAACTAGACGGCAACAGATTGCCCGCTTTCGAAACGACTGCCTTGGAATCATCGTATCCAAGCGGACGCCATAGCGACGTCTGAGCAGTTATCGCCGACCATGGAATCGCTCTTCTTCGAAAGCTTTCGTTTTCCGCTCCGTGCTAATAAAGTTGCTCTTTTCAAACGTCCAATATTAGCCTTGCAACGTTCAAAGACGGCTGAGCGAATGGCGATTGACGTTCGCCGAAACGAGCCGTTCGTGGTTCCATTAAATAGGCAAACTGCGACGTGATACCGTCGTCAAATTGACGGGGTTAAATCGTTTACCTTTCGCCATAAAGTGGTCGGCTCCCATCCTTGCTGCCTGCTGCAAATCAAAGACGAAGCTGCTACGGCGGGGCTTGTGTCCAAACGCAACGGACAGAAACCATTCACAAGACGATCGTATGTTCAGTTTCGAAGCGTACAGCTCTCTGGGCACGGTCCAGTTTAGGCGGCGCGACAGACAATATGCTCACTGGTGCAAAGCAAAGCTGTATAAGATAGGGGATACGAGTAAGGCGGATAAGCAAGTCAACGGACACTGCTACGGGAGGAGGTCGAAGTTGCGGCGGTATGCTGCACTATCCGGAGGCGTCCAACCGAAGAAACAATGGATAATTCGGCATCTCTTCTCAACGAAGCCTATGGCATACTTCTGCTACTGCAGGATGACAAATACATAAGCAGTACCACCGCACGTGAATATGAACTTGTTCGAATTTGGAAAGACCTGAAATGGAAACAAACAGTCCACACGAACAAGGTATGCAAAAACTATATAGAATACTGTTGAATACGTCCGTCATCAGGCGCCTCTGACGTATGCAGCACCTGGACGATCGTGAGAACCAGAGAGCACTCAAAGGACGTCGATCACTCGTTCTGCGTCCTAAACGCTTTCTCCTTTTGTCCGTTCGCTAATCGCGCTCCAGCTGCTTCACGCCTCTACTTCCTTCTTGAACTATTCCCCCGTGTGTGCTGCTGTTAGTAAATGCCTGTTTAACGTCTTGTGCTGTACGTTCCCTTAGTATGGTCGCGCTGTTTTGCTTCAAACAAATACAAAAGCTGATGGACCGAATGTCATATGACAGCTAAATGCTACAATCACTGCAACGAAAAAAGATACACAGAAAACATAAAGAAATGCTTAATCTAATCTAAGCCTGAGCATAACAGTTAAAGTACATCAGAAATTTCGCCTGCCAAAAGTTGTTCTGCCTGTCAACTTGTATCGAAACCTAAACTTGTACCGACGTGAAGTTTTCCAACCTTAAGTTGGCGTCAAACGCGCAGACCATAGCACTGCTTAAGCACCACATTCCTGGGCGCAGTTTATCCAATCGCCTGTGTTGCATTCAATATCATTCGTCTACATGATCTTAGCTGGGAGTGAAAAGTAGCGCGCACGTCCTTGTGAACAGAATCGTCGTTTGCTCGCTGAGCACGAACCATCACAGTTTCTAAAACAAGGTCGATTCACAAGTTCTCATGAGCAAACGAAACGCAATTTGCATGTAGTGGACAAAGGGGCTTTAGCAGTGGCAATGCGGAGCGGAGCAAAAGTGGAGCCAGCATTGAGCAAGCAAAGAGCTTTATTGCTCTGTGTGACCATAACATGGGTCTCCTTCATTAAGCATGTACGGAAAGCACATTCTTTGGTCTAAGCTAAATGGCAGTGTTTCTACACTCCCAATCTTGAGCCTCTTTTAGACATTCAAGCGCAGCATTTACGTTACGCACTTCGGCTGTCAATTCTGCTATCTTAGCCGTAATCTGTAGGTGCATTGCATTAGGAATACATAAAGCCAACAGCTTTACCTCGCTAGGATATGGCGGTGGGAGAGGTGGTCCTGCTTCATCATTTCGAAATTTCCCGTCCGTTTTCAGTAGGTCGCTCACGCGCCGCTGATAGTTCATCGTCGCGGCAACTGTTTGACAGCCAAAGGTTTGAGAATTCTAAACAAGTTGGCCAAATACGAACGCTCGGAAGGATAAGATAACCAAGAGAGAAACAAAGTTACACGAAAAGGGATCAAAGAGTCTACTCGCAGGAGAAATACGTTCGCAATTACGAAGAGAAAACTATTACTCACGATTTTCTGACGACGGTTAGCGTATATTTGCTTCCATAAGCGAGCGCATTTGTTCGCTACCTCTCTGCGCTCCAAAACGACATCAGTCATCAAGTTTTCCACTTCCGGTTCCAGCTCCACTTCCAGGTAACGGATTGCCTCTCGCGCTACGAGCTTCGCCTCGTTTCCTTAACGGGGACAAGCGTAAGTTACCGTTGCAAGTTACGCATTTGATAACAAGAGTGAAATTTTCAAATGGGGCAACAGAGTGGATGAAGTAGCGCTCGCGAAAGGAAAGCAAAATTAGGCAACAAAGTAGCTCTCGATTCCTTTAGCTTACCGACTTCTTTACTTGCTGCAGGCTGGTTTTCCTCCATTCATTAAATGTTGACAACAAGCAGGAACCGTTACTCAAAGGATATTATTCCATGCAGTGGTCGTTATTTTAATCAGCGGGTAAATGCAAGCTACAGTCGTTATTTTAATGCTCAGGTAACACAACCGCTATAATAAATCGCGGAAGGTGCTCCATAGCCTGCTTCTGAAACACGAAGTAGGTGCGCAAATTGGAGCTTACCTGGCAACCTCCAGCCATAAGCTTCACTCCCAAAGGGGGAATAAGATCGCGGAGCTGTTGCTGCAGTGGAACCACAAGCGTGTGGTTCCATTGCAGTACCTCAATCAGAAATTATTGAAGACATCAGCTTTCAAAAGAGAACTTCAGCATTTCAAAAGGAGTGAATTTGTGTCGTTGTAAACGGTGTATGAATTTGTGAATAACTGAAAGTTTAGCGGTTCATGTTCTTTTTGATACGGTTGTGTTGCCCGCTGACGTAATGCAGCGCACCTGCAACTGCACCAACCCCTACCCCAGCCAGTGAATGAATGGTTAAAGTTGCAAATATGGACACAAAGCAAACAAATGGACACCAACGTGCATAAAGGTTTTCGGAGGATTCGTAGCCGAAAATGTAAGATGAGATGTTTCTTAATAAAACGCTGCGTTGGAGTATTTAGGGCCTGTGACAACAAGCAGGCAAAGAGTTTAATAGGAAAGCAAAGGCGAAAGCATGAGCAAATGGCGATTAGTGATCCATGAGAAAAACGGAAAACCAGCAGGTAAACGAGCAAGACCACCGTAAGACTCGCCCGCAGAGGAAGCGTGCGCAGGTTACGTGTTATCCAGCATCTTATATAATTGCTTTCTCCAGCAGGCTGTATGGTCAACGTCAATGAAAGTACATTTACATTGTAAATTTTTTGTATTACTGATTCGTAGGAGCAGGAAAGTCTTATTATTGTGCGTTGCTCCTTCTTCTGCAAAAACATCGTGCCTGACGAAGAATAATTACGTTCGCGGTACACGAAGCAATATCGTAACATGTGCAGTTGAATAAATTTTCGACGCCAGGGCTTACAGCCAGAACTAAAGCATATCTTGAATACGTTCAGTAAAATCTGCTTACTGGATTTGGTCTTGGGTTTGGGTGACGGCAGTTACTCGCCTGCATCAGCTATCGTGTTATTCAAAATTAGAAATGAACTTGCTTATTTATGGTCAATGTATTATTTGCGGGTATGGTGGTACATAATTCGTTTTATTTATAGTTGAACTATTCTGGATGACCTGCATTTCCCCACGCCAGACAGTAAGTCCTTGATTTCTAGCACTTGCCTTTGTACAATTTTTCTGGGCATACGCGATACGCTACTTGTTGCTCATTCTGGCGAATGTGAACACTGGCCTTGCCATTCGAGTATTCGTTGCGCCAATTTATGTATAAAGGCTATCCTCGTATTTACAATTGCTTGCGATGGCGGAACTGGTTGGTTTGCTCATTCGTGGCATTCGGAGCTTCTCGTCGGACAACAAGGGTCAGGTTATCCGTTTTCAAAAGCCGCTAACGCTTATTGTGGGTCCAAATGGCTCTGGAAAAACGGTGAAGCACTATTGCGTCTTTTGCGATGTTACGTTACTTTTCAGACTATTATTGAATGCCTTAAGTACGCCACCATTGGGGCCATGCCTCCCGGTGCTAAAGGAGGAGCTTTCGTGCATGATCCAAAGGTGCGTGTTTACCGTCAAGCCGATTAGATTGCTATTCGCTTTTCATGTTCAGATTGCCCGCGAGAGCATCGTTAAGGCGCAAGTGAAGTTGAAATTTCTTGATGCTTTTGGAACAGCAATTGTCGTGACACGTTCGCTAAGTTGTCAACAGAAAGTATCAAATTTTTGATTAGTTTATGCAAATGTGACTACATTGTTTCTAGAAGAACGGCTTGACTTGCAGAACGATAGATGGAACAATACAAAAAAAGAAAGACGATAAGGTAAGCAAACGGTGCCTTCATTGCGCTGAACACAAGAATGCTTTCAGTGTGTTAGTCTCAGCATGAAGTGTGTTGAAATGGACGAGGAGGTTGGACCTCTCATGCGTAACGGTTTTTGTGCTCACGTGACGTAGCTTTTTAGATGGCCATTCTGCTGGGGGTACCGAAGGCAGTTTTGGATTATGTAATCTTTTGTCATCAGGAGGAGTCGAACTGGTGCTGTTCGTTTGTCGCGCGTCTATTGCATTGTCATAGATCATTTCTAGGCCGTTGAGCGAACCGAAAATTTTGAAAGACAAATTTGATGAGCTATTTTGCGCAGAACGGTGCGCTCTTCACGCGAGCCCTTCTGCGCTGACTAATTGTTCTTTTAGCTACTCGAAAGCGGTTGACGAAATTAGAAAGATCCGGAACGGCCTTGTTAGTTGATTTGTTACCAGAAGTACTGCCGTTAGGCGATCATTTTCAGAAATCTCAAATTTCAAGTTGCAAATCCGAGCTGAAATATTTGTCGGCGAATAAGGAAAGGGCTGATAGGGTTGTTTTCTTTGTAATGTTAATAGTAAATGGTCAAAGCCGATTGTTTCAGTTAAAAAGGGAACAAGAAGAGGCTGAAAGTAGCCTGGCAGCAGTTAAAGAAGCAATCGAAGTTAACAGAAAAGAGCTGGAACCATTGAAGCAGCAGATCGCCAATATATCGGATACTTTGGAGCAAATAAATGGTATTAAAAGACAGATAGGTCAGTTTGCGTCTCCGGTTGTTTGTGCAAAGTGATGCACAGTGCTTTGAAGAAACTTTGAAGCTCAGTTTGCAAACACATGAGGAATCCATCGCGTCCCTTGCTGGTTCGATTGTACATTGTTTCGTTGGAAGTGATCAAGAATTGCAAAACGAGTTGAACATGTACACTACTTCATTCGAAACGAATTCATCGCTTGTGTCCTCGGTAAGAATTAATTGTCTGTTCTTCGTCTTTCAACGGGCGATTGCCAGTTAGAAAATGAGATTCGAGAGTTGGACACCGCACTGGCGAAGCTTCAGGAAGAGCTGACAAAAGTACTTGCTGAAAAAGGAGGAACAGAAGGAGAAATACAGGTATGCATAATGCACAACTTCCATATTGTTCCCTGTGAATGTTTGCAGTTCTTGCAAAGCAAGGTGACGATTCTGCGCAGTTTGGTGGAAAAGCAATGCAGCAAATTCAATATTCCAAGTCCGTTCAAATAAGTGGAGATGATATATATCTAATGAATTATAATTTCAGCTGTTGGTCAAACTGACAATGAGGAATTGATCACCAAAGTGCGCATCATTGTGGAGAATAAACTGGCAAGCTTTGCGACCAAGAAGGTTCGTAAATGCGATCTTTCGTGGGCACAGTAATTTCAACATTTTATAGGAAGAACACGAGAAGAAGAAATACGCTGTGAAACAGGAGATTGAGAAGCACGAAAACCTTGTAAGGCGGTGTACAAAAGATCTCTCTACTCTGAAGTGCAAAGCTGAAAAATGCGAAACGGATCGCGCTCGAATTGACAAAGAGATGAGAGAAAATTCTGTTGCCGTTTCCAGGTAGTTATGTTTGGCTTTTCATGTGGATAAGCTTAAACAACTTGCTTATCTGCTTGCGCAGACTAGCGGAAGTCGAGTCTCGGTTAGAGGCAGTCACGCGTAGTATTGATGAGCTAAATTATGCGGAGCAGGAAAATGAATGGAAACGTGAGAATGATAGATTGTTGAAAGAAAAGGAGGAGTGCACACGTGTGGTAAATAATTGACGCAGTTTAAGGCGCTCGTGCCCCTTTTATTCTTGCGTTCATACGCAGGTGAATGAAACATCAAAAAAATTGGACCGTTCTCGCGCATCGGAGAGGAAACAAATGGAATTGCAATTTTGGTCCTCAGAATTGAATGGCAAGCGGGAAGAAGCGCAAAGGCTCTTTGCGAAACATGAGCAGACAATCAAACGGCTATTTGGAGGCGTGAAACCGCGTTCTTTGAAGTACCCATGGTACAGTCATGCGTATTGTTGTCTAGCGAATTTGTCAACAGGATGAAAGTGGAAGTGTTCCTCAGTGAGAAGGAGGGCGAAGTGAAGGAGGCAATGGCAGCGGTGCAAAGTAAAGAGGGAAGGTATGCGCACGCGTTTCACGAATTCGAAATGCTCAAAGAGCGTGTCGTCAATGCGGAAGCCGAATTGGCTAACTATGAACGGAAATTGAACGCCGTAATTCATGGCGTTGTAAGTTTCTTTTCACAATGCTCAAGTTTTGATTTGAAGGCTAGAATTACGTCTCGCGACTCCTTCAACTCCGAAATGAAAAACCTTACAAAACGGATAGAAGAGCTCCAGATGCAGAAAGACGCAGTTGAGGGCACTCATTTCGTGTACCGAAAGTACATTTCGGACGTGCAAGATACTCTGTGTTGTCCTGTTTGCGAGCGGGAATTTGGGGAATCAAACGAAGTAGGACGTTTCATTGAAAAAGTGAGTATAGCTTTCTTCACTTGAATCAACGCAAGCTGCTGAACATCAGACATCTCGCAACCGAAACAGCTTTCTGTACATTGCGTAATATTGCGATTTTGCTTCCATCCTGTATAATTGTAATAAATTCAAATTTTAACGGAACTCCAGTATTAGCATTCAAAGCGAGGTCAAATCACCTCCTTCGTAAATATAGAAATAACTTTTTGCCTTGCTTCGTGAACTTTATTTTTTACCTTCGTAGCGTAATCCTCTCCGCTTATACCTCAGTTTCAGCTAAGGTTTTCCAAAATTGCATATTAGATTTACGCAGTCGGCATTTCAACAATAAAGTTCGTAAGCAAAGATTATCGAGCTCATTTCTTTCAGTATTCAAGGTAACAGTTCATTCATTCATTCAACCAAGAGCACTCAAAATAAATCTTATTTCGTAGCGGGGTACAATTTTCATTAGCAGGTATCGTCACGGTTCCCCGTTCCATCGTAAAACTTTTATTAAACACTCACAAAATGGCGGAGCTTAATTCCGTTTATTTTGAACAAATCCGGGCTGCACAGGGCCACTAGAGAAGACCAAGGCAGAAGAATGCGCAGGATTGGAAGAAGGTGGTTTGGAGTTGGAAAACATCTTGCAGGAGTACTTCAAACTCCGCCAGGTTTAAAGAAGAGGAAACGTCGACGATCAAAGGATTCGCTACTGCCCTCGTCATTTCTCATTTGGTCACCGTCGCGGTCGGTCGGAGGGGATGCTCGCTCCTCTGCATGACTGACCGGATGGGCGTCAAATGCTGGACGGGTCACGGTTCGACCTGATAGCGGCTGTCGGTCGTCTGGTTGGTGGAGCAGAGTAGCTTGTTGAACCAAAGACTGGTTGCGTGGTGACCATTAAGCGCTGAAGACGGACCGCGGTGAAGTCTGAAAGCTCTGCCATTTTGTGAGAGTTTAATAAAAGTTTTACGATGGAATGGGGAACTGTGACGATACCTGCTAACTAAGAGCAATGAGCTTTTGGAGCTCAGCTGTGAACGTAACTGCGTGCGACTAACTTGAACTCTTCAATTAGCGACAATTTGTTCGTCGTTTTAGCTTGTCCATATACTGCTGACGATAATCATGGCGACGATGTAAAGTCATAAGAATATGTAACGCATTACCAAGCATCCTTTCTCCACGAGACTGATGTGCTTAAGCGATCCGTCAATTTTTGGATTTTCTAGATTCTCTTAGTGTATGTTAAACTGTTATCGAAGTCGATGTCTGGGTGAGGCCATCTTACGGGCACTCACATAGTCAATACCATTGAAAGGAGGCCGATGGCGCATCTCGGCTTGGGAACCACCAATTCGAGTTGGGCTGAAAAGCTTATGTCACCTAACCAGTGTCTTATTCGTAACGCTACATATGTACAAGTTTTCTTTTATTTAACGGGATTTGCGCACATAAGCGAACAACTTGCATCACGGTTATTCCCCGTTTAATAAAAACGTTTTATTCCCAAAAACGTATTCCAGTGCAGAGCTTTCGGACCAAATCCTAGGTCCGTCATCAGTGCAATCATTTCTGTCATCGGGACCATCGGCTGACTGGGCAGTTGACAGAAATGATTGCAGTGATGACGGACCTAGGATTTGGTCCGAAAGCTCTGCATTGGAATACGTTTTGGGAATAAAACGTTTTTACTGAACAGGGAATAACCGTGATGCAAGTTGTTCGCTTACGTTACGTATGTTTTAAAATTGAGGCGCTCCATCCTCTGCGATGTAACATGGCAACTCTGAGGAGGGCACGCATTAGTTCCGAAAGCTATGTTACATTTCCGTTCCTTCAAAGGGCTTCAATTGGCATAACAGTAAGCCAAATGTTTGAGTACATTGATAAGGTTTGCAGCTCTTTCGAGAATTACTTGTAGTTTTAGTAATGCATTTTTAGTTTAAGACTGGAGAAGCTTACGTCGCTTCATGAAGATTTGCGCTGGTAGCGTACTATCGTTCCGTCGTTAATTCTAATTAAAATTCCAATGACTGTACTGCTCCCGATTGATGAACATATGGGTCTCTTATTCTATTATTTGTTAACAAAAGACATTCAATTTTCAACTTCATAAAGCGAGTTTAGTTATTGTTAATTGTATTAATATTACACAAGTACATTAGTTATAAGCGATAGCTCGTATCCATAACAAATTCAGCAATCTCTAAGCGTTTTAATGCAAGCTGTACGCATTTTCAGCTGAATGAACACATATCAACAACTGGCAACCGGAAGAACGTTTTGAAAAATGAACTGGACGATATGGTGGAGCGCAAAAATGAATTGCTTGATCACAGCAGTACTGTGGACGCAAGAGATCGCGTAAGAGAGAGCGTATTGCCCGATCTTACCCAGAAGCGCGATGTTCAATATGACAACGTAGTTTCCTTGAAGAAATCGCTTGGCGAGGTTATGCATTTCTCGTAAAACGCTTACAGTCTTAGCAATGCTTTTTTCGTTTAGGCCAAGGAAAAGTTGACGTCGCTCAGTAAAGACGTAGAATGTGTTCAAGCGCTGCGAAGTGATGCGTTACATATAAACGCCTTTCATGAAGACATTCGAACCCTTGGAGAAAAGGTGGCACTCTGCCGTGACAGCTTGGGATTGGAAGATGATGCTGTACAGACTAGCGAATTGCATAACTTGTTGGAAGAAAAGCGTATTCAGTTGGACGCTGTTAACACTAGCATGGAACATAACCGGTCACTTTTGAACAGAACTCGTGATCGTTTACAAGCACTACGCGACGAATGTCACCGACTAACAGAAGAGCAAGCCGGTATTTTTAGACGACAACAAGAGATTACGAGCTTGAGACGACATCACGGAGAAATTCTTGTTGATATGGAACGATTTCGCAAGGAAATGGGCGAAGTAGACCAGGAGATTACTTGCTGGAAAGAAAAAATCAAAGATTTAACATTTCAACTTACGAGTTTGGAGGAACTGCAGTTAACGACCTTGCGCGATGAAGAATTGGTAATGGAAGATTACTCGAAGCAACTCCAAGAACTGGAAAGTTTTTGGAATTTTGTGAAGCAGCAGGACATGTCGGAACTGCAGTGTCGCTTGAAAGCCGTTCAGCAAAGGGCGACAGATCTCCAGAACGATATAACTGATTCGCAGAACACCAAGGCAGCCAAGAACGAACGCCTTACTGAGCTGCGCAACAAGTTGCTGCATGCGTCTATTCATAAACGAGAGTTGGCTGACAACGTGAAACTGCGAAGCGAGAAGCAGTTGTGCAAAGAATTGGAGGAACAAGTTGCTTCACTGGAAATGCAACTGGCCATCTTAACAATTGATCAGCCGAATTTGAACATTGAAGTATTGAACGAGCAGTACTGTTTGCGTATGAAAACGTACAACGATTTAACAGCCAAACAGGCCGTTCTTGAGGAGCGGATCAAACGCGCGAAGAGCGAACTGCAGTCGGGGGAATGCAAAGATGCTAGCACTGTGTACGATCGCAAAGTCGTCGAAATTGCCACATTGGAAATTATCAACGAGGACATGCTCAAGTATTCGCAAGCGCTGGACAATGCTATCATAATGCATCACAAATCCAAAATGGAGCAGATTAACAGAATCATCAAGGATCTATGGGAAACTGTGTACAAAGGCGACGACATTGATTACTTGGAGATTAAGTCGGAGGAAGCTGGCGGGAATGTGGAAAGCAGGCGATGCTACAGTTACAGGTAAGGCTGGTTGTGGCTTCAGCTCTATTAGGGACGCACTGTTGCGCTGTTGCTGTCAGGCGTTTTTAACGGAATTTTTATTTTTTTGCTGAGCATTTACGCGTTCGTACTATTGGTAATATTTTATAAATGGTTAAAGCCGCTATTACGTTGCCAACGTAATAGTGAGAAGACACAGAATGAGCAATCTGCGCTGACGTTTGTGACAGGGCATTGGGTCGTTCCGAAAGCTTTGGTAGACTTCGCCAATAGGACAGGATTGTGTAGAAGCATCGAGGGAAATTGGTTCGGAGCATTTGGCTGTGCAAAAGGAAAACGCAAACTCAAATGTCACTTACGAGGTTCAGAATTGCACTTTGATGTGACTCAAAAATTGTTTGGTTGATCTGAAGGATATTATTTTTGAAACGGTTCATCGAGTCTGTAATCGGTAAGTAAGGCCTTAGAAGAGCGTATAGGCAGTTTAATAATATTAACGGAAAAGTACCGGATCTTTTCTGTCTCGTTCCCCGTCATACTGTAACTTCCTGGTATGACGTCATCCCCACGCTGATTGGCCCGTTAATTGTTGGAGACATAGGTGACGGCACCGTCACATTTTGGAGGCCGAGCGCTCGAAGCAATCTTTCCTTCCCTTACCTAAGCCTAAACCGTGAAATAAGAGTCATGTCAATCTTTCCTTTTAACTTACGAAGGCAACACGACCGTAGGCATCGTTTTCTGCCCTTACCTAAGCCTAAACCATAAAATAAGAGACATGTCTCCCTTTTAACTTACGAAGGCATCTTACAAAGGCTCTTGAAGCTTACGATCCCTAATGCATCTCGGCGCCCTCTTCGTAGCATTTTATATCAGCGTTCGGCAACAGAAACGTCATTAGCGCCCCCTAGGGACATGATAATCAAGTAGGGGGAACGAAACAGAAAAGACCCAAAGTACCGGTCGGCGAACATTCTTGGTGCTTTCACTATTGCTTGCTGCTCAATAGGGCTTGGCGAGTGCAATTTTGCTAAGCAGCAATAACTTGCCCATGTGCGTAAGCAACGTAGGTCATCAAACATTGTGTTGATGAAACTATTCTGCGCCATGGGTAATCGTCATGCGAAAGGAATATTGTTATCGGATAAACTAAAATCTTTATTGCCTGCTAACCTATTAACTGCGGAACAACTGACCTAGTGATGTCAGAACGTGAGGGGCAGTGATAATTTATGTATGAATAATTAGAGTATCAGAATGTTTAACAATGTGTCTGTGTATTTAAATAACGAAGGACTTGTTCTTTCACATTCAACATTATGTGCCTCGCTCACGGTAATCTAATACCAGTGGCAACAAAGAAATATGTAGACCATTTGAACATGTCTCAATGTTATCGCACTTAGGAAATAGAATTTATTCGTTTCCACTATAATTGGTGTTTCTTCGTTGGTTGCTGTCACTTACAGAATGGATTAATTCGTTATGCAGTCGCATATCGTTTGTAATTGTCTGTGACCACTGGCATCGACCTTTTTCCCTCAGTTGAATATAATCGTGTATACTAAACCTGCAGTTCAGCAACGTGGCGTTTAGCTAATAGGGAGAATGGACGGGTCAAAGGGGGTGGACGTTTTCTTATTTCAGAGAAGGGAGAAGGAAATTGTCGTCTTATCATTCAACGTGTCAGACTAATTCGTGCCAGTCGGACAGAATAACGCTCTTATTAATACTTTGCAATCATTTTCCGATCAGAATTTTCGAACTAACTATTACTATGATTTCAGACTTCATGTTAACCATGACTCATCCGGAACGTAATGTAAAGCGACTACGTTTTGCAACGTCATTGAATATAAAGTCAGGTTCGCTGACCGTGGAACAGGGCCGTTCCGAAAATGAATTCATTCAGTAACGTTAGCTTATGCTAACAGGTAATTGGTGACCCGATGAACACGTACGTAATCGTCTTAAGCAACTTCAAAACTCATCTAACCCGTTAAAACTAACCGTATGTCTAAACTCGCATTAATAGTAATTTTTTGTAGCGGATTGATATTCCGTCCTGTATTTGAAAGGAATTGGTCCTGTTAAGTAACAAGTTTAGCAGATGATTCCGAGATTGACAGGTGATTAGGTATAATCGCAGTGCACCGTGCGTTTGCTGATGTACTACGGTTTCTCTTTAGATTGCTTCGAAAGTACTTTTTTAAAATTAATCATTGCCAATTCATCGGATGGTTAGAACTTTGCTCATTGATAATTGGACATGACAATTATCACTGGTCGAAACATTCTTGATATGTAAATGTTTGTAGCGGCATGGTCGAAGCATTTGCGAAAGTTTGGGTTTAGTGGAAAGTTGCCTTGTTATTAATAAAACTGGGCGTCTGGTGGGCAATAATAGTATAGATGGGCATCTGCCAGCGGATTGAGCCGAAATATTCCCGTTAATTTATACTGTAATTTTTTCTGCAGAATTGTGATGTTTTGTGACGGTATCGAACTGGACATGCGAGGTCGATGCAGCGCAGGGCAAAAGGTATTGGCATCGATTATAATTCGCGTTGCTCTGGGAGAAGTCTTCTCGTCGAATTGTGGATTCTTCGCCCTGGACGAACCGACCACGAACCTTGACGCAGCAAACTCGGAAAGTTTGGCGCTTGCCCTGGCCAACTTATTGAAAGTTCGCTCAATTGAGAAGCATTTCCAGTTGATCTTGATCACACACGACGACAACTTCGTGGAGCATATGGTTCGGCATTGGCCAGTGGAAATTTTTTATCGCGTTAATAAGGACCGAACGGGATGTACACAGCTGTCAGAGCATCAAGTGGAAGACCTATACAGCAAATAGAAATACGCGCAACTCCTTCCATCATTTCCTTGCCTTTTACTTTTGTAACTGCCTCTGCCAGCTCTTTTAAGGAAGAATGTATAAGGAAATGCTTTTTGATTGGATACTTTCCATTGGCAGTCAGTAAAGAACAAGCGCATGATCGGACAATGCATTATTGGAAGGCTATCACCATATAACTGTAGTCGGAAAGCTTCTATTGCTATTGTAGGCATTTACTGTTGTTGCGCACCGAATCGGAGACGACCAATGCCTTCGGACTACAATGGTTCAAGGTGAAAGCACCACTCTAACGTGGACGTTTCGTTACGCAGTTCTACACTGAGCTTTTGACGGTGCGGTCCCACATAATTCTACCAGCAGAACAAGCTGGTATGCGCCAACACCGATGCGTTAACGTTTGTGTTTTTTAGGATTGGTTTCGAGGACTCATTTCACTATTGCGAATGGACAACGAATAAGCAGTGCTTGACGTACGAGGCTAAGTTTGTTTGTTTATAATTTGCGTGAACATCTATTTGCCGTTGTTCTCTGCCACGCAAACAGTGCATGATTTTTTTTTCTTGATTAAGAGCTTCTAGGGATACGGGAATGCAGAAGGGGAAGTTTTTCGTTGCAGGGAGAGCTGTGCTGGCCTGTTTGTGTGTTTCTTCATTCGATTCATTGAGAGGACAACCGCATGCCACGATATTCCATCCATTGACCTAATCCCTGCCATTCTTACGATCCATTAGATTTACTCTGTCAGTAGTTTAATCTGTCCTTGCATTCAAATGCCAACACGTAGCGTCTCGTTTTTCCGCATGCCTGCAGTTAAATGTTGCGAGTATGTCGCTCAATTTGCCAACAAACACAGAATTGAACACGTTCTGTAGTGACAGGTCGTTAATCACATTATCAGGGCGGGTAGTGACTTATGCTGCCCTGTGGCAATTATTCCATGTGTAACAACTGCATTTTCTTTTCAAATCACTTGGTGCCGCTTTTTAGCATACACATTTTTACTTCTGTGGCTTTCGCAATTGCCGAGTTCCGTCTTTTTTGCTTGCAGAAATTGAGGGAAGCATTTAACATTCAAGCAACAAATGCAAGTCGTATTAAATTTTTTCAAATCGTGTCATCCAGTTTTAACGTACGCTTCAACTCATCTGTGGCCAAGTATGTTTTCTGTCACGAAAAATAGGTACATTATGTATCTGAAGTCGCGCGCGAGCAAATTCAACCGTTGCCGTAGCTGGTCTGTATCAAATCGTATTTGTAAAATGTGTGGCAGCTTCACGCAACATGCTGTATTTATGCAAACGTTATTGTGACTTATTCCTAAATTCACTCATTCAAAGCACTCACTCACTGTGCATTTTCGTCTGCGCTACAATTAACTGCATCTTGTGAGAGAGCAACAGCAGGTTTTCCTCAACGGATGTGTAATTTTGACAGTTTAGTTTGTTCCTTTTTCCACACGCATTTGTTCTGTTCTTGACAAAGTTGCCAGTACCTGTGTTGAGCCGTTATCTCTACAAGGTTGAGCCATCCCAAACGGAACCTGTTAAGTATTCTCTCTTTCCTTGTCGGACCAGCGCCAATTATGGAAACAATCTGGCCATTGCTGAGGCCTAGATTTGTTTCCTTCAATGTTGCACTTCGCTCGCATTTTTTCTAGTCCACTTCTCTGACAGGCATTTTAATTCTAGTTTAAGAGACCTTCCTGTGACTTTTTTGCAAATAATTTCGACCATTTACACAATATCAATACGTTTCGCATCTGTCGATAAACTGCGAGTTACTTCAGCAATATTCCTACTTATTTGGGATACAATGCATGAGTTTCGAAAATCTCGTTAGGTGCTTGCCCTTGGGGCACTATGCGCGTACAGTCCCGACCCGCTGATTGGTTGTTTTCAGATCTCTTTGGCTAATGTTGGTTGGCTCGGACAGGCACTCCTCGATTGGTCGGTTTCGGATGGCATAGGCTAATGCTGATTGTCTACAAAGTTGGGCCGACAAAAATCGAGGACATGGAAGGTGGGGATGAAGAAGTGGGAGACAAAAAAGAGGCAACCGTTATGTTAGGGCCTAGGCAGAAAACGATACCTATGGTTGTGTTGCTTTTACAATCTAAAAAGGAGACGTGATCCTGATTTTATAGTTTAGGCTTAGGGAAGGGCAGAAAACGATGCCCACGGTTGTGTTGCTTTCATTCCTCCTATTGTTACAGCCCTCATCGTTCTTAACTGCAGGATGAGTACAATATAACGCAGTATACGACAACGCAACGAAATCTGCTCCGTTTACTTTAGCGCTAAGACGTCTGCTCTCCAACACTCCACCAACCAACTTATTAAAACTGCAGCAAAGCTAGATCAAAACCATCTGTTCGACTCATGAAAAACCGTCGTTCATACAATTGGTTTCCATCACACACTTTGCTTCCTACCATTACCAAAGCTCAGACACAAACCCAACATTAATGTTTCACCTTAACCTTAAATAACGGTAGCAGAGCACGGCAACGAAGTCTAGCAGCAAACGCGGCACTTCCATAGCAGTGTTTCCTTCCCTTACCTAAGCCTAGACCTCAACATAAGGGTAGTGATTCCATTCCAGAATATGAAAGCAACACATCCATAGGCCTCGTTTTCTGCCTTTACCTATCCCTAAACCATAAAATCAGGATCATATCTCCCTTTTAAATTATGCAAGCAACACAACCGTTGGCATCGTTTTCTTCCCTTACCTAAGCCCAAACTATAAAATCAGGATCACGTCTCATTTTTAGATTGTGAAAGCAACACAACCATAGATATCGTTTTCTGCCTAGGCCCTAACATAACCGTTGCCTCTTTCTTGTCTCTCCCTTCTTCATCACCTATCTCCTCGATTTTTGTCAGTCCAACTTTGTAGACAATCAGCATTAGCCTATGCCATCCGAAACCGACCAGTCGAGGAGTGCCTGTCCGAGCCAACCAGCATTAGCCAAAGATATCTGAAAACAACCAATCAGCGGGTCGGGGCTGTACGCGCATACTGCCTACACGGCACGGCAACAGGCACAGCTATAGCCTGCAGTTCGCAACTATGTTGTGGAGCGCATTGATTGTAAGAAACACTGCCGCCCACCAATTGAGAATCCACAACATAATCTGTCTTCGTTTAGCCAGTCAGCGTTTGGACATAACATTCCAATCAGAAGTAAGCGCAAAAATATGTCCTCATCGAACCAGTGCGCTGGTTGCCGCACTAGTCGACTAGCAATCCAAAGTATAGCTCCTGTGTCATCATCATAAGGAGTAGCTGTGACATTGGTTCTGTTTGATCCTCCTGTGATGTCAGCGTTCAAAGCTGCCACAAATGAACCAAACCTAGCTGACATCTGTGGTCCGGCTATACCGCCCGTCGGTGGCTGTACGTTCACATTAGTGCCTAACGCTAGGGAAGAGTAAATATTCCATTCAATCTCATTCCAAGCCAGAGTTCGATAACGTAGAAAGGAGTACGTACTGTATACCCTTGCCATCCAGTATATCGACCATCACCATTTTTATCCCTCTTTGGCTAGCAAATTCCGTCAAACTAGGCATAGATGATGGGCCTGGGGATGGCATTCCGTTTTCTGGTTGTCTGTACCGTAAGGTTACTACAGCCTTGGCTAGTTGTGCACTGAGATCATACTTGCTCTCATCAACCCGTGCAGGCGGGTTGGGAGCAGTCATAAATCGGCCATCGGCTGCTCCTTCAGCACGAACAATGTCCCGACGTGTATATCTCACTCATGACCGGGAAGGGCCCAGGAACAGGGATACTGGATACAGATGACTGGGATAAGCGCATTGCAGTGACCCCAGTGCGCATGACGTTCGAGGGAATGTGGATAATTCCATACGTGTTTGCTCATTTGACAACTGAAACCTGGAACGGACAGACAATGACTGTGACCATCAGCATGGGGCACACTCGACTGGATGCCATACCCAATGCCAGCCTATGTCATGTACCTGAACCATCTCAGGTGGTGTTTGTGCTGGTTGACTGTGCATCAAGGAATGTTTGAACCAAAAGCTGGAGATTTGGAACCGCCGCGTTTGGGGCAGATGTGCCAATATGGTACAGTTTTGGACAACAAGTGTCAACGGTCTCACTAGAGAAGACTTTTTGGCAGTGGTACAGTCCATAATTGGTTTCGGGTTCTAAAGAGACAGCGCCATCTATTGACGTTGGTTTGGCGTGGCACAACCTATGCAAGCATCATAAGGTTGGTACAAGAGTGCTATCTGCTGTGATGATGTTTAGCCAGGTTGTGTTCCGCAGATTCTGGCCCAAAGCGATACCCACATCAAGCATTCACGGCTTGTACCCATTCTTGCGTATTCGTAGTGCCTGAAATTAACGGAAACAACGCCCTACCAACGGATGGATGGACAGTTATTAGGAAAATATCAGAGCACTGTAGAAGCCTTTCGAAGCTTTAGAAACGTTCTGATTCCGTCGTCGGCGATTTAATGGTTGTGTAAATAATAACCAATAAATCGCTGACGACGGAACAAGATCGTTCCGAAAGCTTCGAAAGGCTTACACAATGCTCTGATATTTTCTTAATAACTGCCCATCCATCCGTTGGTAGGGCGTTGTTTCCGTTAATTTCAGGCACTACGAATACGCAAGATTGGGTACAAGCCGTGAATACTTCAAACTAACGTACGCAGATGGAATTCTCCCTGGGGACCATCCATGCATGCTCATCGTAGAAGAGTCAATGTTGCTCGCCCATTTGCCCGCGAATAATTGTCACCAAGCTTTCTGCCACTGCCATCTGTGCGCTGGTGGCAACTGAAAGGAAATACTGACGGTACATTCAAGTGCCTGATGTTTGCAACGTGACAATGATAGTAGTGTAATAAATCTCGCTATTCTTAAAAGCATTCGTGCAGCAGGCGGCATTGCGGCGCAAAATCAACAACGTCTCACAAGCGGCTGTTCGTTCATTCGCACTTGATTCATGATTCAACTACATTTCACCATTGGCTTGATAAGCGGGCATTCTTGTGAGATAGTTTTCGTTCCCCATGATTATAGACAATAATCGTAAGCCAGCGATAAGCAGCCCGGGTGCAGTACAAGGAAAGCAGTGGACTCACAGGGACCCAGATATGCTTGCCGAACAAGGAAGGCTGCGAATTTCCATAATCGATTCCAATGTAAGCCCTACTGGCTGGGATTCCCGCTCATTGAAAGAGCAGCGACCTTCCGTAGGGCTCAGTAAGCGCAACTTACGCAAGCAGCTCGCGCTAAGGTAAATGGGACTATCACCTGGAGTTTACCAGGAGGTGGGAGGCGTACCTACCTTGGGAGGTGTAAAGCCTTTTCCTCAACGACAGCTGTATTGCTTCAAATGTGAAAGCCGACAGACCACCCCTGTTTGTAAGAGCGCAGAATTTGACTTACCAACTCCCCGGTGCGCCGAGATATCGCGTCTCGGGCATTCTTCATCGCGCAGAGATGTTCCATGACGCCAAACTCGACTCAGACTTTGCTTCTTAACGTGTGACGCTCCAACGTAATAAACCGGAGAGTCCCGGGCAAAGCTGTCACTCAATCTTCAAGATCTCACAACGTGCACTTTTCACCTTGCAGCCTTCCTACTCGTGGTCATTCTGCCTCCCGGCGACAATGGAAGCCGGAGGAACTTGCCAGTGGTTGAACCCTCGTCCTCCTTGCTGTACTTAGCCAGATCGTGGTGTTCATTGCTATTAATGCTTGTTTAGCTCGCCTGTCGGCTAATATGCCGTTGCCCTGCCGGCCCACTTCCCTTACGTTAAGCAGCAAGTTGCCATGACAAGGGGAAGTTCCGAAGCAACAACTTGCGCGTGCCGTTCGTCTGCTTTGTCGCAAACCGGGTGCGATCCCTCCCGCCTCAACCGGATGGTTATTTATTTGACTTTAAACCCATCTTGTGCCCAGCAGTTGTCAGCTGCGTAAAGCGCTTACAGGACGTGAAAATCTAGCAAGGATTTGCAGGGTTTATTAAAATGTTCCACTCCTGTATTCCTAGATGGCGAGATGAAAATGCTGCGAAGCTTTTGCAAAGAATTTCCAACGTTTCCCAGCATTTCATGGAGCCATTTGCTTACTTTTGGTTCCGGATAATAAAAGGCTCCTTCGTCAGCCATCTCGCCAACGTTTCCACCCGATGAGTCATTAGCAAGTGTTTATGCTATTCATTTGCTTTAACATTGACGGTTGAATGGGGACGATAATGAGCGCATAGAAATCTGCGCGAACGTAAAGTCTGACGTATTGCGTCCTTTCCAATGGGCTCACTAATTGATTGCTCAGCTAAGAGCGACACGCAAATAACATAGCAGGAAGCGATTTGAAACGTATCAATTTTTTTTCTATGCCAACAATTATGCGAGTTAGTGCTCAAACGGCATATCTCTATATCGTCTTCTGGGTTAGAATGCTGGAAACTCGGGCACCAGCTCAGGGTGAATTTCCAAGCCACAAGCAGGAAGCGAACCCTCAAGGTCCCGGGACCCTAACGTTCCGGGGTATCTGCTTCGTCGCAAGGTGTCCATTCTTACTTGTGAACACCGTTTCAGTTGCAAGTGATGAATCTGCGGCTAATGAAAATGTCGGCACCTTTTTCTTCGAAAGGAGAACGTTCAAGCCGGTGCACTCTGAATTCGCCGCCGTACACGAGCTATGTACTTTCGGTAGGCAGTGGTTTACACGTATGCAAATAATTCGGTAACAGCTAAGTAAACCGGTTTGCGCGGGAACGTTGCAAAAGTGTAAGCGCGAGCCTTTGGGCAAAGGTGAACGGGCGGACCGCCGCATTCGAGAATTGGAGCACCGAGGTTTCGATCGCTGCTAGCTGTCGCGTTGCACAGGTTAAGCGTGCTTCCATTGAATTCCTTCCGAAGCCACCGAACTAGTGACGAGCGACCGCCAAAAGCATTTTGAACAGTCGTTTCAGAAAACAATCTGCCAATTTGCAAACTGGGGCAACGGCCTCCTTGGACGAACACGCGTACACGAACAGCAACTTATTCGTGCATCTTGCAAACGTTTCACTCCTTTCGAGTCCTACTGTATGCTTGAGTGTCTCGGCCGCCGGGCTACACATTGCAGTAGCGTGAAATGCTGTTGGTAAGCTCGATTTTGTCCATCCGCTAGTGCGATGTTTGCAAACCGCTGCAAAACAATGCGCGCTGCTTGCTCGCCGAATTAAGCGACTTTGTTTGTTTTCACTGATGCCGGAATCTCTTTATCGACCAGCCGATCGTCCAATTGTAGCTCCCCTTGTGACCTGCTTGTCTTTTCACTGTAGTTATGCAAATTTAAAAGTGATATTGTCCTTGCGCCCTTTTGGACAAAGGGACCGGCATGCATCGTAATGCACGTTTCGTAAGTGCTCTCTATTAATGAATGGAGCAGGGAACGTCAGCCGCAGGAGCGACATAAGAAAAAGTGCTCTATTTTGTATTTGAGTACGGAGCAAACTGTGTCCGGCTATTTGAGCACGTTCCGCTAAATCTACGTCGAGCTACTGTTCAGTCGGTCGAGAAAAAAGGGTGGTATCAGGTGCGCCCGTCGGTTTATTGTTGCTTGCCTTAGTGATGCGAAGGGCTGCCATTGCCAGTGTGGACCTATTTGATGTGGCGAACAGCAGTGCTCTTTTGGTTATGGCAGTTAGCATGGGCAAGCCTAACTGTTGCACAGGTGATCGGCCTCCAAGATTACACCGGCGACGACCAGCAGAACGTCTTAGTCCAACTCAGAAGGGATGACGAAAGCAGAGCGAGTGCCATTGCTGCTCTTCATGGTTTTAAGAATATGGGTCAGGTAAGAAATTCCTTCGCTCGATATACTACATTCCGTTAGTTTCTGATCAATCTTTCAATTTCACCTGCAAAGCGCCGCTTGTTTAACCTAACCTTAATTGACCGACAAACTGCTAGTATCGGCATTGTGATTGCTTTGACTTGTTGGACGTTAAATGGCTAAGTAAATATTGAACTTCGCGTTTCGGTTACGTGTAGAACGTAAAATCGGCTATGTTTATGCAGTTCAACGTTGCGAGTATCAATATTATGGTCTGCAACTGTTGAACTAACCGGTATTTCATATTTAAACATCGCTGACAACTATTTGACATGCATATTGTTTTTTCAACTGCTTAGCAGCTCTGCCTCTTGCGAAGTTGCCTTTAAGTCCCTCACCCATACAAATGGTACATGAAATATTACAATTGCCCCAATTCATACATTCGCATAATTTTGAATGTGGTTTCTTCGATGGCGTACCTTTGATGCAATTCGAGCCGTACTTCTGCGTCCACTTTGTTTGGGATGCAAAAGGCCGCTGGCGCTCGTAGAACAGAAACTTAGTACTTCGAGCGACAATGGAGGTTCTCCAGTTTTCAAACCCCTTGTTGTTCGATGGAAAGCAGAGCAAACTATGCTGAACAGTTGTCCGCGTAGTTTGCTTTGCTTTGACCCACCGGAGATCGTTTTCCTTGTCCATATTGCGAGTCCACGGTTGCCCCAACCTCGCGAGCTTGGTCCTTCCAATTTGCCCTTGTCGTTGCGAAGTCGTCCGTTGTGAAACTGGGCTCAGCTGACACCCTTCTTCGTTGTTTACTCGAACAGCCGTTCTACCCTGATTGCAGTTTGATAAAATAGTCAGGCATTATCCTACCGTGCTATGACGGGCGAGAACGACTGGTTGTTAGTGACAACTGGTTTGGCAAAGTGCAAGCCTGTGGTGCCTGGCAAATTGCAGTTTGATTTGGGTTAATCTGCGCCTTCTTTGAAAGCCAATTATGTTCCGCTCGTCGTGCGCCGTTCGATGACTTCCGCTTTTTGCAGATCGGTTCTCTAAAAGGCTACTACTGGTTTAAAAGGCGTGGAAGAAAAATTTCGAAACGTGAGATCAGGAGCAGTCTGCGGCTTCATCCGGACGTAAGTGACTTTTATCGTGAGGGCGTGTTGATGTCGTCCTTTGCCGAAACCACAGTATCTCTTGTTGCGATAGAATCTGGCGCCATATTAAGTATCAATCCTTGGATCGTTGTTCATTTTTTCTAGGCAGGACAGCGTTTATCAAATCTGAAATCAATATAGGAGTGGTGATTAAGAATTTCTTATGTTTCTTGAACAGATTGATGGATCAGTGGCAGCATCAAAGAAGCCGTTTCGTGAGAAGGTTGCGTAATTACCGTATATACCGGCGTATAAGGCGAGTCCATAATGCGAAAAACTGAACCGCAAAATTAGGGGTCGACTTGTACGCCGTAGGGACAAAATCCCATAGGGACAAATTGTCCACTTACAGTAGGACTTGGGCGGAAGGATTTAAAGATTTCAGCATTTTGAACAAGCCATTAAAATTGCTTAATTTTGAAGCTTTCCAATGCTACACACACGACAAAGCTAGTTAGTACACTTCACTTAAGATAGTTCGCCGTATTCACTTAAGATATTAGCACTTAAGATGAATCATAACTGCACTAAACTAAAATCAAGAGGTCGACCTATACGCCCGACATAGGCAAATGACGAAAATCAGACCGCAAAATTAGCGCTCGACTTATATGCCGGTCGACTTATACGCTGGTATATACGCTAATTGGTGGACGCTGATTAACGCTGCTTGATAGCAGTTTCCGTGGCACAGGTTCAAGGAAAAAGGGGGAGGGGGAGGATCAATTAGGGTTCTTAAGGGGCATTCTTATTAGTGCAAGACGATTCTTGTTTTTAGCGGAATTGAAGTTTAACCAACCTGTTTTCCGCCAGTACAAGGTCGGCACAGTTTGGACGAAAGAGCATGGGAAAATGTCTTATCCACTGAATTCGAAGCAGCGCTGTGCCACGTATGGAAAATGAGGAATATTCCTCCACACGGGGACTGGGTCGCCAAATGAGGGATTGGCCACGCGGTGCCTCATCCATGGATGGCAATCTGATTAGCTCTAATATCCGTAGTAGAGACGGAGTACAAGAGGTTCCTGGAATTAAGAAACGGCGCGATTTTAATGCAAGGCTATCAAAATGCCAACACAAGTAGGAGGAAGTTATGTCAGAAAAGTTTCATCGTTGCATTTCGTAAATAGTATGCTTCAACGTGGAAATCCCATTATTAAATTGCAGCCTGTGTGCTATATCAGTTGTTGGGGATCGCAGCGGTCACCATTAAAGCTCCGCGTTTCTTCTCTTTTCGAACATGTTTTTGAAGCTGAGCCAACATCGCAATGGACTCGTTTAGATAGAAAGTGCGCTTTTTGCGTACAGCGTTTATGTGTTTGAAGAAGAACGCTGTATGCTTAAAGCGATTGTTCTAAATTATTGATGTTAAACAAAATTCGAATCGCTGTTCGTGCTCCATAATCCGTTGTCTTGTCAAATTGGATCAGAGTTCATTCTAGTGTCTGCGGAGTGCGAAAAGCTTACGTCAGTGCATGGACGCGATTCAATGGTATAGCATTTCAGGTTTTATGGACCGAAATCGAACGACCAAAAAAGCGCGTTAAGCGAACGGGCCTTCCTTCCAACGACAGTTTCAAATCCAGCCTCAAGTTTCAATGGAAAGATCCGCTGTACATCCAGCAATGGTACCTGGTGAGTTCCTGTACATTTGCCCGCATTGTCGCATGCCCCGTTTTGTCTTTCAGAACGGCTTGGTTCGAAACGACATGAAGGTACGCGAGGCGTGGAAGCTCGGCTACACCGGCAAAAATGTTGTGGTTTCCATTTTGGACGACGGAATTCAAAGGGACCACCCCGACTTGGCCGCTAACTATGTGCAACGCTATTAGTGACCCGCTCGAAAGGTCACTGGCAGTTTTTAGGATCCCAAGGCCAGCTATGACGTTAATGACAACGACGAGGACCCTTATCCACGCGACAATAATGACAACAAGTGTGACTTCATCTGCTGAAGCTATTATTGTTATGCAGCCGTTGATCTTTGTTAAAGGCATGGAACCCGTTGCGCCGGTGAAGTGGCTGCCGTTGCAGGAAACGATTGGTGCGGCGTCGGAATAGCTTACAGAGCGAAAATTGGAGGTACATTAATACTACGGTTGAAGCCGATGTGAGCATTTGACCCACAGGCGTTCGTATGCTCGACGGTTCCGTTAGCGATCGGGTCGAAGCAGAATCTCTGTCCTTGAATCAAAATTATATTGACATCTATTCGGCCAGCTGGGGCCCAGAAGACGACGGGAAAACTTTCGATGGTCCCGGCCGTGCGACAAAGGCTGCCTTTTACCAAGGCATAACCGAGGCGCGCACAAGCAGTTATCCCTTAAACTTCACCTGTTGCTAACGTTGAGCTTCCGTTAGGGGCGTAACGGCAGAGGTAACATTTTCATATGGGCGTCGGGCAACGGCGGCAGCCACCAGGACAGCTGTTCCTGCGACGGCTATACGACGTCAATTTACACGCTCAGCGTCAGCTCCGCGACGTTTCAACACGGAAAGCCCTGGTACTTGGAAGAGTGCACTTCCACGCTGGCGACTACTTACAGTTCCGGAATCTACGGGGAACCTGCTATCGTAAGAATACTGTATTCACTATTTGTAAGAAAGTTGAGCTCCGACAACGTTGTTCGCCACCAAAATGTTTAAACGGCTTATTGAAAAGTGCCCTGAATGATATGCGAAATTGCGCTTTCATTATGGTGAACTTAGTGTGAAACGTGGACTTTTAAATGTGCCTGCTCTTACTTTTTGTCGGCAATTTCCTAATTAAGCGTCGGTGAATTGCGGCGATTGTCCACTTGTTCTACGATCCGGTAAATCATCTTTTGCCTGCCTGAAGTTGTGAATTTTCCAAGCAGGTACAAAGGTATGCTTGTCTCATTAGTTCACGTATGTTCCAAGCTCTGCTTTCGCGTCCAACATGGGTGCCTTCTTTGCTTGGCCATCGTCGCGGTTTTAATATTTTAGGTGAATGATTGGCTGCTTCGGGTGGCGCGGATTAAACGCATGCTATATGTTTTATCCTGTTGGGCTGAGCTGCGTGCTGATAAGGAAGCTCCTGCCGAATCATGATCCTTTGTCGTGGAAGCAGGGTGATTTGGTTTGAAATGTCAAGCGTGTTGCGTTATGTAATATTTGCTTTTGAGCTAAGCGGATGCACGTTTAAAAAGTTATTTTTTTCTTATCTGTCCTCGCGAATTGTTTCAGGTTGGTAGTTATGCTTCAGTATTTGTCTGTTTTCACGGGTGACCATCTGTTTGATGAATCAGTGAAAGTACCTTCTTTCTGCCTGCTAGCGGTCATGCGTTTTCACATTGAGAGTGAGTAATGCTACATTGAAGTGACAGACTAACGATATAGGCGACGACGGATATGCCCAACCGTTGCACCATTCATCATACTGGAACTAGCGCCAGTGCTCCAATTGCGGCCGGTATAGTAGCACTTGCTCTGGAAGCGAAGTAGGCTCGTACGGCTCCTTGTGTTGAATCAAGCATGCTAGCGTATGTTGCAGCCCGTATCTTACTTGGCGGGACATGCAGCACATTGTTGTCAGGACATCCGATCCTTCGGCACTGTTGAAAAACTCCGGCTGGATTACGAATGGTGCTGGCAGGAAAGGTGATATACCCTGTTGCCATGGCGTGGATGGGTCACGTTTGTTGTCCTTACAGTTAGCAGCAAGTTTGGCTACGGCATTATGAATGCCGAAAAACTGATCTTGCTGGGCAAAAAGTGGAAAACGGTCCCCCCGCAGCACACTTGTACGTTCACATACGAGATGGACTACCCAATGTTCGCAGTTTGACTTTCGCTACGCGGATAAGTTGTTTTGGTTCCGCTTTTTTCAGCCCGCTGAGCGGCGTGTTCTCCCAAAACTTCAGCCTGAAAGTTGGCGGTTGCGCTCAGGGAGCACGCGTTCGATACTTGGAGCATGTGCAAATCATTCTCACCGTCCATTTCAGCAGACGAGGAGATCTGCGCATTTTCATACTGTCGCCCATGGGTACCAGGTGCCATGCCTACCCGTGCTGCGCTCCTTGCATTAAGCCATTGCCCTTTACAGAAGCGAAATACTGCCAGTTCGTCCTCACGACGAGAACAACAGCGGTTTCCAAAAGTGGCCTTTCATGTCGGTCCAACAGTGGGGCGAAAATCCGGAAGGAACTTGGGTACTCACGCTTGAAAATACCCGGTCGCCGTTGCATCACGGTACGTATGAGTTCGCTTTTTGTTCCCTTATCAAACGGTCAACGCACAGGCGCCTTCCACGACTGGCAATTGACGCTCTACGGAACTGAGGTGCCACCCCAGCCCGGCGGCGAAGAATACTCGCTGGAAGTTTCCAACGCCTCGCTTTTTGGTCACCCGTTCGCAGTTCCGAACTTTGGCGGACACCAGGTGTAGTTTACCATGAAGAAGCGGCCACAGTTTAGGCTCCTTAAGTAGCCCGGTTTTGCGCTGGTGAAGGACGAAAGGGGAACGGTGGGGCGCCTTTCATTAAGTCTATCTAAAACTCCAATCGCTGTCGGCACTTTTGTTCATTTATGTTCATTAGCGTTTATTTTCGTGTACCGTTGTCGAAACTAATTTTTTTCAAACCAGTCATACCTCGGCCGCATTCAGCCCCAGCTTGCGCTAATAGTTTCGGTAACTGTTGCACCACTGCATGCGCCTAGACCGCTTATTGTGTGCTTTGTAAGTTTCCGTAATAAAAGCATCAGGTTTGAAGTTTGCACGACGATAAGCCGTATGATGCCACTGCGCTGCACTGTGAAACTGCGTGTACATTTTTTTGTGTACGTGTATACTCGAAAGCAAGTAACTCAGTGTTCACGTCTTTTGCCAGTTTGCCGCATTTTGATCTCATGAGTATGCTATTCAGCCATAAAAGCTGTCTTTTCCATTGGAATTGCGGGCGGAAATGGAATCTTCACATTGTTTTTCAATTTGTCCGTTGCGGTGAAGGTCCCTTGCACGCTTCCGATCGCTGACTTGTCCGCTGCCGTCGTTCAAGAATTCTCCAACCACATTTTTGTAGGCCGTTGAAAAGATATTATATCAGAACTGTCATCCAGAATGCGAAGGCGGATGTCATGCCATCAATTCGTCTCTTGACTGCGTTCAGTGCAAGCACTTTTACCAAGAGTTGCGGAGTCGCGGAGGCAGCAAGTATTAATGTTTTCTTTTCTCTCCGCTAAGACAGCGCCTAAACGTAATCTTTAGGTGCGTTGGCCAATGCGAAATTGGCTACTACTTGGATTTGAAGGAAAAACGGTGCAACCTGTGCCTCAGCGGTTGCGCCACCTGTAGTTCTGCTGCCTTTTGCGATACGTGCGTGTCATCCTTGTACCTCATCATTAGTGACCCCGAGGATCTTTCCCACGGAAAATGCGAAACTGACTGTCCAGAAGGCTTTTATGCAGATCTGCGTAACTTTACCGACCCTATTGATGCTTTCAATGGTCACCGTATTTTAAGACGACACGAAACATCCTAAGTGCAGGATGAAGTGTGACAGCGGCTGCTTGAACTGCACCGAACTTGGCCCATGCAGGTTTTGTAAGAATGGCTACTTTCTGACTGCGCAAGGCAGATGCGTGACCGTTTGCCCCAACAAGTACTTCGCCAGCGCCGTTACTAGGAAATGCATGAAGTAAGTGGTCTTTCTTCCCTTGGCCAGCTACCCACCCACCCATGGGTTCTTGCCTCCTACCTTTTATTTCATGACGTGGCGTCTGTTCTTTGCCTGTCCCTTTGCCTTATGTAGCTCTTTGCACGCGGTTTATGGGTCGATTATATTCGTTAGTTTTGCTAAAGTCGTTATCGCACCTAAATTTGCTTTGGTTCAATACTAGGTGTCCAGAAAATTGTCTCCAGTGTACGTCTGAGAAAGCGTGCGATTCTTGCAAGCCAAACTACGTTTGGGATAACGCTCAGGGGCGCTGCACCTTGCACGAGGTGCTTACGAAGTGCCAAAAGAACAGCGACTGTCCTCCAAGAATGTTCTGCGAGAAGGGTGCCCATGTCTGCCAGGCCTGTCATCCGGATTGCTCGCAGTGTGTAGGCAAGTTGTCGGGATTGTGCAATCGCTGCTCACTCCCGTTCAGTTGAATTGGGGCTATTTGAATTGTAGGACCAAGTTTTGACCAGTGCATATTGTGCAACGACGGCCAACCGCCCGATCAGAAGGCGAATAAGTGCGCTTGCCCGTCGGGATATTATTTTAACAGTGAACGTGTGGTACGAATACCTTTGCTGTGCACAACCAGCGGTACAAATCGGTCTTCGTCATTTAGTTGTGCCAGCCGTGTCACCCAGCATGTGCAGCTTGCCATGGCCCGTCGTCGCACTTTTGCAGCAAGTGTAACGTCGGATACTCCCTGCTCGGCTCTTCTTGCATTCCTTGCTGCAAGCCTTCCGACTCTTCGCACATCTTCTGCGGTGAACTATTACTACCTACTAATTGGCGCTTAACTTAGCCATTTCATTTAAGCCGTCTGCTCGGATGGCACGTCTCCTGAGCAGAGCAGTTTTCATGTAATGATCATTTTGCTGAGCGTCATGGCGGTCGTTCTTTTCGTCGTAGTTTTCGCTGTTTTGTCCTGGGTGGACCGGAAAAGAAGAGGAGGGTTCGACAGCTATGGGTAATCAGGCATCAACTGCCGTTCGCCGCAGTGCCTTGTTTTAGGTATTCGAAAATACTAGTACAGTATAGCTTGGAAAATGACCAGCCTCTGTTGTCCACTGACGGCCACGTTGCAAGCGATGCCGAATTGGGTCACAGTGACGAAGAAATTGATAGCGCACTTTCCCGCGGTACCGCAAAGCAGGGTTGAGCGAGAACGGCGTAACTTAAAGGGGTGCCACGAAATTCCTCCCGCCGGTGTAATTAGTTGTTTTACTTATATTTCCAAATTATTACCCCATCTTTACCGCTCCGCCGGCAATGCGCGCATTTTTAAAATTTTCGTTCAAAACGGGCAGAAAAGTGCTACTTACCTTGGTTTTACCGTTTTCGTGGCCTTTAAAACTTTTTGATAGGTAATATATCCCGCTCAGTGTTTACGACGCTTTTCTCCAAAGCAAACTCTTTCCCGTAAGGAAGTAGCGTAATGCTAAACGCTGAATGGGCAACGGATGCGTTCCGACGGTTCCGCTTCTTGCATTTCATTTCAAATCTTTGTGATCGGTTGTCTTACGAAAATTTACCATTGAAAAGCTGTTTTGCACTTTAAAAATAAATTTGAGCATTTTTGCCTGTTGCCTAAGCAATGCGTGAAAGCAGTGGGAGCGAGTCGAATGTGCCGGACAAAATCTCCGCAACCAAGTGGTTCCACATTGGCATCGGAGTTTTGCGGTTCAACTTTTAAAGTCTCTTTGCTAGCAATTGCGCGTAGGTAGGTAAGTTAACTTTTGTATCTCTTTTTTCTACTTATCCGCTGGAGAAGGGGTCAAAAGTGCCCTGAAAGTTCCGGAAGTTAAAGAATCCTTCTGCCAAAAATGGCTTTTGACGTCGTAACAAGTTGCAATGTTGAATATCATCGTTTAGAAAAGACACCCGATTTTCAGCCTCATACCTTTTCAACTTTGCAGCGTAAAGTGACTGTGCTTTAAAATGTCATATACGCACTTTCCTCCCTTAGGGGCTAGTGGGATAAAATGCTTTAAGACATTTGAATGACTTAATCGCACTTCGTGAACATGCCGTTAAGGCATCAGTGTTATTAGCTTCCGTAGTACACGGCTGCATGCTCACTAGTGGCGAGTTATGTATTTCAGTAAGACTCCCTTGCAGCTGATTCCGAAGAAAAAACCTGAAAGGCGCCCTTCGGACGGTCGTTGGAGTTTCTTGTCCCGTGCAAAGGCCAGTAAACATGCTGACGATTGTGGCCTGTTGGGCGACTTGCCAGGGCGTCCTCTCCATGCGCTGCCGTATTTTCATGGCGTTTTGACGGTTGCGGAGATAGGGCAACTTGGCCTTGTCGCTGGGGAGTTCCTAATATTTTTGAATAAAGACAGGAAACTTGAAACGACATTGGCAGTGATGGATGAAGAAGGTGAATTAATATGCAAGGTGATCCATCAAAACAAGGGCCACTACTTTTGGATTCGTCCAGAGGACCAAAACTTGCGATTCTCAATAATCGAGCATCTAATTGTATATTACATTACGTATAAGGAAAAGATAGAGGTATTTGCGTATGTCGTCTTTTGGAATTAATTTTGGCTTTGTTACAGAAGAACGCCGGGTTTTTCACCATACTGAGGAAACCGACTCAGAATTCCAGCTTGGTGCAAGAGCTCTTGGTGGAGGCTTGCGAAGCAACCACATGTCTTAGCTATTGCTATGGAAAGCTCAGCGATGGCGATGTTGCGAACCTACTCGTTGAGGATGGTGATTACTTGATAAGAGAAGTATCCTTAGAAGGTGGAAGCGCGTTTCAAGTTTGCGTTTTTTGGGATAAGGTTGTTAAAATGGCAATGACTACTTCTGACTTGCCAGATGAGCTTTTGCTGTTACCTCGAGCGTCAGAGTACGAGCCCACGGAAGGGGTTTCACAGTTGGACCATTTGTTAAAGTCATTAGTGGCTGGTAAGTGCGTGGTTGACGGTGTACAGTTTAAGCACGCTGTATGTGATTCGAAAAGGAAAGAAACACAGTGTCAGCGTGAAGCAGCTGCAAAAATGGCGAGAATGGTTGCCTTTGAGGAAGCTGCGGAAACCACTGCCTGGCTAAAGCTACCGAATCGGCAGTTCAGTTTGCTAAACCACAGAGCTCCTCGACCGCTTCATCTGCTTTCTTATTATCATGGAGTTATTACTGAGGCTAAAGCCAATTCACAGCTATCCTGCGTAGGCGACTTTTTGGTATACATAAATGTGAATACTGAGCAATTGTATGTAGCAGCATATGAACATATCCAAAACTTGCAAATTTGGTGGCACGTTAACATCTTTTGTTCTGCTGGGACGGGATACTTTTGGATCCGTCCAGAAGATGAGCAGGAGAAATTCACTTGCGTGGAGCTGCTCATTGCGTATTACCAGAAAACCCAAACTCCTTTGAAGGTAAGTACTCTTTACTCGATTTTTTCACCTATGCAAAGGTAGTATGAACTGGGACATCTGGTAATTCAGCCGTTCAAACCAATGGACATTCCTGACGATGGTAAAATAAAAGTAATGCTTACATGCGAACTGCTTTACTAAGTGAAGGTCGCATCGTTGTCTTAAATCGTTGAGTTCTTAGCACCCACTTCAGCGTTGCCTGCCTTGGCGAATGGGGTCCTTTTTAATGAAATCGACAAATTGAATAGTTTCCGGGCGAAGAATAGCATGCGACGCTTTCTTCGAATAGAAAGTTCTGCGTTTAAGGCGAGAGCCATTAATTGCATAGTTATATCATAGCAACTTCTCTGCGCACTTTTCCATCGTAACATGTAGCGAATGTATCAAGAAATGTTAATCAGAACTGATTCATCGTCACTAAGATCGACAATGCTTTGTCCTACTGTTTTACAGGTAGTCCTATCGCTTTTGCAAAATTTAAAAAAGTACTCATTACGTAAGCTGGAGCTTAGAACTAGGGCTTGTCGTATATTCGTAACGATTCGCTTTGTAACCCTGTTTGTCTCAGTGCAACACCAATTGTGCTGTACTGTGCTAACAAAACTTCTTGCTTAGCGTATGGAGATAGAGATCCTCTGGATGTGTGCTTAACACGTTGTGAATTTTATGTTGTCGGAATGATACAATGGTTGCAGCTTTCATTCGCTTTGTAGGATAACTTTTCCCAGACTTCTCTTCTTATTCCTACACCGCATGCGGAAATATTTGCACTGTAGTGCTTTATTCCAGAGCGTGTCGGTCATTGAGCAGTTGAAAGATGAGCAGGCAGGGGATCTATTCTGCATCACCACGCCAGTTACCAGTCCGGACTATGGGAAGCATGTGAATGTTCAGTACACAGACTGCGCGGAAGAATTAAGCTATCACTTTGGAAATATTTCTGATAAGAAGGTAGACCGATTATTGAAAAATTATGGGGATTATCTGCTGCGAAACAATGAATTTGGCCAACCATTTCTTTCCATACGTTGGGGTGATAAGGTTGTGAATCACCAAATACCTTACAATTCTGCGATTGGCAGGACCGTTCTGCCGCGGAAATCGGAAGCGGAACCTGTGGAGTCCATTTTCAGCATAGATCAGTATGTTAAATCGTTGGTGCGGTGCCAACATTCAGTTGATGGTGCTGTACCCAAAACTGCAATCCATGAGTAAGTTCATATACATTTGTACATGCATATATATATATATATATGTTTATATATATATATATATATATATATGTTTATTTATTTGTACTTTTTCCACTAGTGTCACACTATTGTTCTTTTAGGAGGCCAAGACGATCATGAATTAGAGAATTGAGGGCCTTGGCGTCAAGAAATTTATGTTAATTTTACCAAGTTAAAACTGGCTTTCTGAATGTCCCCTCTTCTGAAATGGATTAACCTTTAAGGAGCAATGGGACTAAACCATTTCAGAAGAAATTAAATTGGATAAAAATATTGCAATAGCATTTGTTTTTTAAAGCAGTAAGACAAATTATAGCGTTGATACGAAATTAAGAAAGATTAAACATGCTCACCGTTAAGTATCGTTCAGCAAGGCACATGAACGAATTGCGAGATTCCGCATCACTTGCGTGATACCGGAACGCGCAGTACCCCTATTAAGATCCTGTTTAAGATTGGCTCAATGAACTAGAATATATTGATTTGTACAGTGTTTGTTTTCTTCGCTTCTGCTTTCGAATGCCGGCAAAAGGTTTCAGCAAACAATTTATCGACACTGAGCAGATAACAAAGGATTCAGAATATGCTGTTCTTCTCATCGTCGTTGAGTGTTCATACACGGAGAACAGGTTCGCGTAGGTATATCGCTTTTTAACAAACATTGATCCGTGTATACAGTGATTTCTTTGTTTTCTTCTTGGCCTCTCTGTTTGTAACCTAATTGAATTAGAATATGTTTGCATCAAGCTAGAGGTACAGTATCACAGATGCTGTCTTGGCACAATGGAGTTAACATTGTTCACGGTGGGTCTTCCTGCCTCATTTGCCTTTATCGTTTCATGTAGTCTTCCCTAATGTGTCAGCTCTGACTACTTCGTGTGACGTCAATGACGGTTCGCAACCAAATACTGCTGTCAACAGTAGCGTGTAAAATGGCCGGAGCGTTTGGATCAGAAATAAGTGATTTACGCAAGCACCGTCTCTATCAAAGTTTCCTACGGCGGAATTCCTCAGAGCTGACCGGTTTGTTCAGAGTGAAGTTTTGGATATAGCGCTACTAAGTCCGCATGGCTAAGTTATGTGACCTTCCGTGGGGCTTTTGAAAAATAATATCGGAATTAGGAAACAGTGTGAATAGATGGTGAAAAATGCAGATACGCCTGCTGTTATCAGATGCAAAGTCAAATACAGGTTTTCACTGTATTTGGGTTAAAACGTAACAAAGAATTGGTGATCTTGAGCTATTTTCTATATATATATATATATATATATATATATATATATATATATATATATGCCGTTGCTGTTTTAGCCGTGTCGAAACGAGCAACGATACTTTCCCCTTGAACGTAGGAAGAGCAGACGGAAAGATAGTCGCCGCAACACCAGCCGAACCAATCCAAAGCTTTAATGTCAAAAAGAGGAGAGGCAAAGGCAACGGGTGCGGTGGCAGGCACGAGAACGCACGCACAGCGAAACCGGAAAGGCATAGTGATAAGCCGTGCCACCGCCACGGAGATAATAACGATAAGGCGACGGTGAATCAAGCTAGCACTATATATATATATATATATTGAATCAAATTTTTTTTTTTTATTTTTTTTAACTGTGAATATAACTTTTTTGAATATATATATATATGCCAAAACGTTCAACTCCCTATTTTCATTGGCACAAGAAGTCAGTAGTCTTTTAATTGTCTTACTGGATGGTAAAACATTGCGTGCCATTTCACTTGTCCATCGTCTTGCGCAGAATTATGATGATATGCCATGATTTTGTGAGAGTATGTACGAAAATTTACCCACAACGCTGAATAATTAATAGTACGGATAAGGTGTGATCACGGAATTCATAGCAGTAACGGTTGAAAAATGAGAATATAAACAAAACGTGATAATAGTGTTAATATCGTCCATGCTTAAGCTGGGGAAAGGGTTGCTACCGAAACCAATGTGACTACTCATGAAGGGACTTTCGTTCACATTAGCAGAGCAGTTAAAACCGTGCCCTGCAGGAGACCTCTTATGAAGGTAAAACTCATTCAAGATTATTTATTGAACGCTGCATTTTTCGGCAACAGTTCGTTTCGCAGCCGAACGGTTAAAGTCCAGCAGTGGGAAAACCGCATACCAACTAAGATGTTTTGGGAATGGGAAATTCATCTTAATCAATATTTAATTCCCAAAGATCTTTGAGGGTAAAACCGTCTTTGAGGGACTCAATGGCAACGCCAAGCTCTTCTGAGTAAACGGGAGCTCCTTCTTTTCCATTGGGTTGACCATAAGCAAAATAAGCCTGGAAATAAGTCATCAGTGAAGGTGGAGATTAATGCAATTGCGAGCATATAGGGTCGGAACTAAGCTGGAAATTCTAACAAGAAGCTTAGGGAAATGTTAAAATTTCGTGTGGGCAGTTTTTAAGATCTTGTGCAACTTAGTACAATCGAATGGAAATAGGCGCAAGTTTTAATAGTGGCAGTCAAGTCAGGGCTACTACCTGCCCCACAAGATTACTGCATCGGACAACGAAGTGAGAAAATGCAGGTTTTTTCATCCTACACTATGACGTCATGAACGTCAACACCATTGCGCCATTTTCTTACTTCGCCGTCGGCTACAGTAATCTTGTGGGATAGGTAGTATCCCTGACCCTTGGTAGTCTACTTCAGGAACGGTGTCAGACGACTACTTTAACAATACTGCATAGCAACATTCAAGCGAATGAAATTCAAACTGATATTAATCTGTCACCTGTATAACGTTTACGTACGAAATAGACCAACATACCAATGTCTGAACGACTGTGCTAGCTGAAATTGCCAATCGCTGAAGTCAGGCAGCCGACAAACGGCCTGGAGGACTGCTTGCATTCTCATTTTTCTTGGGCTAGTTATTCCAGTTGCACGGTGCACTCATGACTGAGTGGTGTACACAACATTGCTAGTTTTGCCTTTTCAATTTCACCATACACATGCTACTTAACCAAGCTCCTACTTGCTACTTTCTCAAGAACTGTTCTGTCGCCCCTCAATTTTCTATTGCCCTTTCACTGCCCCCTCAAAATCTCATATCGGTCATTAGGGGCGGGTGATATCGCCCGATGAGAAGCACCATGTTTGGTCAATATAGGTGACTGATTTGAGTGATTATGTCGTACATGAATGATGAATTATTTCTTCATAGGGGTTAAAGAGGAAATTATTAATATTTAAATTACCGTTAGGGCGTCTGCCCGTCCGATGGTGGTATCTATTTCTACGTCGTCTTCTGCAGCCACCTTTGGCAAGCATTGGCTGCTCTCCTGCAATACTACTTTGGATCTGGCGAACATACACCGCACAGAATTGACTGCACCACCTGGCTTCGAGTTATCTCGACGCCAAAAATTGGATTAGCATGATATGCTGCACTCATGTTGATCAGCTGTCGGCATACATCATCTAAACGATCTCGTGGGTCCACGCGGAAGCCAAATGTATGGTTGCCACTCTTTCAAAGGAAAATTTCATGCCTTGAACAGCCACATATTTTTAATTACTTGGATTGACGTTTCTATAACCAAAACTGGACCAAACTTCGAATTTTTCACTTTGCAGCTCTTCTGTAACGGAATCCCAGATGAGCGCCGTGCGAAACGGATAATATGTTACCATGTGCAAATAGGGCATGCTTATGCTAATCATCTCATTCATCGTAGCGAACCAGACAAGACGGATGTTTGTTATTATGAAGCTGCCCAAGTCTCCCTGTGATAGAGCATTTGCATACCAACAGACAGAGCGAATCTGCGAAGTTCTCACCTCGTCTGAGTACAGATTCCAAACTCCGTCTACACGTTTTTGTTGTTCCTCCAACGGGAGCAACCGCAATTTGTCATGAACAACAATGGAGGAACGCATTCTGACCTCTCGGTAAAGTGTGGAAGTTTCGTATGCTCTAAAGACTCGTTGATTTCGAGAGCTGTGTTGCTTGCAACGTACCTGTAGACCAATAACACGGAGGCAAAGAGTTTCGAGTTTACATGATTAAACGTGGAGAAAATGAATTCAAAGCGAGTAGAGTCCGATTTGGTCAAAACGTACAAGGACTCCGTTTTTCCCAAGAGCTTCTTAAAACAGTTTCGCATACGCAATAGAATTAAGGCATTTTGACCTTACTGATAAGTTCGAGCGAGTGCGAATTCCCGTGACGGTATTGAAGCCGATAGCTAAAAGGAAAAAGAGAATTTCAAGGCAGCGCTGAAAGTGGCAATAAAAGTTATGATTGTTGTAGGAGGTCATCTAGTTGTTGAAACACAATATGGATGTCATGCATTATTAACTAGGAACAGTACCACGATGGCTCCTTAGCCGACGTTACGCTAAAACGCACTAAACATATTGCCAACTTACAAAGGTTAATCTTGTAGGACGCATGTGCAAACCATATGATCCGCAGATTCGTGATGACCAGAGTTCCTAATTTTACCGTTGCACTGTCAAGGAAAGGTGGGCGCCGCATTTACCTTTCTGCCCGCAGCTTCCTTTCGTGTCCTCAACGCCGTGAGACTTTTCAACTATGAATTCTCCGTTTCGCAGCTTCAGCAACCTAGGAAGCTTGCAGGTAAAAATAGACATATCCGGCGTTTATTCACTTCAAATCCAAATCAAATTGGATGCACCGGTCTTCCCATAAGACGTCGTACTTTAGGGAATCTCTGCGACTCATTGATTACCATCAACAATACTGCTAATGGAAGTTCCACGGAGAAAGCTTGCACACGCAGAATTGTAAACGAGTGGACGCAGACATACGTGAAGGACCTGTTGCTAGGCAACGCGATTACATATTGCCGGTTGAGCATTCATGGCAGGAAACGCGGACACATATTCCTGCAGCGGGAAGGCACAACGTTGATTTATGAAACGCAGAAAAATGATATGGAATAAATAAAGCATTTGATTTTGAATAACAAAGGATTCCGAAAATTTAGAAACTTAATTCACCAGTCGAAAGTAATCCTGCGCGCTCTGGAAAGGCGGGCCCTTTGTAAAGTATTGGAAACGCTTCGTTGGATATTATGAGTTTATTCCGTGATTAAGGATGGGATTCTTGACAACTGGATAGGATTTATGGTCTCAAAGTATGGAAAAGGCTTGCTATTAATAGTTGTCGCGTTTTTGAATGAATTATCATTCCCGCTATGCAACACAACAGAAAAGCGTATTAATTAATAGCCATAGTTTCTGTCCTCTCGCAATAGGGCTTCTCAATGCTTTTTAGGTTTTTCTCACGGACTTCTTTCCGGTTTTCTAAGTAGCAACTCTGTATTCACGTAAAATTAAGAAATGTGAAAAGAAAACTTAAGAAACATTAATTCATTACTATTATTAATAACATTAATATTAATAACATATTGTTATGTTTCGAAAGACGGGACGTCTCTTAACGGGAGTATAGATCTTCACGGTGTTGTATTTTCACGGATTCTTCGCGTTGTTTTTTCGAACGGTGCAATGATAAAATGAACATAATATGAGCATATTGTTATGTTCAATTTATCATTGTACCGTTCGAAACGGCTTGACTGCTCATTAGTACCCTTCAGTGAGACTGTATTCACTTTAATGAAATCCTAAACGGAGAATAGTAGAATGTTGGATTGAAGTTCGAAGTTGAATTGTCAATACAATTGAAGTTCCAAAGTTAAATCCTGTCAACTTTTACAAAGCGGTCATTGCTCTCAGTTCTGGCGAACTGTTCAGCGTAGACCTTCGCTTGAAGTAATAATATGTGCGCTACGAACAAGCGCATCCATCAATTCATGCAACGTAGTTGCGCGCATACAAAGTGCGCTCGTTCTATTTTTAGCACGAATGAAAATGGTAGTGAATGATCCATGGCAACATGGACGCTCAATGATCAAAAAACGAAAAAGGAAAGTTCTTAGTGAAAGTTCTTAGTACATCTTGTATTCATTTGAAGACTGGGTTCTTTGTAATGGGGCGGTGTAGGCGGTGTTAGCCTGTTTCTTCACTAACATAACTAACCAACCAGCCACTTGTTAGGTTGCTTTTGGTGTTCTCACAGGTATCAGTGAATAAGGCACAACGGGTGCTTCAACCGTGACATCAAAATACGACCTTGCGTTCAGTCACTTTTCATAATTAAATTATTGAGCTCTCCCTTTTCGGCACTTTTTAGCATGGGATCGCAACAGCATAACTGTCCGGAAGAACTAATTAATAATAGCCGATAACGCATGCGGCCGCCTTCTGATGCCGTTTCCATCATTTTGCCGAAGCAAGGTGCATCCCACCGTCAGGCAGGGTGCTCTTCGCAGTCGGACAAAGTCATTCTGCTGAATCTGTACCTCCTCTGCCCATATCAATGGAATTCCTTATGCCCTGCTTTAGAAGGTTGTGATAGGTTAGGAAACTTCAATCATTCGCCTGAACTGTTCAGCTACGCCTGCTCTTGACGTTCATTCTTTTTCCCAATTGCCAAGTGCCAAGGGCAGTTGGATAGTCACGTTGACCCATCGTGAACGAAGTAGTCTGGGAAATGCTGTTCAGGGATTATCGAAAGATGCTCTCATTTCGGCTACGTCCAATGTCCATTAAGCTTTCCACCCCTCAGTTAAATGTTTAAGAACGATGGTTGGACCTGCTGAGGAGTTTCGCTTTCGATATTTCGCGTTTATCTCAACTTATAGCAGTAAATGTGAATTTTGTATTGGCACATCCGTCGTTCCGAATCATCATTTAACTTCATACCTAAACTTGAAGATGGGGTGCATGGTAACGGGGCGTTCGGTTGGCATGTTGGATGGTTGCCAAGGTTAAACCCGTTGTAATCGGGATGGTTCTCATTGAATGTAGTTTCTGTGCGAATCTGGTTTGACCGCATTTTGCTGATGCTCCTTGTCGCTGACGACGGGACTAGAGCGTCCCGAAAGCTTCGAACAACCGTACGTTACTGTGTCTCGTTTTTCGCCAATAAATCAACCCACCCGCGACTGGTGAGGTTCTTTCTTGGTAATTACAGAAGCACAGAGAACGTGATTGCAACGGGTTTAACCGTGGCAACCATCCAACATGCCATACCTAAACTTTACGTTATTTACGTTACGTATAATAACGACGACTTTAGGAGAGCTTATCTTAGCAGATATATCAAACGATGCAGGACTACACAACTGGGTTATCATAGGAATTGTGTGGCGTGAAGAGTGTACAGGTCGTAAAGCATTGCTCACACTTATCCATACCTAATTATTTTCCCTCTCCCTGTGGGAGATGACCCCTTGCAGGGGAAGAAGAGTGTCCTACAGAGATAACGTATCTTTGTCCAATACAGATAACAATTACTTTGCTCCGTGGTTTTCCAAGTTAACGTTCTGCTGAGTGTAAACAGATCAGGCGTAGTGGTAAGCAAAAGGGCGTATTGGCTAACCATGTCAACATTTGCGACGCAAAGCAATTTCACATTTAAGCCTGGAAGCGGCAACTTCCAGTTGGTCGATAAGCACGCAATGGAGTTTAGTGATTGCTGTCAGTCAATCACGATTTGACAACAGCATTACTTATCAGCCAAGATGCCTTTGCACTGACTGCTTCTCCTGGCTGCCGCGCTACCCTGTTCGTTGCCAGTGAACGGAATGATACTGCTTTGCTTTGGTTGTATTCTACTCCTGCTTGCCCAGGCAAGAGCAGATTGCAACGTTCCACCATCGCTATGGTGTGACAATGAAGAAATAGCAGAAAGATGTAATGCATCGGAGGCCTGCGAGAACTATAATAGAACTACATTCAATGAGAAGATCAAGTTAACCGTTTTGTATGAAACGCTTTGTCCTGACTGCCAGGACTTCATTCTGCTCGAGCTGGAGCGGTTTGTTTGGAAATTTGGCAGAGACTTCGTGGACTTTGAGCTTGTTCCTTATGGAAATGCGAGGAGGAGAAACGTTAATGGCACCTGGAAGATTGACTGCCAGCACGGTCCCCTAGAATGTGCGCTGAATAAATTGCACAGCTGCGCAATTGAACATTTAGGTAACGTAGGAAGATGGTTGCCCTTCGTTGCATGCATGGAGAAGGCTCTCAGAAGCCATTACGGACCGCAGGCTGCCATTAAACTATGCATGAGAAAAGTTGACATTAAAACGTCAGAATCTGAGAAAATCATGAAATGTTCAACGAGCAATGAAGGCATGGAACTTCAACTGAAAATGGCCGAGCGAACCGAAACGGTCAAACCAGATCCGCACAGATTCGTTCCTTGGATACTGATTAACAACGTGAGTACGCACAGCTTGCAGGCCAACCAGGCCAACCTGCTCGGCTTTCTCTGCGACTGGCACCGTGGAGATTTGCCGAAAGGCTGTCATATGTTCACAAGCATGCTGATGCAAAGGCGCTGTCCATTTCCTTGAGAACATCTACTGTATCGTTTCCCATTAAACGCTTGTTGTGCGCGTTCCTTGCATCTCCTGCGCGAAGTGCTTTTATACATTCTAGGCGTTTTTCAGAATTGTCCTTCTTCATTCTTTATACGGGTATTACCGTGTGAAATTTTTTCCATTGTCCTTCTTATTAGTTATTGACTGCGGCTATTTCAACAGACGTGTTTACACTGCCGCAATTGACATAGAACTTGCAAAAGATGAAATGCATTGTTGGTGAGCCGGCGAATGTTGAAGCTTGTCCTTGTGAGGTCGGCTTTACAAAAGGCTCCTCACTAAACAATGGGTTTCTGCACGCGTGGTATGATCTCATCTTTGTGAGTAAAACACGGCTAAACACCATCACGGGTGTTTTGCCGTGTTTTACTCACAAAGATGAGGCTCCTCACTTTAAGATTACAGTTGACTGTCACTGCCTCCTTTGTGTTGCAAAGCGAAGAGTTGTGCATACTGTTTAGAATATCAGTGTCGCTGGTAAACAGAACGTTGACCTCATGCTTTGATAATATATTACCCATGCTTCCGAGATGGGAAGAAGGAACTTGTTGATGAATAGTATTATCAATACAGGTATATGGCATTCTAGAGCAAAGATCGATCGAAATCTATGCGACTTCTCCCTTAATAAGAATGACTTTACTGCTACCTTGCGTGTCATTTAGCAGAGAAAATGCCGTGGCAGTGACATACAAATGTAGCAGCTAGCAGCATTGGTGGCAATTTCTTTCTCTCGTAAAGTGTACGACATGGATATTAAAGGAATTTGCTGTTACCGACGATTACACTGAATTACAAAGAATCAAAATGATGCGCTTTGTTAGGTGGTGACGCCCGAAGCAATGCTTCCTTGGGTGCTGTAAACTAACACTTCAGCTGCTGTGACATTACTTTAATAGCACGAACGGAGATGCAAGAGAAAGCTCTGTGCGATGGAGGTGAATAAGGTAGCATATCTCACAAGGAAAAAATTTACCGCATTTTCAACAAGGCAGTTTCCATGCACCCAAAGATCTCTTTCACGCTGAATTGATGACCAACTCTATCTTCTGAATTAGCTTGCAGGAGCTCTAAATTTTTCTAAGGATACCTGCCTCATGTGTCGCGAAAAGCGCTGTTACAAACCCTACTTTGAATAGCAGTCGGTCCGCTTTCGTGACGAATTTCTTGGACAGAATTGTAACGTGGGGAAGATAGCATTTTGAAAAGACAAAAATAAATCTTTAGAGTCTTTTTGGCTAGATATGGCTAACTTACATCTGCACATACGTGTTTGGGGTTTAAAAGCTGAGATTTCGGTTTTCATGAGATCCGTACAGTGTGCTTTTCACTCCTTTCAGTAATGACCGAAAGTGGGATGATCACTGTAAGTGCCCGGAAGGTGAATACAATTATTCTTGCTGCCTCCGCAGTTCACTGACTGCTACTGCATTCGCATCAGGTAATGCGTTTCGTTCAGGTTTATTGTCTAGTTAACGTAACCAGTTTTATGGTATTTTGCTCAACAGACTTTGAAACTCTAGTTCAAATACTAGTTGGATTCGTTGAATATTGGATTTCTCACGGGTTTCAGTTTCATATTGTGTGAAAACGGCAGAATACCCGTTCATCAATGCTTTACTTCCAATAGTTGGATTCTGCTATCTTAGTTATGAATTTCCTGCGTTCGGCTGAATATATGTCGAAACGCAAAGCATGCTTTGTGATTGCCACGCTTCCACCTACTATAACACCTGTTCCACGGAGTTTTCTAACGATTAACCATTTTAAAGTAACTCTTCGTGCGGGCGTATGAAAATTTTTTAAACTTAGCTTACAACGGTCATCGCCCATCCGTTCTTTCCGAAATCAAGAGACGGCCTGAAAGCTTTGCTCTGTTTGGCTTGTGTGCTCCGGTGTGACGATAACGCGAAGACAGTTCTCGCTATTTGTTCACTTTCCGTAGGAGGCGTTTCTCAGTAACTTCTCAAAGTACCGGATGTGTACCAACACCTCTTACAAAGTAGTGCTAGTCAAGAAAATCATTGCATTTTACAAATGCACTTGTCCATCAGATGACAAAACAGAACTTTGCTTAATCATTTCTGCTCATTAGCGGCAATTTTTCTTCGCCAACGTAACATGAGCTCGTTGTGCATTGTTGACGAAGAAGTTTTCACTGCGCAAGCTTTCGCTTGTAAATTAGCTATAATGAGATAAATAATTGCTGATTAGGTGTGCAAGAAAACTTTTATAGAAAGATCAAGGAAACAATTCCATTTCTTTATTTGAAGATGACGGAAACACAACTGTTGGCTGGATGGCCGAGTGGTCTAAGGCGCTGCGTTAAGGCCGCAGTCTACTTCGGTGGGCGTGGGTTCGAATCCCACTCCAGTCAATATGTTTTGCAGTGGATAATAAACTATTAAAAGCAAGTAACCATCCCAATAACCAGAAAACTTATCTCACAATAGGTGTAAATTGAAAATGACCGAACTGAAATTGAATTGAAAATGCCTGAACACGACTTTGTGCGAGCGGTCATTCGGGTAAAATCTTTCTACCCGAATGACCACCCGCACAAAGTCGTGTTCAGGCAATTTCCACGTTCCAATCAGGAGAGCGCAGGTGGTGCGGCTACAGGATCTCTCTATTGCATCTCGGCAACATATGCTGAGTTGTCAAGCCTCAGTTCGTAAGTGGCTACCGCTTTCGCCCACCTACCTCACAACTTCATGGCTCATTTCACGTATACATGTGCTTTCGCCAGCTTCAGGTTACCTACTACCTTATGCTCCTTGTCAAAACGTTCTTGTTTCCTTGTTGGTGTGTGTACTTCGGTGTTCAATCCGTACTGCAAGGAGCGGTTCATTTGGCATTAAAACCAAAAATCCACGCATTGACTGGAGTGGGATTCGAACCCACGCCTACCGAAGTAGACTGCGGCCTAAACGCAGCGCCTTAGACCACTCGGCCATCCAGCCGCTAGGCCAGGTGATTTTTACGTCGTATAGAATAAATATACCAGCTTGGATAAACATTGACACCTTGACATACGATGTTAGTGATTCTCGATTATAAAAATCCGAATCTTACGTTACACAATATATAATATATGAATTTGTATGCCAATGCCACTTCGAAAGATTAAATGTTGTATCAGAGCTTTCGGAACTGTCGCGCTCCGTCGTCAGCGTAAGATGTAAAGCTTAGGTTTTTAATGCGAACTGTACAGCTTTACACCACACGCTGACGACGGAACGCGACAGTTCTGAAAGCACCGATCCAACATTAAATCTTTTGAACGGGCATTGCCATACAAATTCATATGAAAACATACGCACCCGTTACAAAGCCGAGTTCTTTTACTAATATATAACATAGCAAAAATGTATTTCATGGTAAGGCAGCTTTCGAAAAAATACCTTTTCTGATTTCATCGTAAAGCCGTTTTTCGCGACGTTTGTTGAACGATATCATGTCACTGGACGAAACGTCATCGTACGCAGAGCGTGTCATTTCCAAGTTTCGCTTGAAAACCACATCGTATTCATCCAAGTTAGATTACACTAACGGCGCAGGCTTTTACAGCATAGTAGCCGTTTATTCTTGCCAAAAATATTATTAGTACAACGTAAAATAAGTTAATAAAGCGAACCAGGATGTTTGGTAACGGGGCCGTTTGTCAACTTGATCTTCAATACGGTGGTTGCCGTTGGAGCCTTTTGGTGTTTGAAATAAACCAAGAAAAACGCCCTACCAACGGATGGTTGGGCAGTTATCAGGGGAAAAATCGAACACCAATATAACCTCGAAACTTTCGGAACTTCCTTGTTCCGTCCTCAGCAAGTTTGGGAATAGTAACGAACCATTCAATGAGAAATAAATTTCAGAAATCTCGGAGTCTCGTTGCCCGGTCTCCAGCGGGTATGATAAATCATGAATGTGGTTAATACGTACCCTAAACATGGCGAAAACGTGATTCTGAAAGCTGTGACGGTTACTTCTGCTTGAAAGTTATTCATTGATTATATTTTGTTCTCCCACAACAATAAAGGGGCAAAAAGCCTTACTGCCATTTGCCTGCAGTGAAGTTTTGTGTTCAAAAAACTAGACGAACGGAAAACAGGTAGGAACTTTTTAAGTCGCTACAAACCTGTGCGTCAAGCCAAGCCGAATGTCTCAAGCCGGGCACACTATTAATACATCCAACTTCTTGTCAGGGCGAAAGAAACTCATTGCTGAAATATGGTCTTTCTTCTACAAATGTCTCTACGGAGTTCCCATTTGCATCAACACAAATATCAGTAGTACAGTGGTCGACTTCACTTCATCAGTTTCAGAAGCTAAATACTGATTACTGAACTCAGACCAGCACTGCGTCGACACAATTACGGCGAATCTAACAAATTATTTTGGCGTATGTATTATTTCCCGCTAGTTTTTGAAGTCTTTCCGTGCGATAGTTCGCTCCGTCTGGACATCAGCAGAAACTGCGACATAATGATGCAGTTGGCGAATGCGAAGAATGCACAGAAAAAGCCAGCGATCTTGTTTTATAATGCAATGGAATCGAAAGACCATTATAAAAGTTCGACATTTTTCTTGAAATATGGGCTCTTGTTTGCCTCGTGCCCCGCTGTTGCTGTAGGTGCCGCTTTTGTCGCGCGTTTTCGCTGATTGGCTCGATCTTTCCTGTACTCTCTGCTCTCGTACTCATCGACTGATGATGGCAGTCGTTATCGCCGATACCTAAGCCTAGACTGAAACACAATCGATCTTTCCAGTTCGCTCTGCTTTCATGCAGGTCGACTGATGAAGGCAGTCGACTTCCCCAATACTTAAGCCCACGAGGCAAACACGATCCGTGTTTAGGTCTAGGCTTAGGTATCGGGGAAGTCGACTGCCTTCATCAGCCGACCTGCATGAAAGCAGAGCGAACTGGAAAGATCGGTTGTTTCGGTCTAAGCTTAGGTATCGGCGAAAACGACTGCCATCATCAGTCGACGAGTACGCGAGCAAAGCGAACTGGAAAGATCGAGCCAATCAGCGAAAACGCGCGACAATAGCGACACCTACAGCAACAGCGGGGCACGAGACAAACAAGATCCGCCAGATGAATTTAAACTATGATTTGTAAGCTACAGCACTCCGAATAGTCCATACTGCTTGTCCTTATGATACTGACACCAGCATCGTGTTAACGTTACATTACGCTGGATATGCGCATTTTTAATCTTGGTTAATGCAAAACAGGCTTCACAATGCAACATCAAAGCCGAAGAAAGCCGTAATAACGAGGAGCATTCACCATGAAATGCGGTGACAGTCGAAATCCCGAAATGAGGAAATCTTGAGATGACAAAATCCCGAAGAATCGAAATCCTGAACTGCGCAATCTTGGACAGTAGAAATCCCGGAAATGGACTTATTTGCATAAGTGTCCGGAGAACAGGATAAAAGTAAATTTTCTTCACTAATGATCGGTACATTGCAAAGGTTCACGGTTTTCCCCGTTTTTCATAAAAGCCTTTATTTTGCACCAAAGGCAAAAACACTCAGAGCTTTCTACACGGGGCGGTGTACATGTTTTTGATATTAGGGTTGCAGCAACTGTTGATTCTTGTTCGCTGCAAAACAACCTAACTAATGACTGGTTGGTTAGTTATCTTAGTGAAAACAGGCGGAAAGTGAATGTACGAGAGCTCACTTCGGAGCTTTCGGGATCATCTGATTCCGTTGTCAGCTATAAGATCAAATGGAAGAAGACCGTTAAGACCAGGACATGGCATTCGATCACAATCCCTGGAGCTCCGAAATAAGCACTCGTACGTTCACTTTTCGGCTGTTTCGACTAACATAACTAACCAACCAGTCACTGGTTAGGTTGTTTTGCAGTGAACAAGAATCAACAGTTTCTACAACCGTAATATCAAAAACAGTTTTCTTCATTATCGAAAAGAACTATGAGAAGCTAACAATTTTGGAAAGATAAACCATTTCGGCACATATTGCGATTAGCCCCTCCCCCTAAGACGACACAATTCTCGCATTCGTTGATTGGTCACATTTTCTGACTGGACGCATTTCGCAACGCGTGCGCTTCTGCCGATCACCTTTCTGCAAAAGACACTTTCCCGGCATTTCCGTTGTCTCCTTGGCAACATGCATTGTGGCTCCTTTCAGGCCTTTCGTCGGCTACTTCTGCCTTTGTGTAAGCATTACGGGAAACATAATCCTTATGTAAAGGTCTAGGCTTAGATAAGGGCAGAAAATGATGCCTATGGTCGTGTTGCTTTCGTAATCTATAAGGGAAACATTAGCATTATGTTAAGGCATAGGGCAGGAAACGTTACGTTTTGTGTTGTCATTTTTCTTGCTAAACTTCGATGTCCTGCACGGTTGCCGTTACTTAAATGAAACATTAACTTTGTGTTAAGGTATGAGCTACGTTAGCGGCAGAAAGCGAAGCGTGTGATAGAAACGACTTGCCACGTAACTGAGAAAGAATAATATTATGAGCGGACGACAAAGTGGGAGACAGTGGGTGAGCTTGCAGGCTGAAGCTATATTGGCTATTCAAATGTATGACGAGCGAAGAGAGCTGGCTCAGCATTTTCTCACTTGACATATGATAACACAGTGATTCCCAACCTTTCTGGAGCCAGGGATCCCTTTCATTCCTGACAATCATCCTGGGGCCCCCACCAGCTGTTTAATACCGTCCTTATTGTCCCATTAGATTCCCTACAGGTTTTTGTGCTTTTTGTTAGTGACTTCACAGTAAACTTGCTTGAATAGGTATTTGAGCAATGGTCAGCGTTTAGCGCAGAATGAAGCATTCAACTTACCACCATTGGGGTTTGCCCAATCGAACGCCAAACAATATGGCCAAGTCGTCTAACAATTTTTCAAGCACAAGCGAATTCCTGTATCAAGCGCCTACTTACGGAATAAAGGCGTTGGACAGTCTTAGTGCTTGACAAATTGGAGTAAGGTGGAATCAGCTTCTGACTTTTGGAAAGAGAAAGAAAGGAACAAAATTTGACGAAACGCTGTCACAAAGTATCACAAAACAAGAAGTCCACTACTCCAGACAAGTTCACAGCTACATGAACTCTCGGACGAACGAAAACATTGTTTGTTTCGCCTCCTGCATGAAATCACCGAAATCGTATCGCGTTTTACCCTTTTGAACTTTCTAGCGCTCAGCGAACTACCATTACCATACCAAGGCGCCTTTAATCCTCCCAGGGATCCCTTCATCTTTCAGAGACCCTCTCTCCCTCTCCGCGGCCCCCGTTGGGAATCACTGCACTATCTAAAGCGATAAGGCATGAAGTGGCAGCCGAGCCGAGACTGGGTGACGATGCCTTCTGCTGTCGTCATTCGCGTTCGAAGCGGAACATCATTTCATGCGAGAGAATGACTGATAGTGAACAGTTGAACTTTACGCAGCTCTGTGCACGATTTGTTAATACTCCGCGCCATTGCCGAGCTGTTCCGCCGCTCTAGGATGGTATGGCGGCATGTATTCCTTAAGGTTGCATAGCATAACTGTTGGTTCGTTTGTAGAGGCTTACGCGGGACGAACGTTTGCAGAATATCGAGAAACACGACTGGCGAATATGAACGCATTCTAAGAGGAGAGGATGCGGCTAGACAAAATCAGCCTAGCGCGAACTGCACATCAATCCCGCGAATCGTACGCGTTATGGATTATCCCCTTGCAGTTGCGCGAAGTCTGCGTCTGTAATACAGTTCTTGGTTGTTCATACGAGTTCATTGTTATTATTTTGTCTTTCCCATTTTTTTACTGCCAGCTGCAGCGTTTACGCTTGCTTGGCAAATTGTGATGAATATACCTTTCAACCTCCAACTGCTTCCCGTTCAGGTTTTGCGACACAACACTTTAGATTAGTGCAGATAGATGCGCCTGTGAAACGGTAGATGGAAAACTTAAGAGAATAATAGGATAGCTGGGGCAAGGTTGAAAGGGAAACAGTTGGCAATTGGCTTCAGAGGTATGTATGTGCGTTGTGGAATTGAAAGTGCAAACAAGTGACCTTATTCTGAAGGGCTGCTAACAGATCGAATAATTCCTCCAGGTCCCCCCTCCCGCCCATTCCCGAAAGAGGTGCAAACTGCGCTCAACACTGATCGCGAACAATATGAACCCTTATATCGGCGAGAGACGTTTCCACCGCGCACTGTCCGCATCGCCGATGTCTCACTAATGCTGGTGCCGCTGATGATGAGCTATGCAGGGAGCTGATGGCGATGCATAGTCGAGCTATAACGGGTTCACAATCGGTATCTCGAAGAAAGTTGAGAAACAATGGTCTGCACGTTACAACAGTGCTAATTCGAAGACACAGCAAGTGAATTATTGACAAGCGAAATGCAGAAAACGAACTCAATTAAAGTGTTAAATAAAAGTACCTAAGCTCAGCTTGCAACCAAGTAAGGAGTAATGAACTTTCGGTGAAGTACTGAAAATAAATTCATCTTAAAGTCATTAAATGGAAGCATTAATACGTAAGCTTAGTTCGCAGTCAAGAACAGGACAAATGAAGTCTATCTGCATGTACTACTTCTGATAACCCGAAATTAAATGCATGCGAATGACCAAGTAAATGGGCTGAATTAATATGTACATGTACGGCAAACAAACATGCCATCGGTGCATCCATTTTGCAGCCAATACTAAATTATCGCGCACTTCACTACGTGAAATGCTCTATCTTGGTAAAGACGTTCGTTTGGCATAGTTCTTCCCCATAATGAAGAAAACTTACTTGAATCGTGTTGAATACGTCACTCGGGATTTCGACATAGACCACGCGAAATGGCATCCTTTTTCTAACTAAGGAGCTAATCGCTAAGTTAAGAACTTTAACCGATATTCATTTGCATATTATTACCCACGGCTTTCCGGGGCTTCTTTACCTTGTCTTCGGCGGAAAATTTTAACAAGCGCACTGGTAGGTACTTAACGTGGACACCGACATTATTGTTCAGTGCGACTGACTAGTGCTGAAAATAGAAAGAGAGCAACAAAAAAGAAAGAACATCTTAAGGCAACTGTTCAATAACAACGTGCACAATTAAAGGTGCGCTAACTGTTCCAACTTTGGCGCACCGATTTTAATGTTTAGTACAGTTGAACGACAAGCGCTTCAGTTAACTCCTCGAATACGAACAACATGTTAAAATCAAGAGTTACGCGATCCATCAGGCAAAGTTGAAGGAAAACTAATACTGACGATCGAGATTTCGTCAAACGGTCTGTTATTCTTCGGGTTCGTCTTAACCTGATTTATGTTTTGCACAACTTCCATGCCCTTATGGACGAGCCCAAAGACAGTATGTTTGTTGTCCAGATGAGACTAAAAGAAGATAACCTACATCATTGGAAAACAAAAACGATGTGCCTTACAGCGGGGGTGACTGTAATAAAGAACTGAGATCCGTTGGTGTTCGGACCACAATTGGCCATACTCATTATGAAGGGCCGATCATGTTTCAGCGATGGGTGAAATTCATCTTCAAAGTCCTGCCCCCACATACTGGCACCACCACTTCCTGATCCTACAATGCGGTGGCACTTTACGAATGGTGTAATCAAAAGCGGAGCTAACCTGTAGGATCACCAGTTTGTATTATAAAACTCTTAATCACGCGATGAAATACGTTTCCATTGTAGTAACCATTTTTCGCCAGCGTAATAAAATTTTCAACCGTCTTTGGGCACCTAAACATAAAAGAATGCACTGAAGAAGCAAAGCCAAAGTCACTCGAGCAAGTGCATTCCTAGTCATACGCTGTCTTAACAACAACCCGATGGCATAAGGTTATAACAGCAGAAACAGGCTGCAAAAACTGTAAATACTCACTCCTTAGGGTACAGCGTACAATGAATGTCACCCATCGTCGTGTGAATAACACATGATTCAATCAAGTGTTTGAATAGCGGCTCTTCCTACAACGCAATTGTTTTCGTTTGCAAAGTAACAGTGTAACAAACCGGAATGCTGGTTAGCAAATCTTCCTGTCGAGGCTTTTCATTCAGAATGTCTCGTTCATTATGCTCAGCAGCCGAAGTAAAGGGCTCCGAATTCGTAAACAAGTAGAATCGATTCTTCTTGTACGCGCTGCACACGATCATTGGATCAGGGTCATTTCTTTTTAGGATTGGATTATCTGATGCTTCCATTTCAATGGTGATCGCAGCGGTCCCCTGTCCTCGGATGGACTCCATGCCAGAAGACGAGGGCACAGAACGACAAAGCGCGACGCATAGAAATCGCACGTTCTCCGATTTACCTGACAAGAGAATAAGAAGCACACATTAATTAGTCTTACACATACAACGATACATGGAGTTCAAACACAGAATCAAAGCATGACAAGAACACGTACGTGGCTAGAGTGAATCCTACATTCCGCACACATTTCCAGAACATTTCGGACACTTTGCTTACCATGCGATAAAGTTACGTTATCCAAAACAGTCCAAAATGGAAATCGATCTGTTCAAAGGTGTCAGAAAGAATTTATTCTAAAACCGGTAGAGCTAGTAGATAAGGAAAGTTAGGGAGTAGCTATGGTTCTTTAGTTGGAATGAAAATTAAATTAGACCGCAGACATTTAGTCATGGACACTTCGATTTTCAGCACTCGCAGGGAGCATCTTGCCAATGGAAAAACAAGGAAAACCAATTAATGCGGTGTTTTAGGGCAACTTGCCTTTCAAGACAAACTTGGATACACGAAATGGCCCGTTAATATGCGTTACATACTCGCAACATAGAAGAATCAAGGAAACCGTAAGATGCACACTCGTTGTTACTTACGCTTGACTATTACAACGCAAGGAGATGTTACAAAACTTTTACCAAGAATTCGGACGCATCTGTTCGTCTTCACGTTGATCACTTTTACACCGATCATAGTAGGATAAATAATGAAATTGCCACTGTCGTCATAAGTAACGTTTGTGAACTGAAGCACGCTTGCGTTCTGATACAGTTCCTTCTCAACGGCAACTTTTCGGCTGAAGTCAAGGTTTCCAATGTTGTAACGCTCTTTAGATTCGACGTAGTTTTTGACACCTTCATCGATCACCTTAATGATCTTACCGGTGGCGAACCTATAACAGCGTTTTCCGTCAGTTTGAAATTACTTTGTCACTAGTAATGATTGTAAGCAAAAGGACTGCTGCTGACCGCTCGCAGCTTAAGCTACCGTCGTCCCGAAGGAAAATCCAACTTAATCAGTGCTTACTTAAAGAAGCGAAGTTTTCCATCGTTCGAGAATATAACGAACTCTTTTCCGTCCGGACGAACAGTCATACACAAAGGTAAGACTTTGACTTTCAAAAGTTCGTACAAGTCAGTTTCGGTTTTGAACTTCCAATCGACACCGTGAGATGGGAACTCGTAAGCGAACTTTGGACCGGTCCAATACTCAATCATTCCCACTTGATCGACAGAGATGGCCGTTTCGAAAGGGTAATTATACTGGAAAATAGCAGATCAGTTAAGAGGGCAAATGAAAACCGGCTACACCTCGATTAGGCACACTTCTTTTGTATGGAGCTTTTCAAATGTGTGCAACGGTTCGCCCGAACTTCGGGCATCGTAAATGCGTATACAGGGAGAGTCGCGCTCAGCAACGGCCAGGGCTGCAATCGCATCCGCCGGATTATGAATCCAACTGCCAGTAGTTGGAGTATAATTCAGGCGAAACATATTGATCATGTCAAAATTGCAAACGTCGAATATCTTTATGGAGCGATCGCATGACATAGTGTACATCAAAGTTCCATTCCAATTGACCGACAAATGCGTGATCGAACCTGAAGTTAATATGAGTTATTAATTTATGCAAGCCCCGTCTCTGCAACCGAAGTCAACGACCACGGAAGTCTTACAACGTCGGGATATAATTTGGTATTTCAATAAGGCTGCTTTAGCGGGAGAGTGAATGACAGACTATCAACACAACACTGAAGAAAACCGTTTAGAACACGGTCTTTTATTATCAATAATTACTTAAATAACATTTGTGAAAGAAAGTAAGGTACTAAGCTAACAAAAAATATGACGCAAAGATTAAAACGACACAAGTGAAGCATTTGAATAAGGAACACCAAATTGCGTATTGGATTATTTGTAATGGGAGGGAATATTAATAGTTTCATTAACTTTTCCTACTGAAGCAGCCTGTTTATCGAATTTGACATTCAGTAGGCTTGCAGCCACACAATAAAGGCACCGCCATCCAAAGAGCAAACCATTTATTAGAAAAACGAAACAGTAGCAAAAGTATTAGTACAGTTTGATAGATTTTCAAAAGTTCCGTACCAACGGAGTATGTGCATTTCTCCGAAACAACTAATATACACGGATTTCCCCCGTTCATTCAATGCTTTTATTCACTCAAAAGCAGAGCTTTCGGGTACTGCCCTTGTACCCGTCATCAGTGCAAAACACAAAATATGTCGACTGCCCAGCCAGTCACTGATAACGGGTACAAGGGCAATACCCGAAAGCTCTGCTTTTGGAGAAAATAAAAGCATTCAATGAACGGGGGAAATCCGTGTATATTAGTTGTTTCGCAGAAATGCACATACCCCGTTGGAACAGAACTTTTAAAAAACATTTAAAGCGCTACACGGGGCGCATGGAAGAGAACAACGACAGAGGAAGGTAGAGACATCGGATGGGGAAATAAAGGATTAAAGATGGAGAAGACATGGGATGTAACTTTAAGACCCGATCGGTTTAAACAAGAACACGTCGACAGGCATGGGATGTTTACTGTCGTTAGTTCATTTTGTGTTGCGTCACTGTCCCGGTCGGTCGGTGGGGATGCTCGCTCTCTGCAGGACTGACTGGGCGGGCGACGGACGCTTGACGGGTACAAGGGTAGTACCTGATAGTAGATGTCGCCAGCCCGGATGGTCTAGCAGGGGAGCTTGCTGAACTGTTGACTGGCTGGGCAGTCGACATATTTTGTTTTGCACTGATGACGGGTACAAGGGCAGTACCCGAAAGCTCTGCTTTTGAGTGAATAAAAGCATTGAATGAACGGGGGAAATCCGTGTATATTAGTTGTTTCGCAGTTTGATAGCTTTCAGAATCACCGTGGTCTGCCATCAGTTAATGGCATAGAGGAACATAATCTTGCTAGATTGGCTGAAACAACCTACAGTGAACATATCGTTTAGTATGGAGCTGTAGTCAGTTTTACTTATCAAATTGCTCCAAGTTTCGCTGATCACTACGCCCTTCTCGCAATTGAACGTGTTTTTCCTAGCTTATAGGGCATCCTTACAACCTTTTCTTTGTGAATCACTCTCGTGACAAATTGTTCTTAAATCATGCAAAGGCATGTCGCATTTCTGGTGAAACGATTATCTGTTTCGGGAAGCTGCTTTTAAATAATTTAAACAGATATACCCTTCAATGGAAGATGATTCTGCTCACAGATTGTAGTACAGAAACAAAAAGGGAATGCGATTCCAATGAACTGGAAACTTCGCTCGCTAAACTTCATTCCAATATTGTCATTAGGCTTGAATAATGCGCCCTATACAAAGAAAAAAACCAAATGCAAATGAAAGCAGATCACAAAACAGAAATACCGAAGCAATATTTACCCATGTGACAACGAAAGTGCTTTACGAATTCTATCCCTTCGTTGTGCAATTTCTTCCAAAACTTCACATGCCCATCAACGCTCGCGGTGATTATGAAATCCGTCCTAAAATGGGATATATTAAGAAAAATAATCGAACCGTACTCAACAAGCAGCACAGATAGGAGTTACGTCAGATACGAGTTAGACTATACACACAATTCATCCAGTGCCAACCTTTGGAATAAAGATAAACCATACATGAGCAACAGGTTGCACTACTAAAAGTTGGACTATCGTATGGAGATATTCTGTCGTGCAAGTGTAGGAGTCGAAATTCTTTAATTTAAGCGAGAATATATTTAAATTATAAGAAGACACGAAATTCAGCGACCTGAATGAGTTAGAACAGAACAGGAGGAAATGACTGCAACAAAAAACATTATTAAATTAAAAGCGCAAATAATCACCAAAAAAGTGGAAAGCACAGATTACGCTCACAGATGCAATAATATATTGTCTGAACAAAATGCTCGCACCTGCTGGCAGCAACATGACTAACAACATCGCGATGCATGAAAGACTTTTCGTAGGCATGCGCAGCTGGAATACTGCGCAGATAAATGTCTTCAAATTCAAGTGCTGAAATCTCCAAACCATGGTTAATAAGGCACGATGTCACGTAAGTTAGCACCTCGACGTTTCGCAGCAGGTTCTTCTCCGCGTTCGGACAGAAGAGGACCACACTCCTCGCGCTCCTCCACAATGCTATTTCGATCCTTCATTTTCTAAAAGCAACAGTTCCTTCATTACCTGCCGGTAACGCTGTCTGTGCATACGCGAAGCCTAAAGACGCAACGAGCTCAAATGAAAGAGTGTCATTTGAGACAAATGAAATGTCCCTTGTTATCCTCCTCTTTCCAACGGAATGACCCGTTACGTACTTTTCTTATTTACGACTGTAATTCTCTACAACCCAGGGACGAAAGACCAATCGACTCTAAAAGGTTAGTGATAAACCTTCAAAGATGCTATTGAAACAATTACGCATTCGAAAAAAAACCCACTCTTAAATTATGAACAACGTATTTGCACATGCAGTCATTAACAAAGAGGTTGGCCACTCAACGGCATCAGTAAACACTAAGACAGCGAACAATGGCATTAGTCAGTAATAACAAGGCACTTATAATCATTACCGCTGGTTGATGCCCGAATTAACATTAATTCGCTTAGCATTAGCAACGAAAGTCTACAATAGTCATTAGGATACCAAATCTTTGTTCAGAATACTACAGGAATCAAAACAGGTTTTCTATAGAGCAGAGCATGGAACTGCACCGTGCTCGCATCTCAGGGACGGAAAATTAACTCTGAAATTGATTGAAGCAAATTAGTAAGAAACCTAAAACATTTCATTTAAGTCAGAATATACAGATGCACTTCCTCAACGTTAACCACGCGGTATGAGCTTAAGAGAAGGTCCAAATTTTATTCCAATGACAATAGACGAGCACTATTGAGACTGCTATTGCAAACAATCCATCAAACTGTTATTTGGACATTCACTCATAAACTATGGATACGACTCATCATTTAAAGAAACTAACTCTTTCAATCACCATTCAATGGCATCAAATGGTTTAATCAAGTATCGGTCAACAAGCTAAGTTGTAAAACATTGGACACTATTTCACTAGTCCCATTAGAAGCCGATCATCGCACTCTAAGAGCCCGTAGAAAAGTGAACTTCTTACGTACTGAAAACAAAATATAACCAATATTCCTGCACAACAATACTCAGACAATAGCTGAACGCAGCATCTTGAACTGTTGCATGGTTTGCACCAGCTTAACGGTCCATGGTAACTTATGTTAACCAGAACAAATGCATATCCAGGAACTACATAACTGGTATATTGCAACAGTTCAGCAACTCGCTGACGACCGAAGAAGCTCACACGAAAGGTCCTATTGGAAGCAAACGTCGCGCGTCTTTCGTTCGTTCCATATGCGTTTGCAAGCATAACTCAAAATTAAACTACTACACATCGCGTAAATGTTCTGAATCAGGCAATGCTAACCGTTTTAGATCGTTCAGAATTCAAGAAAGATCAACTCAGACGGTAACATTAAAGATAACCAAGTTCGCAGAATAGCCTGGTTTTACTTTGCCTATTGTCCCACCTAGCTATTTCTATAGGGCGAAGCAGGGATGAGCATATAAGTAGCTATTCGATTGCAGAAAATTTAGTGACTTGAAGTGAATTTTTGTAAACTATTTACTTCCCTCAGTTAAACGTAGTTGCAAACAATTTTCAATATATTGCACACGTGGCGATGTTATTCCGCCGCAATCTACGCTGCGAATGGGTTACTTGGCTTTTAAAAACAAGGTACACAATTTTCAATTTGAAACGAATTGATTTGCCGTTGAGCTTAGCTGTGCAGCAGAAAGCCTTGCTTTGCGTAAAAACTAGGAACGAACATAGGCGTATAGCTTCCGTCACATCTAGCTAGTGGCAAGGCAGAAGACGCAGTGAAAAATTTGTTCTTGAGCAGATTTTTGTACTGTATTTTTTTGGGTCTTGAAAATCATCTTCGTTGTTGATAGTTGTTTTGGGCATCGCTTTGGAATGGTTCATTGGTGAATGCTGCATGCCAGTTTTGTGCCTTCCTTTTCAGCTGACCTTCTTTTCCGTCTTTAAATCCGCACACAGTGCTGTGTAAAAGTTTCTAGACAGGGTGTAAACTTTATTAATTCATATTTGCACTTCATTAGGTTATTACTAGTCGCTACTGCTTCTTGGGCTACCTATCGGTCATTATAAGGGGGACGAATGTAATTTTCTTCGTATTTCTGAACTTAACTGCCCTGACAGTGGATTCGTCCAGACTATCCTTTGTATAGCGCTTTCAAAAGTTTGTAAGTTTGCGCTGAGTTCTCGCGGAGGCATAAATGGTAATCTTATTTTGGAAGCGAATTCGTTGGCCGTTGTTCTAGATCTTCATTTACCGAAGAGATTTATTTTGCTGCAGAATGTCGCACTATTCTATTCCTAAAATTTTTTTTGGTTTAAGTTGAACTTCGGAAAACGTCGGACATCGTTTGCGTTCTGTCTGTTAGCTTCCAGTAATTTGTTGTAATACGATGTTTAAAAAATTGTGGATGTCGTTTTCTAACCTTTGAATTAAATTAAGTTATCATGTTGCAGCGAATTGTTGTATTCATTTTTGACGCCCCCGTTGTTGTCGTACATTCAATGTAATGACGTCTGACCAGTCGGGTAGTGGTAGCAGCGGCGGGTACGAAAACCCATATGATCAAAGTGGAGCAATAAAGTGGTATTTCTCGCAAGTGAAAGGAATAATGGAAAACGACGTTATTAATGAGGGTAAGTGTTGTCGTTTCCCCAATTGCTTGCTTGCTAATGTAATCTTTGTGGTATTATTTAACACGTTCTCAACATTCACAATGTCGATCATCGTTTTGAGTCTTTCAGAGCTGAAAATGGCGCAGTTTAATTCCTAACCGAATTTTCACCCTTGATTTTTTGGCAGATTTGCGTTATACAATTTTTTGGCTATTCAAAGGTTGTATGCTGTTAAACTGGCTTTTAAAGCGTATTAATGTAATATGTTTTTCGCAATGGATTTCTTATTAACACACTGCAATTTGCACAATTTGCTTTTGTCGTAAAGCTTCTCTGGAGAAGGTTCATTTGAATAATTGTACACTTCAGAAGAAATCTCCAGAAACATCTGCAACTGATGTCCATTCATGAACTCTTGCTTGTGTTTTCCCAATAACTGTCAATGCAAATCCAGGCGGCCAATTTCCGAACACTATTTTTTCCTAGATGGCGTATAGACTGTTCATCGTTTCACAGTAATGACCAAATAAATTGGCGGAATTCACTGGTTAACAAACAGCTGCCTTGTTTATTGTTTATCAGATATCATTCATTGGCCAGTTGGTCCAAAAGTTCTGGTGCACAGTGTTGACGCTTTTACTGTTAGCCGTCCAGTTATCTATTGTGCGATCTTTTGACTTTTGATCGGAGACGATGATGACTAAGGGCGTTACCGACTCCTTTCATAAAAATGAAGCAACATAAAGGATCTTATTTTTGAACGTCTCTTAAAGCGGTAAAGAAAGTGCGAACGTTTCTCTCCATGTGCTTATGTGCATGTCCATTCATGAGCACAGTTCAAAAAGTTTGATCAAATTTTTGACGGCAAGTATATCTAGTTCCTAATTTTGCGCATGTCGGAAGCCTGAAAATTGCAGTCGATTCACGCTTATGCTGTGCGGCGGCTCTGCATTTGTTGTTCTGAGTATGGAAGTTTCAATGCGCTCTCGTTTGGTATTTTAAGCGATTACTTACCCCAGTTTATAAGTGTTAATGGTGGAAGCAGTGAATTTCTCATCAACCATCGGAAGGTATTGTATTTTCGGAAAAGTCAAAAGTTTGCTGACGATCGAGTTGTTCAAAAATGTCTTGCTTTCTTTTGTCTAGAATTAATCCTCACGCGGGTCGGGAGATGTTGATTTTGTCAGTCGACATTTAATAGTTTAAACACGTGCATAGAGAACTTCTCCAGCGTTTCTAAAGACCAACGAAGAAGTTTGGGATAGTTAATAGTTCAACTAAGTTAATAGTTCAAACACGTGCATAGTTTGTACGTAGGAGTGGATAAGCGTTCGCAAAAAGGAGCGCTTTATTCTGCACCCGTTTTGCAAATGATTATTATCGTGTTTTTCCTGACAAATTGTATTCTAGCGGACGTCATATCTTGCATAGAGTTCAGTCATGACGGTGAGCTGCTAGCGACCGGTGATAAAGGAGGTCGGGTTGTGATCTTCCAACGTGATCAAAGCGTAAGTTACTTGTTGGTGGCGCTTTAAGATTTAAGTTTTTCCGTTTTTAGAACAAATGGGTCGACGGGAGTCGCAGTACGGAGTATAAAGTCTACAGCACATTCCAAAGTCACGAACCCGAGTTCGATTATCTAAAGTCAATTGAAATCGAGGAAAAGATTAATCGCATTCGTTGGCTGCGGAAGAAAAATGTGTCCAACTTTTTACTTTCGACGAATGGTTAGAAATAATGCTGCAGTCGTTCTGGTCGATGTCGCTTGTTTTCAGATAAGACGATTAAGCTGTGGAAAGTTACCGAACGAGATAGGCGGGTCGCAGAAGGAGGATGGAATCTCCGGGACGAAAATGGGGACATAGTTAAGTCGCCGATGAAGGTGCATGATCTTCGTTTCCCACGTTTGGTGCCGATGGAGATAGTGGTCGAAGCTTCTCGACGTCGGGTTTACGCCAACGCTCATGCCTACCACATCAATAGCTTGTCAGTGAATTCCGACCAGGAAACGTTTCTTTCCGCTGACGATTTACGTATAAATCTGTGGCATTTAGAAATCACTAACCAAAGCTTCAGTAGGAGTGCTGGTATGAGGTTTTGGTCCATTTTCGATATTTCTTCTTTTTAAGACATTGTTGACGCCAAACCGAATAACATGGAAGACTTGGCTGAAGTTATAACAGTAGCTGCCTTTCACCCATTTCACTGCAATTTGTTCGTTTACGGTAGTAGTCGTGGGACGATTCGTTTGTGCGATATGAGAGACCGAGCTCTTTGCGATCAGCCAGCTGGAGGTGTGCATTCACTTGAACTTTTACTTTGTACAGTCCCATAGCGTTGCAGTGTTCGAGGAGACTGAAGATCCAAGCAATCATTCTTTCTTCACGGAAATTATTGCGTCCGTTTCCGACGTTAAGTTTTCGCACTGTGGAAATCTGTTGCTCACAAGAGACTATCTAACGCTGAAGGTTACCGTAATTGACGCTTATGCTTTGCTTTGTTTAATTTTTGATATTTGCTCAGGTGTGGGACTTGAAGATGCAAGGTCGTCCTGTGGAAACCTACGACGTGCACGACTATTTGCGAGGGAGACTATGCGCGCTGTATGAAAACGATTGTATGTTCGACAAATTCGAATGTTACTGGAGTGGCGATGACAGGTGCTTTGTTATGAAAATTTGCGTTATCAGTAATTAGTAGTTTTAGCAACTTGTTAACTGGCGCATATAACAACTTCTTTCGCACCTTTAATCGGAAGACTGGTGCAGAGCTGACTTTAGAGGCATCTTCTGAAGTCGCCCATCAACATCGTCTGCTAACTCCGAAGCGTCTTGCTCAGGGTAGCAGGCGTCGTAGGGACGAATTCTCTGCGGATTGCTTGGACTTTTCCCGCAAAATATTGCACTGCGTTTGGCACCCTGACGAGAATATTATCGCTGCCGCTGCTACAAATAATCTTTTCATTTTCAACGACCGCGGCCATTCCAATACCTCTAACGATGAGTAGCCTCAGCGGTCTCTGTGCTTTTACCGTTGGCGATAAGTCCATGCAGTTTGCCAACATCGTTGCGCAGTTGTTTCGTCCATGGGAAATGTTGCTTTCCCGTGGAGTTTCTTTTTGTCCATTTTGTAACTTGTTACTACGCTGTTAGTTTTCGTTGATTCAGCGAATTGTTTACCACCTTTGTAGCATTTTAGCGATTAAAGCTTTAGTCTGGAATCGCCGTCTTTATTCAACTGTCAAACCGTAGCTTATTCATCGCTTTATTTTTATTCCGTGCTTGCTTTCCATCCATTCAACAATGGCGAATGTGTTGCAAGTGCGCTTTATTGTAACGAGTATCTGTAGTTACACTCTTTGAAGCGGCCTCGCAGCTTTTCCTTTCCCGGTAAACTAGCTGATGACCAATCAACCGACTGCTAGCACAATTTGGAGAGAACAAAAGAAGTGCACCTGTCGTTCGATTTTTCGGAGCAAGCGTACGAAAGCTTTCTATCACGCAAACGTACGTAAGTTGACCCCGTTTTCATTGATAAATCTCCATGCATCCCCATATTAATTGGGCTATTTAGAGCATTCATTGATCGGTACCAGCTGAGAACATAACGGTTGCACAATACTATTATTAATGATACTAGAATATACTTAATCATATCACGCTTTGGCTAATTGCACTTCGTTAATTCCTATAGTACGTTTGTTTCTCACACTCCATCCCCACAAGAAAGCTTCGATAGGAACAGCGCGCGTATATTTTAAAACTGGAAGTCTGACCCTTTGTTCTCTAGGTTTGAATTGGTATCTGCTTGCAAAAGTGAATGAAATATTTTTGGTCAGTCACCTTAAGTGTACTGTGGATTCCAGCGCTACATCTTAATAGCAATTAACATGTAAACCTCGTGGTTAAGGTACACTTTAAGCTTATGGAGAAGTGGAATAGGTAGAACGAGGCATATTAGGTCTCTGTGACTACAACTGTGTCAAGACGGAAGTGCTGTATGCGCTGTTTATTATTGATGTACGACATTCTCATGAAACTACTTTTCTTCGTTAATGGTCAAATTGTGCTTTGCTTTTGCCACGTTGGCTTCGATTTTCGTCGATGTGCCAGCAAGCCATCAACCGCTGGTCTTTGCCCATCATAGTTGCAGTGTTCCTTTCTCCTTCCTGCGTTTGAAATGATTCACGGTGCAGCTTATGTATTTCAATAGAACGAAACTCTGGGCTGGAGCATTCCTGTTCAAGCTGCACAGCACCCAGCCTTTCCTTTCCCTCTTAGTCTCATCGTCGTAATCGAACGCTGAGAAGTTCAACAAGAAGTTACTTAGACTTGGGGCTCTCCATGTCGTTCAGTCTACTAGCATTGACTCTTTCGCGTTTAACGGCTAGTACCCGTTGAGACTATACGGGCGTACTGATAGGTCTCGAGTAGTGATGACGTTTCAACATGAACTTTCCACGCCTGCAATAGCAGCTATGCGCGTTCGTGTGTGGTTACTCGTCGGAACGAATGTGATCGCCTGTGCTACGTTTCTTCATAGTCACAACGTCACGTTCGTCGCAATGTTCAAAGAAAAGTATCATTCCCATTAAGAGCTACTTGTTGCACAGCAAGACATATTCTTTGTTTTTTGCCCTTTTGAGACTCCATGTAGCGATTTAGTAGGTTGCGATTAAACGTCCCATGATACAAATTGCTGACCGGCATCTTGAAGCAAGTAGCTTTGCAGGATGAAGCGACAAATATGATATAGTACCTGAATGGAGCGCAGGCGCAAAATTTTTTTCTGGGGAGTTGGCGGCGTATTTGTGGTCTTGATTATTACGATGAAAAATGTGCTCGTAAATGTGAGCACACTAAAACTCGTCTCGTGTTATTTGTACGAAGACATTAGAATCGTTTATCGACCGCCACTTCCAAGGTTACAGATCCATCTGTTTTACCTACAGTGCATGCATTCGAACAAAGGAAATGTATGGCTGTTGCGCTGGCAAAGGTGAAAGCAGCATTAACTTTAGAGACTGAGTTTAGCAGTTCGCCTAATCAAAGTGCAGCAACTAAAACAGGAGGGAGCCCGTAATACTTTGTTTAAACGTGGAGGTGTTCCAAGTTAGCAGCTTCCGCAAATGCATGAGAAGTGCAGTAAGAGAAAGGCACGAATAGCTGTGCAACGGCTTTATTGCCATCCATTTTGTGCTTGCTAAAACCTTCCAACAGTACACCTTTGTGCTTTCTTTTCAACGGCGCTGCTGGCATTGAGAGAAAGAAGGCTTGCCTGTCTTCACAAAAACGGATATTTGTACGTATTTAACCATTTCCTTCAAGGCGAAGCAGATATCGTTACGCGGCTTTGTTCTTCGTTGTGCCGCCACTTCGTGCTTAACCTTTTCGGAAATTTAATAACGAGGCTTTTTCCTCGAAGATGGAAAGCTTGTAAAATTGACGCAAATGATCTAGTGAAAACTACTAAGAATTGTTTTTCTCCTTTGACGGGGAGAAAGACGCTTGCTTTCAACGGGCTGTTAGAAGCAAAGCTTATAATAAGCGCTTTTTGGGAAATGCGATCACCTCCAATGAACAGCGTGTATACACTTGTACCATTACGCAAATGGATAACTGAGCCAAATGGAAGTCATTTTAACATGAGCTAATGCAGTGATCATAATCATGATACTTGACGTAATAGTATATTTGCAAATTGAGGTATTGAGCATTGTAAGTCGTTATTACATTAAAGGTAAGACATGGGATGTCCTGAGGACTACGGATATCAATAAGTGAATGAATAACCAAATACGATGTGAGATCGTTAAAAGAGCAGAAAATGCCTCCCCATGCGTTACGCAACATCCAGTATTAAACATCACGCTTTGGAGAGAATAGGTATACGTAGCTAGAGCATGTCGCTAGGTCACTCGAAATGTTCACTCCCTATGCCTCACGAGCTTTCTCAATTTGAACAGTACTAATGTTATTTGACTTGACTGCATTTTCAGTAATCAAAATCTGTGATGCGGAAAAACAGGTTAGCCATGGCAGAATCGTGTATGAATGAAAATGATTATTAAATAGGATAGGCATTCCCAGGTTTACATATCGTACATGAATAAAATGATATAAATAAATAAATATGGCATATTTCCAATAATATCGGGTGGCTAGCAGGGGCGTTGAACATCCTGAATGATCTACCAATATACCCATGTGTGAGCACTACCAACACTGAGTAAATGCTTAGTGGAGGAACAGTTTACTTGCTTCATCCACTAAGCATTTACTGGTGTTGGTAGTGCTCACACATGGATACAGTCGCAGACCACTCAGGATATATATATATATATATATATATATATATATATATATATATGCATAAGAACAATCGTTTCTCCGTTGTGTAATTGCAGTGCTCACCCCTCTAAATGACTGACTGGGCTGGCAATAGTGGCTGGGCTGGTCAAAGTATATACCCAAAAGCTTCTGTCGCTAACCCGGATACTCGAGCTGGTTAATTTACAAACTGAATGAGTGACTAGAAAGATGACATAACCAACGATAACGTCGAGTCCAAGGACAACCTGAAAGCTCCGCAGTTTGACGATTAATGCATTTAATAAAAGCGGCGACACAATGAGTGAGAAAAATTCGTGAAGACTAAGAAAACTTTAAAACAAGTCCAGTTGGCTTATTGTGTGAAAACGGCAGAATACGCGTTCAACAATGCTTTACTTCCAATAGCGTAGCTTTCGGGACCTCTCTTGGTCCCGTCTTCAGCGCAAATTCAGGGTTCAGCGTATCACGCGAGTATAACAATCACGAAAGCTACGCTATTGGATGTAAAGCATTGATGAACGAGTATTCTGCCGTTTTCACACAATATGAAACTGAAACCCGTGAGAAGTCCAGTATTCAAGTCCAGTTAGAGAAGAACGGGAAAATGGCCAGTTGCGAATAAAAGGAAATATTCTGAAGATTTAAGTTCACTGAGCTGTAAAGTTTATAAAAACGTTTTCCAACTCCGTAGTATTCAGGAGTTCAGAAAGGTAAGATCTAGTTCGCAGCTCCATTAGCAGAAACTGGTTCTGTAGCAGCATTTCCACGAACGTAGCCGTTCCACCAACATAGGCTTATGACCATGCCTGCTGATCCACAGCCTAATTCGATGCGCATAAGTTTTACTTAGACAGTGTCTTCTAAAAGGGAGTTGTACATGTAATAAGAAAAGACAGAGCGCAACTCAAGCGCTAATTATTGCACCTGAAATCTCAATTTATGCACGATATCGAAAGTTGACTCTAGTCGCAAGCGGGCAGTGATGTACAATGAATCTTTTGAAATTGACATTCCGTCCTTGATGATTCTGTTCAGGGGCGAATAAATATGTTGAACAAAGGAATAATGGGCGTTCTCATATAAGCTTGCAACTTCCAATGCTTCCATGGCGGATAGTTTTCCGTATGGGGGAAACAGTTTTAACCAGAAAAGCTCAAGGTTAAACTAATCGAGAGAAATGCAACAAGCAGCTCACACTTGACCTCCTCAAGCTGACCGCTGAAGTCAACGTAGCAAAGAAAACCTGATCACCTACACCAGTTCACCTTGGGCGTTCGGTCGACTGTATAGTACACGGCACTTTGGCATCCGCAGTGCAAACCACGTTGAGCGCTGTTATGTGCGCATTGCAATTTGCTCTATGCACATGCAACAGTGAATAAAATTTGGCAGATATGGGGGCTCCACATTTCCTGTCACTCCAAATAATTTGTTCACTTTATTTCCTCGCCCTGCCGTCGCACATTGTTAGACAACAAAATCCGCTGCTTAAAGGTAAGTCAGGCTTGCATGATAGTTGAATGTACAAGAATGCCTTGCAATGATGCTGATGAACACAACCATTGTAGTTTGTTTATTGTTTACGAAACTTTTGCGGCACAGATATACATTGTACTTCCGCAACTCCTTTGTTATGCTTTCCATGTTGCGACGCGCGTTTTTGTTTCAACTGGAGACATTCCTAGACGGAACAAGCGATGTATGAAAATTGTTCAACTATCTTTGGGTTTCAATCATTCCGAAAGCAAGTGCAGCCACCCTTATATGGAAAGTTTTCTCTTTTGTGAACCCATAACTGGTTGCAAAGGATAGTTTCCTCCAACTTAAGGTCGTAAGATTCCTTGAAGAGGTAACATTGCGTTCTCTGCAACCTGTTGCTTTCTCCATGAATATTTGGTATGGTTGTGTTTTATTGTATTTGGACTGCTTGTTCTTATGGAAGTGAGCAGCATCCGTACTGTAAGAAGAAAGGCTGACCAATGGACAAAAGGCCAACCGTTAATTACAATGGCAGCGCTACTCGAAGGTAGACGTTGCTATGAACAATTAGAACTACAAAAGTTTGTTCCCAAAGTTCACATTTTTCATTTCCCCATTATCACTGATTATCCGTGTTCACCTGGAAGCGGCACATGTGGTCTTTGATTGCAAACTGCTTATTGCCTACCGCCTTGTTGCTTAATACTGCCGTAAACAATACGATCCTGCAGAATAAGATTCATAATGAACAGCGAAGCGCTTCATTCCTTATGCCCTCTTTCCTGCGTGGTTGCGTCAAGTGTTAACGCAGCGATGGTTTGAGAGAGTGGAATTCTGAAGGGACGGAAACTTTGAAAATTTAGGAACGGACCGTACCTCTTAAACCTAGCTGATAACGTTGTGCAGTGTTCAATGGCGTCGTGTTCACCTTTCTTCAATTCATTTTTCGATGAATTTTTTCTTATATGAAGGCTAGGAAAAGAAACAAACGAAGTGACGAATCATGCTTTCTTAAAATTTTTTGAAAGTGGATTTAAGTGATTTTGCTCTGAACGACTGCGGCATCTTTTCAATCCTCATTTATTAGCGAACTTGATAGGCGTACACACTGACTGATAGCGCCTCAACGGTTGCCGAAATCAAAATATCCCCGCGTGCTCCAGAGTATCAAATGCGAGTGAAAGGCTGCGGTCCAAATTGGCGTTGCCAAACATGATTACTATTATTTTCCAGTAATTGCAACGGCCATTTTCAGATGCACCATTTCGAAGATTGAGCGCTACAGACGAAAGATCTGGAATGCACAATCCGCAGATCGAACAAAGCATTTCGTCTTCATCTTTGCGAAAAGCAAAAATGTACCCATACGGTGAACACGTCCATGACCATTGCATCCCGCCTGGGGTCTCTGTCCAAGGCTACGTACTGACTAGCGAACTGTCGCTTTATGGAAACGATCATTCCGCCATATATGCAAGCTGTGAGGCTTTTACACTGGCGTTTACTTCAGCGGCTCGTTTAGATATCCAAGGACGGGGCGTTGGGATTTTCGCCCAATTTTAAAAGCATTGAACCCAATGCTTTTCCAATCGACCACGAGGTCATTGCCGCCTTTTGGACGGAAACCAGTTTCGACGACATGGGCAATGTTCACTTTCGAGAAACAGCAGGTAAGTTCGAAGTCCTCTGAGCAGCGCAGAAGCACAATGACTAAGTATAGACACCTTCTTAATGAGTCAACAGTGGAGGACTTACCCCAATTGGTTTATGTAATGACAAGTAAAATCAGTGTTCGATAATTTAGCACAGAAACGCTTGACCATTTCTCTTCTGTTCGTGCACGTAACATAGCAACAAAAGTACAATGAAGATGGTGCTACCGACACTACCGATTCGCTTTAATGGGTGACAAAAGGCCTAATAGGACCTCAGATTTTATGTAGCCAAATTACTGACTTAAATTTTTAACCGCACTAAACGTCAACTAACAGTGTGATTAAAAAATTATGCGAAGCAATCCTGTACATGCGACGTGCTGTGGAGTAATGGTATCGGTTAGGCAAACAAAAGGGAAGGCTTCGGCGTTGTCCAAAGGAAAATGCCTGCGAAACCATCCCATAGAAAGCCAGGGCAATACGTATCAACACATTCGCATGAATCGTTGGATGAAAGACTTGGAAAACCCAAGTCTTTCATCCAACGATTCACGACACTTTGCTCAAGCTGTTGTGCATGTAAAGAATTTTTAAAAGTGATTTCCTATCATCCGACTTTCAGATCCACACGTAGTTTCGCTAGCCGCAAGCAAGGTGCAATCGCACTTCCACTTCGGCAAGGGATTCACTCCCAACAGTGTTTTCATTGCAACGTGGGAACGAGCAGCTCCAAAAGGACGGCCTGCCAACTCTGTTCAAGTAGTGGTACAACGATATTTGCCTGTATGTCACGTTGCAATAGTGCCGTTTCGCAGCTGACAAATACCTTCCAAGTTGCCCTTGTCATGAGCACCAATGGTACGTTCGCACATTTCATTTACGGTGAGCTTAACTGGCACGGAAACGCAACGGTTCGTCGTTACCCTTTAATTTGGACTGCATGGCATAGTTTCTCCAAGCACAGGTTGGATTTAACAAGGGCAACGAAAGGGTACACTTCATGATGCCTTGGTCGGGAAGCAGAGACGTCCTGGAGGTCAAAGAAAAAACCAATATGGGCATTCCGGGAGAATGGCTTTTTAAGTTGGATGACCCTTTGTGGATACATCTTTGCGCACCCGGAGCAAAAGGCATCGATTGCTCTTCAAGCAAGTAGGCGAACTCGCTGGCCATCTTTAACGAATAATTTTCAGAATGTGAAACAAACGAATTCTCTTACGACTGCAGAAGACAATGTCACTGCCTACATGACGAAGAATGCAATCACGTTACAGGCAAGTGTCCTTCAGAAATATGCAAGGGCGGCTGGACAAATGCGCCAAGCTGTGACGTCGGTAACGCAAATGCATTTGCCTAACGTAAGAAGTATTTGTGTTGATTCTTCTTCCTTAACAAGACATCGACGAATGCAACACAGTCAAAAATGCTTGTCCAGAAAGTGAACCTGACTGCGTAAACAAGGCCGGAACTTATGAATGCAAATGCCTATTGGGGTACGACAAAGAAAGTAATAAATGTCAAGGCAAGTGGTACATCTTTGGCCTCATTACGTTGCGCAATAATTTGCTCGTTCAAGGTTCCCAAAGAAATATGAAGAGTACGGGAAATGCGGTTGAATCGAGCCTTTACGCGAACACCGATCGTACAAAACAGGCCGAAGCAAAGAAAGTGAACTTCTCCGGACAAACTTTATCTCAACCAGTTGTATTTACACCGCAACAAATATCCGAATTTGTTTATAACCCATTTCGCCCAGTTCCCCTGCAAGGGGTGTCCCATCGAAACAAAGTACTAACGCAGTCGAATGCTGCCTCGATGCCCAATCCTTTGATGATCAAACCGTTGACAAACTTTTGGCCATGGCTACTGCCAGATCAGCGGACGGACTCAGTGACGATCTCCTGCAGTAAGCAGTGCAATCGAAATTCCCATTGCACGTTGTCAAATGGAACAGAAAGGTGCGAGTGCAACACAGGGTGGACTGGAGATGGCTATTATTGCGTTGGTAACCGAAGAGCTCATTCCAACAGGATTTCGTGGCACAATCCCTTATTTTCAGATATTAACGAATGCTTGCAAGGTAATCCGTGCCCAGCAAATGCTAAATGTATCAATACCAATGGCAGTTTCGAATGCCAGTGCCCTAGTGGTTTCGTTTCCAATGGAATCAACTGCACAGGTACTGACGAACTTTTCAAACTCGTACTAATTCATATGTTAAGCATGCAGACGTGCATGTGAATTCTCAACCTCACATATTCAGGCACAAACGGGGTAGCAGTTTCGCAATTTTTATTAAGGCAGTTATAAAGATTATATTACGATACTTATTTTTCTAACGGTTAGCCTGATGTCAACTTTCGTGACCAGAGGAATTTTCCATGTACCGTCGGCAAAGGCCTTTCGTTCTGAGGGACTACCTGTGTTCTGTCATCGATGTGATGACAAACGGTTCGTTCCACTCCTGCTGTCGAGGAGTGATACATTGAATAAGTGATTGACCTGTTTCTACAGTTATTTTATTTAACGTGTTTCACTGTGTAACAGGACCTTGCGTTTTAACTTTTCTCTCTAAAAGTAAGACTTCCTCCATCGAATAAGTGGCGAACGCTTTTTATGAACGATGGTTCAGACAAGTGACTTCAAGTCCGCGATGGGAAAAGCTAAGGACGGAACACGGGCAGCGCTTAAGACTGGAAAACTATAAAATCAGCTAACCGTTGGAAAGAACCAAAATTCAAGTGCTTTTTAAAAAGCCAACAATTTCACTTTGATTTAGAATTACTGCAAAATTATTAGGTTGCTGAGTATAGGGTGCTTGGCAACGGTGTAGTGGAGCATCATCTTGTTCAGTTGCTTATCACCGTTACTGCAATATGCTCAATTTTGGTATCAATAAGGGAGCGCCATTTTGAACATCTGTTGCTCATGTATTCTTTGTCATGCTTTAGATGTGGATGAATGCATGGAGGGCAGTGCTCGGTGTCCCGGAGGAGCCACTTCTGTGTGCATTAACACATACGGTTCATACACATGCCAGTGTCAGCATGGCTACAACGGTGAACCGGGAAGTGAACTAGGCTGCGTTGATGTAAACGAATGCTTGCTGCCGCGTACCTACTGTGGAGCAAACGCTGAATGCAAAAACACACCAGGGAGTTACGCTTGCGAGTGCCACCCTGGCTTCCAGCCAAAACTCGATGGCACAAACGGATGCGAAGGTGACCGTTGACTTCTCGTGGCCGTATTAACCCAACTGGCTAATTTAAGACGTGGATGAGTGCCAAACAAAGCCATGCAGTGCAGCAGCAATATGTATTAACAATGTTGGGTCATTTAAATGTATATGCAACGCAACGTACAATGGCAATGGCTTTCACTGCGAAAGTAAAAGCGCTGCACGTTGGCTAAGATAATGAGCAATGGCGCATTTCAGGATCCAAACTGTTTCCAGAAGGTGTCATGGGAGCGGACGCAATACTTGATCGAAGTCGTCAATGGATCACAGTTAACCTAAAATCGCCTTTGAGGTTCTTTTTAACCGACCACAATAAGTTACATGTAAAATACAATTGATCTTCACAATTAGGAGGTGCCTTAACCTTGGAAACTTTGCTTACAGATATCGAGCAACGGAGTGATTGGTTTCGATTCACCTATAACAACTTATCAAGAGCCATCCACATTAGGAAAGGCGCTAATGCCGTTCTATCACAAAGTAGATCTTGATGAAGGAGGGAAAATATACATAAGAACAATTACAAATGGCACGTTCTTATTGGAATTGATCACGCTGTTCCGTGAAGTTGAAGGCCTCAAGGCATTGAGAGCACATGAAGTTATCATTGTTACCTACGAGAATGTCAAAGCCCATTCATATCCGGAGGTAATAGCGACTGTTGGTGCAATACAGAAAAATCTTCTGTCCCTTCTTCTAGAGCCTCGGTAGTACATTCCAATGCGTGCTCGTGGGGTTTGACATCGCGACTTACGCCATATTTATCTACGATACCGTAGAACAAATTGAAGCAAAAGTGAGAACCGTTCGAACACGGCTCATTGATAACAAATCTTTCTAAGGCGGGAATACAGGTAACAGACTCAGCCAAATCAGTATACTTGCCGTTCAGTGGAGCCAATGCTTATGAGCTAACCGTCAGGTCTAATATTGGTATCCCTGGAAAATGGATATATCGCATTGACATGGAATACATACCAAGGTGCCCATCTGGCTACAGCGACGCTCCTTTGTGCCTGTCAGGTGGATAATTTATTGACAGACACTTTTGATATACTTTGACCACCGAAAAGTTTTAGACATCGATGAATGCAAGCTCAAAGAGCTTGCCTGCCATAAGAATTCCATATGCATAAACACGCCTGGATCATACGTATGCCATTGCAAGCGCGGTTATTCAGGGGATGGACGACAATGCTTCCGTAAATAGCCATTTCATGAAATAATGAAGATATTGGCTGGACTCTTAAAGGCATTGATCCCTGCTACACAGAGAGTGGAGCAGTGTGTGGCGAAAATGCGCAGTGCTTTGTGCCGGCTTTCCGTCGAACAAAACCGGAATGCGTGTGCAATGACGGCTTTATCGGAGACGGCTTCTTTTGCACACCGAGTAACAAGTTGTGATTACGCTATTACCACAAACTCACACCGTTTCAGTTCCTGACGCAATAGCATCCAACCAAGAAGGCCGTGGGAATCAACTTTTTTATCGCTCACCTACTACAATCGAAGCGCAAATTGAGCAGAGAACTGAAAAACCGATGACAGTTCGCTTGCGAAGTTATCGACCTCCCAGTTTGAAAATTCAAATGTGTCTTCAGGAAATCATTTAAAGATGCTTCAGAAAACCAAGAGCAAGAAGCAAACAACAATGGCCCATCAACGCAACCACCTAAGAAGCCATCCACTAACCATCCGCTCCGAACGTTTAGCTTTGAAGACGACCTAGATGTTCAGAATTCTTCAGCATTCATTTATGGAACTGACAGTCTTAATCCGCGTAAGTTCAAATGCACATGTGTAATGATAGAGAATTTAACATAAGGAACGTTAATGCTTGAGTACACGGTTGAAAAATCTTTAATCAGACATTTTAGAAGGAAGCCTGCAGAACGAAAGTCCGACAATGAAACGTAAAGTTAAAGAAGCAGTAAATCGAATTTCCCTTAAGAACTTTGCAGTGCTGATTATTGTTGTCCCAACTGTCCTGGCGGTCGTGTGGCTCAGTTTGATCATACTTCTCGTCAAGTTATGCTTTCAAAGAAGGTAAGCCCTCCTCAAATTGTAATTTTTGGACATTTCGAGCAAAAGAGATTTCGTCAGGCGAAACCAGCAAATGGCACGTAAGTGTGATTACATGGAACCGTTTGATAGCAAACAGCTGTCTACAATGTCAAGTGTTGCATATGAAAGTTGTGGGTCACTATTCAATGGATACGACTTCTCTGAAACGAATCCTCACGAACACCGGGTAGGTCAATGATATTGCTGCATCTATGAATTAATATTGAAGCATCGAAGAAGCATTCTATCACTGCAAGAATTTCATTTTTATGCCAGTATAACCACTTGGACTTTCATTGGTGACGTAATGTTTTCGATAAAACAATACTTAGCAAGCGTCGTATTCCACCCTGAGAACGTAACGATACGTTCATAATAAGAAACGTTTCAATCCCTTCAGCAGGATTCTACGAGTGTAATAATGAAACTTTTCAGAGCTGTTAGGAAACAAACTTAACATTGAAGGAAGGAATGAAGTCCATTATTTGTGATAATATAAAAGGCACGACATAAAATGGCACAAACAAAATTCTTGGCCTATTGTACACAGTGGAACGTTGGTTCTGGAGTAGTGCCGATAAAAACCGGTAGACATTTACGATCTTCTAAAGTAAGCAACAGTTCAGTTATACCTTACTTAAGTATGCCACTTTCTTCCTTCATTGAGAAACACATTTTCACAATCCTTGCAACTTGCCAGAAATTAGCTAGGCGTTTTTCTTCTGCCGAACGGTAATAATATTGGGCTTTCGTAATGGTGTTGTAGTACGTCGTTTGTTAGTTCACTACGACTTTTACCGTTTTTAAAATTTCTTTGTTATAAATCTTAGCTTTCGGTACACCTTTATCCCGTCTTCAGGGAATCTGGTTTAGAGCGAATTCAATTGGGCGATAAACCCTTGGACCTTCAGAGGCAGAGGCTTACCGAAAACTACTGGTTATGATAAAGGAATTCAAAAAATATGAACATTTGAATTCAAAATTCAAAAAATAATCAGTAGTAGTAGTAGCAATAATAAAAATAAGGTATTGATTACTATAACTAATATTACTGTTAAGGGACGGCAGATTAACCCGTAAATGAAAGATTCTTTATTCCATCGCGGAGCTTTCGGGACCAAGGCAGGTCCCGAAAGCTCCGCGATGGAATAAAGAATCTTTCATTAACGGGTTAATCTGCCGTCCCTTAACGCAATGAAACCGAAACCCGTCAGAAATCCGTTATTCAACTAATAATACTACGCCATCTGATTCGCGGTTTTCAAAAACAGCTAACTATAAGTTATATCCGGTGCTCAGTTACCAGAGGCAATGCAATTATGTGTACCACGAAGAAAATAAAACAAATTATCCATACAGACCGTTAGGTTATTCAAACATTTCTGATAGACTCTTACTTTAGCTCAGAACACGCAGCGGGAATGTCAGATACAGCTATTTCGACTGAAGTCCGTGGCTACTTTAATACATCAGAAATTCTCCAGGAAAGGTCAGCGACACGGTGCAAAGCATCGCCTACCCAAAAGAACTCCGCATGATGTCATAACTAATGGATTCATTTTCTCCAGCTACAAATTTACAAACATACATGAAGATTAAAAACATGAAATACATGCTTACAGTTTCAAAACCTTGTCCTTTCCCCCGCTGACTACGCGTTCTCCGTTCGGACTCCAGTCAACCGCATATACCTGAAATATCCATACTACTTCAGGCAGAAACATAAGTATTCAGACTGACTTCATCTGCATGACCAGGCAAATCAACAAGCAATTTTCCACTCTGTGCATCCCACAGCTTTAAGGTGGAATCAGCAGAACCACTAACCATGAGCCGGCTGTCAGATGACCATGAAATTTGATACACCGCTTGAACGTGGCCACGCAAGGTGCGCAGAAATCTGCCCCAATTTTAAAATTGCACGCATCCCGATATTTGAAGAGTACTTACTTTCCAGTTTTGCCGCACCATACTTTTATGGAATGGTCGAAAGAGGCTGAGGCAACAAGAAAGCCATCTGGGCTAAACAATACCTGGTTCACTAATTGCTGATGGCCAGTCATGCGAGTAAGCGGCTTTTTCTGTGATGCAGGTGACCAAAAGAACAGTGTAAAATCATCGGAACCGGAAACCATTCGTTCCGGTCCGGTTCCCTTAAAGCCAAAGGCGATGCAAGGCATTGCAATCAAGTGGCAAGTGAAATTGAAACAAACCTTTACTTTATCGTAGAGTTTCTGAGCCAAACTTTTCAAGTCTTGTGGATTCATAGTTATCGCGTCTGCTTTCCTTGAATGAGCATCTTTTGGATCAAACGCACCAGTACGAAGGGCGTAATCCGTGTGAAGCGCAATAGTGTTCACCCAATGCGCATGGCCGCTAAGAGTTCTGCAGAGCACTCCCTGGAAAGTGACAACCGTTCTTGAAAAATTGAAGAGCAGCGTCGGTCGACGTTACATCATTTGCTCTCCACATCTTGATAGTTCTGTCATGAGAAGCTGAATAAATGAAATCTTCTCCTCCCCATCTCACGCAGGTGACTGAGGCGGTGTGGCCGCTTAAAACGCGAATGCATTGACCAAGCACAACGTCCCAGATCCGAATATCGGTATCCTTTGATGAGCTTGCCAGGAAACGACAGTTCGGGTCCCTGTAATTTAAAAAATGTCGACCAAGTAATTAATGGAAAAATTCAAACATGTGTAAAGGTTTCCAAGCTATACAATTAACCCACGAGCGGTGGGCCGACAACGCTTTTCCAATTCTTTCTCCATTTTCTGGATTCCATACAATTATGTTCCCACTTTTACAACCAGACGCCAGCTTCAGTCCGTCCGGGGACCAACTCAAACAAAGAACCCAATTGTTGTGGCCTAAGGGAAGACAAAATACCACAGTATGACGCGAAAGAAAAACAGTTCGTCCACACCTTTGCAGGTGAACTGTGGCATTTCAGTGCTAAGATCCCAAAAGCGGACGGTGGTGTCGCCTGAGCCGCTTGCGAGACGACTTGAAACAGGTTACATAAGCGTTGAATAAAGAACAGGCAAGACGTACTTCCCATCTGGACTGAACAATGTTGAGATGACGGCCTCACCGTGACCTGGAAGCGAGCTGGTGCATCTTGTCACAGCCTGCACCTTGTATACGGCATTCAACCGATACACAATTTCCACCACTTTCTCGACGTCGACTTTTCCACTTGCGATTGTACTCCCCAAAGTATCGCTTATTTGCAATTCATTAACAAAAAATGAGCAAGGCAAAAACTCTTCCTATAAGATAAAATATGAAAATCAAGTCAAATTATTTGACGAGGACGGAAACATCGAAGCAGTCGAACATTTTCGAACAGTGAAAGACAAGGGTAGCTACTTGTTACTAGAATCGACCATTTGAAGGTCACTAATGCAATCCTAAAAGCAGTGATAGACTTCAACTAAAGCAATCCATACTATAAACGTGAAGCTATTATGATCATGTACTGACATTAGTCTGGGAAAATGCACTCAAAGTTTACGAAATATTAATGTTTATAGAAACTCTCGAGAGTAAGTTTCTTTATGACGATTACATTTTCGCTTAAAGCCTCCAGCTGCATGTTAGAAAATATAAACGTTAGCAAAAGCATGAATTTATTCCCAGAGATTTCAAAATTTGATTCGTCGTCAGCGGTGCTGTGTGCGTGCAAACCTTCAAGACGAAGCATGACTCTTCTGCAAGCCGCGATTTCGCTCTTTCGTATTGAGTGGAAAGAATAAGAGTGGAAAAGGAACACGAAATCGCAAAACAGCTGAATATTCATGTTGCTTATAAATTAAATGAGACACTAAGCTTTACGAAATCAAGCGCTTACGCCTAAGCCAAAAAATTCAGAATCCGCGGAAGTAGACTCCCACGTTCCTCAGTGTTCCTTTCTTTACTGACAGGTGATTATAACTAATTACTGAACATTATAAGTGGAAATGCAATTATTAGAAGCATCAATAGTGCTACAAAACAACAAAAATAGGATAGTCAACAACTGAAAATACACTCACAATCTGAGTACGAAATACTAGCCAAACACCAAGTAAGTAAAAGAAAAGCACGTAAAATGCATATTTGTCTCAGCAGTTAATGAGGAATTGTACTTTCATAGTGATCATGAAGAAGTCTAGAACTGCTTCAAAGATGAGAAACTGCCCGCTTGCTATTACCAAAATTAATCAGTCGTTTCAAATAATGAACCGCCCAAATTCGAAAGGAAAAAAGCTCATTGGTCATTACATAACACGCCCAGCATTTTTTACAGAGCAATGTTGCAGAGATCGCTGCTACTCCAGCACTGACGTGCGTTTTTAACTAAAATTCATTACCCAATATCCTAATCAGCAACAGCAGCAAACGCTCGGCTTGCACATTATAGATATTAGGACCAAAGGAAAAAAACGTGTAACGTATACATACTTTAACTACAATTAAACTAAAGACAGTATTCATAATACAATATTCCATCATAATCTTTCACAAGGATCCCAGCATCAAACCTGGCCAGAACGTTGTACTACGCCCGTCGCAGCACCTGATCTCAATGCAACAAAATGTTAGATAGCCTACGTTCATACCTTTCAACAAATATTAATAACAACATTTAGGCTACGTATGCAACATCTTAAGTATGGATATGAATAAATCATTCTCCTTTCGCAAATCAACTAGCGAGAAGCAAAAAGGAATTATGAAAAGCTTCGAACAAGAAGACGCAACGTACTGAGTCAAGCAAGTGATTGCAAAGCTTCTCCAACTCGTTCGTCGATATAGTATAAGGTACAACGAATACAGAGTCACCAAGTTTACTTCCTTCGTCATCTTTGAACTGCACTTCGACGAGGCGGTCGCTTTCTTCCGTCTTCATTGCTAGCTGAGGAAGACAGACGTTGGTTTTGCGAAATTCAGCTCGAAATGTACGAAATCAACGCTGCAACGCAGACGACTGTCAAGAAAACATGGTCTCCGTTGTGCAAAACAGTTAATTTATAGCTGCCACATGGACAATACTAAAAATGATGACTAGAAAATGATTATCTGCTCGTAATAAAATTAAACGACAACAAAACTCAGCCGATATTCTTCGACTGAACAAGAAATTGGTAGCAGCACTGCAACGTTGTGAACATATACTGGATCTCGCCAACGTCATTAAGCGGTGGAGCAAAATCTCGGATGAAGTTTAATTCTGCACCAAGGCGTTGAATCTGTGCTCTGACCAAAACGTACGTGGTGACTGGAACCAGGCTGTCCGCTGTCCATGGACAGGCTAACGTTTCGCTACAATTTTCAGAAACGCACTGAAAGTAAACTAACTAGCACAGGCTCAAGATCAAAAGCGTCAACCAACCTTGTTGACGTGCTCAAAAGTTTCCGCGATAATTTTCAGCTTATCAACAGGGGAAAACTCGGAACTACAAGTTGCGACAACGAATATACGGAAGCAAAATTAGCTGGAATCTACCTCAATCGCTGAAAGCAATCTATAGCCTTTGAGTAATACTTCATTCGGGCTGTAATGCAAGCCTAAACTGGCTTGGCGTTACAGCAATGCAATCTGGACATTTAAAAACAATAACCTTACCAACGGCTTGTCCAGGTCTGCAGTATCAGTGAAAACAACAGGCCAAACATCTCTTTAAATCATGAGAAAATTCGATAGAGATAGAGAGAAACTTAATTTACCGATCAACTCCCAATTGATCAAGCAGCACTACGTCGCTCTTGGAACTCACGTACCGAATATTCGACAGGTAAACTTTATCCGAATCTTCATTTTTGATCACATAAAGGGTGAACAAATTTGGGTATATTGATTGCAAAACACTCCCGCATATGAAGCTCGAGAACGTTTCAAATGACCTGTAAATGGCAACTTCAACTCGCGTGACGTTCAAAGAACCTCTGCAACACCACGACAGTATGGGAGTCCAATGATCGATTTCACTAACGAACTCATTCATGTTCGACTCCTTTGGCAAGCTCGGGAACAATACTCTGCAAGAAGAAAAGATTTTTTCAAAGCTGGAAAAGCAATAAGTCGAGTTCAAAAACGGTTGATCTGATCTGATTAATATTACCGTACGAAAACGTGACCAGCATGCAGTTGAGAAAATCGAAACCCAAAACGTTTTGGCAAATATGGTAAGCACTGTGAAAACATGCTAAGCACACCTGCGAAACATCACTCACCTCACGTATTTGTAGAAACGCAAGAAAATAGATTTAGCCTCCTGAACTGCGTCCATTAACAAGCAGCGGTGAACGCCTATGCCGGAATAGCTCAAATTGAACACATCTGCCAAGCCGCTTTTCAATCTCCCCAAAGGATGATACGGCAAGAGAAAAGCCTTAAAAATTAAATCGAATGAACGCTGGCACGCTTCCGCTATGGCATACTAATTTGCAATACGACTTCACCATGTTAAAATAAGCTTCGTCAAAAGGTGCGCTATAATCAAGTATTTTCCACATACTATCTGTTTCTGAAGAGTCTCTACAAACATTTGTGGCATAAGGGCACACGCGACTGCATTCATACCTGGGAAGGATGCTATTCTTCACGTACGACGAGCACTGAAACTTTCCGCAGTAGGAAGCCAATGATTCCCATGCCTTAGCGGTGTTGCATTCTTCAACGGATGATTGTCCTATTAAGTCATAGGCGTGCCGAAACATATCCTTCCATTTAATGTCTGCTGATGGGAAAGTAACTTCGTCAAGGGCGATGCTACACATATACAACAACTCTAGTTGCCGACTTAAGTACATTTATGAAATGCCGCGGCGCGCTCACTCTTTTGTTGAACATTTCTTCAAGGAACCGGATGATATTTGCAAACTGTCCTGGATACGACCGTACAAACTTCCGGTCAAGCATTCACCACTTGGAAAATATACCTCAGCCTGCAAATTCGTAGAAGTAGAATGGCAGAAAGAGTTGCGCTACTTACCTTTCCATTTAAGCATTCTGAGCTTGCAAATTCGCCTTTGATAACCATTCCATCAGGTAAGTACAAAGTTCCTTTCTAAAACGATAGCAAGAGATATGGTCATCTCAAAACTTGGATTCTCACTCGAAAAACGTCTTTCACGAAGGAACCTCTGCAACAAACACCGTCCAAAGTGACGAGAACGCCAACGCCGTTCGGTAGGTCGTTTTCCCACATTCCGAGATATTTCGTCCCTTAACCAAAGTTGTACAGCAAAGTGCGAAAAATGCCCTTCTTTCATACGACCTATTCACCGCTGCAAATGGAACTTTGGCTACATTTGTTAAAATGACGCAGGGAAGACTAAGTCATTTATCAAGACAACAATTTCGCTCTTCCGAAAGATCAAAACATCTTGGACACAGCACTATTAATGGGAGTAATAACCGAAAGGACTCGTACTATTGTACCATTATGATAAGATAGGTCCAATGTGTGTAATTAACGAATAAGCAAACCAGTTGTACGGAAAAAGATAATAGTGTAACAAAGTAAGAGCCTCCTACTTGATGCACTCGGAAGTCCATGGTTAAAGAGCAGTTAAGAGCTTAGGGATAACGATTAACAATGGAGAAGCAAACAAGTTAACATAAGTCTTATTTTCAAGCAACACAAAACAGTCAACAGCTCCGCAACTTTCAACAAACCCAATGCCGAAAAAGTGAAGCATCAAACTGATCAATGGCAATGAATAATCAGACCAAATCATGACTGTTTCAAAGAATAAACCATAAACGTTACAGATACAATGGCAAACGGTTTTCAACTTCTTAGCAGAGATAGAATTTATGAAATAAAGCTTTATAACACTTCAAGTAGAAAGTAAGTGACAGCGAAAACCCTCTAACCACAAATCAAGTAAATGTCACAAGTACAATAGTTCGATAGCGGCTGAACACAGAGATATGAACATGACTTACGGGCTTTTTCCAACACACCATAACAGTTCTTAGTGCCCTTCTTCCATTCGCCGACGAACAGTGACTTAGTTGTTCGCAGTGCGCCGTGCCCTTCTGGCACGTCATGGTCATAATAGCCTTCATACAATGAACCAGATGAGTCCCTCAAACATGTTAATACAATTAGGCGATAAAAGTAATTGATACAAAGCTGCATACTCCATGCTGGCCAAACCATTCAACGAACCATTTCTCCATTGTCCTTTAACACAAGTCCATCGGTCATTGACAACGGTTTTTAGTTCGCCGAAACTGTAAAGGCAATAAATAATCCAAATGCGGTCCCAAACTGCTGCACCAACCCGTCCATTTCTCCATTGCGAAATCGACCGGTATACGTACGTCCATCTCTCCAGGTCATCTTTCCACTAATGAACGTGGAGTTAGAAAATGCAATGACGGAATAGCTAATTGACCAACCTGCCATGTGGCTTTCCTAGCAGCCAACTACCGCTGTACGTTCTGCCATTGGAAAAGTGAAATGTCCCAGTCCTGCGCAAGGGCGGAACGCAATGCGATAAACATTCAGAGAACTGGCTTCCCACGAACAAGTGCACAGCCGTGTTAAAAGTATTGACAAAATCATTCTTAAAATTTATGAATGAAGACAACATTCGAATGTTCACTACTGATGGCCAAGTACCAATGCCAATTGGTCAAGGAACTTTACTTCAAGCTCAGCTTCCGGGAGCAACAGTTTCGCAATTCGTCTGCAAACGCACCAGTCTAAAATTTGGTTCTCAAAAGCGCACAGAGGCTACTTGTCTCCTTCGTTTGCAGAAATCAGCCACACCAACGGGAACTTGAAACATTTCCAAGTAGATTTCTGAAAAAGGAACGACAGATATTCGCTTGCACAAAACGCCCCTCTTGGCTAACCGATGCTACAACGATTGAATTGCCAAACACCAAAATCATTGTAAAATTGGCCGCTCGAGAATTCTCCACGATGTCTGCAAAATCAAGATGATCGTTCCCGCGTTTGAAAAGCCCAAATAGCAGCTGCGTTCCATCCTTGAGACATTCCTATGCAAAATTTGTCAAGTGAAGACAAAAGCGCTGAAAGGCACTTGCCAAGAAAGCCCATCCCTTGTAGGTTATTCGTAACTTTTGGGTACTGCAGGCCTTGTTCCTGTAGAATCGAAACACTTTGCCTGTGTTTGAAAGGGAATTCGATACATCTTTGAAGGATTGGTCGTCCTTGTCCAGCTATCAATTGAATGAACAAAATACTTTATCCAGAAACGATGAAAAAGTGATAGAACGTCCTCCACTGATGCTTTAGGTTTAGTTACAAATTTAAGCACCTACAGTGATAAAACGGAATTTATAATGAAACTTAAGTTTCACGGCTGCTACCCCAACGACAGCGATAATTTATTATCAAGGTACAGGTGACAAGATTAAATTAGCCAAACATCTGGAATTTCAACTATTCTTCGAGTCATCAACAAACCTTGGAGCATTTTTTTATTCCAGAACATGGCTTTAATCCCGTTAAAGGTGAGGCAATTACATACGGAGCTTTCTGGACTTTCCTCGTCCCGCTTTCAGCGTGTCTGTCTGATTGTACACACGTATAAACCAATCAGATCGACAAGCTGAGTAAGGGGCGAGGAAGTTCCGAAAGTTCAGTGTGTAATTGCTTCACCTTTAACGGGATTAAAGCCGTTTTATAGAATAAGCAAATGAGATCACATCCCGTGATTAGGAATCTATTTTTAAAGCCTTCGAGCAATACTAAGAAATGATAGGTTAACAACACCGAATGGAACGTTGAAGGGCAGTGAATGCAGAAACAAGGGCCCAAAGGAATTGCAAAGGAAAAAGAGAACGACTGCAAAAGTTGGAACCAAGGATCATCGTAGAAAAGTTGATACGAACGTCTCCAATTGTGGATCCTGTGGCCCAGCGCACGCGCAATCCGACAGCAATCAAACTGGGCAAGGAAAGCCATTACAGAAGCCGAAAACTTACAAACATCCGCTATAAACGACAAAATACCAGTTTAAACAGAGAAAACGTAATGCGAGTGACTTTTGGATGAGTTTAACATACAGCTCAAACTGTTGTAAACTCGCAAGTTCACGGGACCGGGCTAACCATTAATACAATCATTCATTATCACGCTGACGATGAAGCGGATGAGCTCTGTGACACTTACTGAAATAAAATAAAAATAGGTTAAAACCGAGAAAGTTGTTGGATAAAATTAATTCGCTACACTCATATACAAGCAGCGACTACAAATCTACTGCCGAATTTTGTCTGCAATTTTCCTTAAAATGAACTGTCTACTTTTAACCATGCAAACGCATGCAGCGCAGCGAAGTCTAAGATGTGCGAACGAGCAGAAAAGCCACGCTGCTACAATCAAAGCAACCTCTGGCCTCTTCATTTAGGATTACCCGATATATGGAAAATTGGATATTAAAGATTTCATGCAATACATTCAAAAATTTAACAAGAAGTTAAGAATTCACTGGTCACGTAACAAACTCGTTACAGGTGCCGTGTACGAATGACACTCATCCGATCGCCAGCGAGCCTTACTTGCTAATGCATTTAAAGAAGCAACTCAAACTACTTGAAACAGCCAAATAAGCATAAACGCACATATACATACATACACAACAAAAGTACAATATTTAACGCTTACACATAGTATTCGATATACACGATTTGCGTTCGAGCATTTAGAGGCAGAACCACACTACATTAATAATTGCATAAACATCAGAGTTCTTACCTCAGCAATTATGAGATTCATTGCACTAAACAGGATGAACGGTAAAGAGAAGACTTCTTCCAGAATTCTGGCAACTTTTTCATGCACAACCGAATAAACATCGCTTAGTCGGCGTATAAGTACTTCGGCATCGCCACTGGAACATTCATCATTATTCGAGGACGCAAAGCAGGCCCGCTTACCTTATTGGGAGCGACGAAAACACGTCTAACGATAGCAGAGATAAATAGTCTGTATGCAATAATTTCAATGATCTCTGGTAGGCGTCGGTCATGAAAATTCTGAACACGGCTTTTAAGCATGTAAATGGGTCGGCAGAGCGAAGCATCTCTCTAAGTTGCATGTATATCTTCATAACATTCGCTTGGTAAACTTTTACGCGATGGGAAAAACTGTTCAACAGAGTCTTATGACAATTATCGGCAAAGCTCTCTGGAACGAAAGTACGTATAACGAAAAAGTGACAAGCAAGCACCTTCTGTGGATATCCATCCTAAAATTTTTGTCATCTGTCTCAACACGTGACTTTGATCCATAAGCGAGTACTGAGTTTTGCATAAGCAATCGACGGGCAACTTTGAATGTTCGTCGAGAAATACTTTTACGCAGCCGTGGACCAAGAGGTCATCAGAGAAGAACATGGATATTGGTATGACAGACTAAAGATGGGCGGGATGTGTACACGTAAGCTGCCAGAAAACGACTTACCCAGGGGAACTGAACACGAACAACGGTTGAGTCAGATCCTAAGCTAAAACATGGCTGATATGTCAGGAAGCTAGGAAGGACCTAGACAAGATACTTCCAAACGTGAAATAACTTTATCCTGAAGAACAGAATATGGGTAAAGAACAAGAAATAACGCACTAAACAAGAATTTCACCTCATTTAATGTATTAACTTACCGAGAAACATATTGAAGTTGGAGTACAGTGATTGCCCGTTGGAGCAAACTCCAACGGGCAATCACCGTACTAAACAACTAAACAAGTTTTCATACAACAACTAACTCGTATATTAAACAGATTTGTTGAGAAACTGGAGTATATTAATAGGTGCTTCGTAACGGGTAGTTACGTATTCCTATTTTTTGGCAACTGACATCGTTTTGATATATAAATGTGTACACGCGATATTACAAAAATAAAACAGGTTGAACAACTTTGAAAATATCCCAATTTCGTTCTCTCTTGACCGAACCTCTTAAAACACGAGTTTCGTATTCCAACAAGCTGTATACAAATATTGCTCGCGCCTTTAAAACACAAACTGGCTGACGTATACTCATTACGCCAGAGCAAGATGCTCGTGTATTTAGAATCTACTCGTGAGTCAAAATGTCATATACAGAATGAGCATAAATGGCTGCGTGAGGTTTAGGGAAATGTAACTTCTGAAACCTATACTTTCCTATTAACTTCAAAACATTTTCACAGTGAAAGTGAACAAGCAACACGAAATTCACGGACTAAGATACCTCCACTCTGGCAACGGTATCTTGGATAAATATTCTAGCTTTTTCGTTGGACACTCTAACTTACGGACCACCTTGTATACTAAAACTCAACATCGATTTAAGACGAAAAGAGTAACATAATTACGATTGCTTTTTGCAGCCACAAACGTAACATTCTGGAAGCAAATCGGGGCCGACCACTAATAGAGCAGTGAAATGAGATCCAGCCGCTAATTCGACCACTTTCGAACAGGTACCAACCTAAGCGGAACAAACATAACCGTATGAGGAGTGTGTAAAAAGCGTACCTTGAAAACAGCAGGTTCTGGAACACAAACTCGATCAGGAGATTTCAGCTGCCCGTCTTCGTTGCTGCCCCAAACGTATGCCTTAACAGTGAGTTTTCAAAGTACTGATGACAAACACAATCTACCTTACTTCACCACTGCAGCTTAAGGCAACGGTATGAAATGCGCCTGCATCAACCGAAACAATACCCGCTTCATCCAAAGCACTTAGTCGTTTTGGTTCAGATCTGAAATTACTTCAAAGCGAGCTGTTCACAGTCCAATCGTTCATACCTATCGTCGCAATCCGAAAAGCCCAATTGACCAAATTTATTGGAACCCCATATCCATACCTCCGTAGTTATGGGAGTACGCTCTTCACATGACGAGAATGAATTGGCTGCAATCGCTTTTGCGTTGCTGGAACTTAAGCAGCCAAAAGAGGATTCAGCAACTGACGAGCCTTCGGATGAACTGGCGGACGAACGAATCAAGTCGCGCGATATGAACGACAAACGGCTAGCCGCATTTGACAAATTCGGTATTTCCAGCATTTCAAACTGATCCTCAATGGATGCAACACTGCCACTGCTGAACTTTGTTCTTAATTTGCCCAACAATGAATTGTCCGCTTCGTTGGCAGCCTGGTCAGCAAAAGTGAGCTTCACTCCCAAAGGACAGTAACCATTTGGTGATACTTTTTCGAAATGACCATTCAACTTATCTTCCGCGTGGTCGACTTGAAAGCAGTCATCACTGTAATGCACTTCGCCGCGATGACGTCGTGGCGAATGCATGGATTTCCTTTCGAATTGCCAATTCAGATTGCTGCTGCTTCCTAATAGCTTTTCCACCAGGGCAACATAATGACCGAATCCAGAAGCAACGGATAAGACGTAGCGGCCAAAGAGTTCAGAAACACGATATGGCAATAGAACAGCAGGTTCACCTTCCAATGGAGTACCCCAGGCCCACAGTGCATTGCTTAAGTCAACGGCAAGGGTCTGATACCGGCTTATTGACAACATCTGAACTCCTGCTTCGCCGTGAGCCTTTTTACCACCGGAATCAAGTCTATCTTTAGCGCATACTACCAGCTGAATAAAACACGCAATCGTCAGCTTTAATTAAACATACAGAAAGGCTCTTATAATAGCAAAACACTCGACGCAATTAATATTAGTCATAATTATAAAGAACTAAACGCACCTCAACTGGTTCTTTAATGAATTCCTGCAACAAGCCACACTGTCCGCGGTCAGAACATCCCCACATAAAAACTTTATGCAAATCAGTTATGACACCAACGGTTCCAAAGGCGCAATAAGCCGAAAGGACACGAACAGCGGCAAGTGGTCTGTAAAGCGGGGCACTCTGGTCAGATTCATGCGCTTGATCATCTTCGGTAGGGAATGCCTGACAGTAGGCGGCGCGATCACGCAGGCAAAGGATGGCTGAATCATTTTTGGACGTTGAAGGAATTGCTGCCACGCATCCTAGCTGAAAATCAATTTGAGACGAACACAAACGTGACGATACGTCTTCGTCTGTCCACAAGTAGCATTCCATTGCCGCGAGAAACAGGGCTTCTGGTTATTCATCAGCGCCTGACAGTCACGTTGAAATGCCAAGCCTACGTGGAAGCCACTTTTCCTTATGCTCCAACGGCGAGAGTGCTATTTTCTTTATTCTGAAATATCCAGTCATGCCACAGTTTACGCATAAACCGCGTTTCAAACTGTCAGCACAAATAAGCAGTGAATATGTTAGCAAAAATGATAAAATATAAAACATTCGGATCTACATCACGCTGTCTTGAAACAAAAAAACAAGAATGAAGTACTCTTCTCGGGTCTTTTCTGTTTCGTTCCCCCTACTTGATTATCATGTCGCTAGGGGGCGCTGGGGGCGCTAATGACGTTTCTGTTGCCGAACGCTGATATAAAATGCTACGAAGAGGGCGCCGAGATGCATTAGCGATCGTAAACTTCAAGAGCCTTTGTAAGATGCCTTCGTAAGTTAAAAGGGAGACATGTCTCTTATTTTATGGTTTAGGCTTAGGTAAGGGCAGAAAATGATGCCTATGGTTCTGTTTCCTTCGTAAGTTAAAAGGGAGACATGTCTCTTATTTTATGGCTTAGGCTTAGGTATGGGCAGAAAACGATGCCTATGGTTCTGTTGTCTTCGTAAGTTAAAAGGGAGACATGTCTCTTATTTCATGGTTTAGGCCTAGGTATGGGCAGAAAACGATGCCTACGGTCGTGTTGCTTTCGTAATTTAAAAGGAAAGATTGACATGACTCTTATTTTATAGTTTAGGCTTAGGTAAGGGAAGGAATGATTGCTTCGAGCGCTCGGCCTGCAAAATGTGACGGTGGCGCCACCTATGTCTCCAACAATTAACGGGCCAATCAACGTGGGGATGACGTCATACCAGGAAGTTACAGTATGACGGGGAACGAGACAGAAAAGATCCCTCTTCTCTTCACGGCTTTCCTCCGTTTGTCGTCTGTACTCTGTAATAAAGTACTTTATTACAGAGTACAGACGACAAACGGGAGAAAGCCGTGAAGAGAAGAACACCATCAATGAAACAATTCCCCGTTACCAGACATCCAGTTTTCAACAATGAAGTACTACGTATTTTTAGCCGAAGCAAACAGAACTCACTAGTTTTCATTCTTTTAAAACCTCGATGATTGCCACGCGCTACACGAAATGTAGCATCAAACTTTATTGGATAACAAACTCCATTGCTTGAACACTGGGTGTTTTGTAACGAGCTTGTTCATCTTCGGATATCCTTTTTCGGCTGTCCACCCATTTGATGGTATCTGTAATAGATATGAAACACGCCCTACAGCGGATGGATAGGCAGTTATTAGAAAGTATCACAGATAGAACGCTTATCGAATCAGAGCTTTCGGCACTCTTTGGTGCCGTCGTCAGTGATGGGAAAGAGCTTTTCTAATAACCGGCCATCCATCCGCTGGCAGGGCGTGTTTCATATCTATTACAGATACAATCAAACGGGTCGACAGCCGAAAAAGGATATCCGAACAAACTTCATTGTCAACTATCCAAAGAAAAAGGGAATAGTACCTGGTTGAAATATCTTCGCTGCTCTGCGAATCAGCAAAGAAAAGGTGTCAGAACTGGCTGGAGTAGTTTGTCAAGTACGATATGAAAAGTTTAACCCCATCATTGTAACAGTGAAACGAAATTAACAAAACACAAGTTTTTCGCTTTAGCAACAAATAGCAACCACCTAAGACTAGGTGATAGCGGATGCTCCGAAATTTCCCCGCATCCAACGTCGACATTGCCGAATTAAGCGTGAACAAAGTTTTACTCGCGGGTACACACATTTTAACTCCTTTAAAAATGCACATAAGCTGCGGTTGCACGACACTGCATTGCCAGTTGAGCAGCCTCGTGTAAAAGAAAAGACCTGTGCCCAAAGACGCGCAACAATATACCGGACTTGTAGATTCCCACAAAAATGAAACTATTATGTAACGCGCGAAAACTTACTCATTATACATGCGCGAATGGAACTGCTAAACACAAACCTTCGTTAAGCGTTGTCTTCAAGGCAAAAGTCCTTTTGGGGCGCTAATTTTCAAGCTACGGAAGTTCGATAACAAATTACACCTGCATACATACAGTATAAGTGGTTTACAGGCCGTTCCACGGGGTATCATGAGTTTCGGCTCTTTTAACACATACGAATCATATCTCTGCTAGTATGGTTGCACAAAAATCGTAACTAGTGTTATAAAGCGTGTGCAGGCAATAAACAGTGATAGAGTTGATATACCCTATTTTAATGGCAAAATTACATAAGTCGTATATCACGTGTCGTGTCGTGTTGCAATAAGAAACGGAGAACACGGTGCTAATGCATTGGACACAGCAGCTGACGTTGGACAGATGAAAGTGCAGCCAATTCACTCAGTGCAGTTCCCTACGGATAATGTAGATCAACTTTAATGGCTGCTGCCGGTTAGCCTTTGCGCGAAACGTTGTGTCAAGTTTCTTGGCTCGGATGTGTTACATATCGCTTATGTTTATGTGCCATATATATTGTAACGTTTAAAGTATGCAGGTTTAAGGATATGCAGGTTGGAAGGGCACGGTGAGGAGACAGGTAGAAGGAATCGGTGCGTGTGCGTTGTACGTGGTGTTCGGAAGTATGTAAAAGTTACTGACGACTTGTGTTGTCGCTATAGGACACGAGCGAATCTGCTACATTTTGTCGACCGCGGCAATTTCTGTTCGAGACTTCTCACATGATCAGAACGCGTGCTACCAAGTCAGAATCGATGAACAGCGGGTATCAGGGAGATGGCATCTCGATCGGCGAGGTCCGAGAGACGGCACCCGGACGTGCTCCACGCGGAGGTGAGGCATTTTGCTCTGAAGGTCGCGGAGGACCATGGTGCCAACCTCCTGGTACGCTCTCCGTAGTGATGGACGTGGATGTATGGCTCGGCCGTTTACATGATTATCTGACAGCGAACGCAGTACCGCAGGAGCGTTGGGTAGGTACGTTGAAGTCTTTGGTAGATGACAAACTGTACAAGAGCCTAAGATGTCTCGGCCCAAATTGCACGTATGAAGAATGCACTGTACATTTAAGGCGAAGATTCGGTCGGTACGAATCTCCATTAGTCCAACGCCTGCAGTTTTCACAGCGAGTGCAGAACTTAGCGGAATCCATTCAGGACTTCGCCGATGAATTGCGATGCCTGGGCGCAGAACTAGGAAAACAAGACGATGACTTGAAAGACCAATTTATAATGGGGCTGCGAGACACAGCTACACAGAGGCACTTGGTGGACAAAGGACCGACAAACTTTGACAAAGCGATAGCGATTGGCTATTCAATTTCTGTCGACTCAGATGTCTGTCGAACGAATGCAACAGAGCAGACGACTGTTGCTCACAACTGCCCCTCACCATCGAAACGACGCCGTTGACGGCAGCTGCTCAGGTGATATGTATCAGCAATCGTTTACGACAACGCTGCAATACATCGACGAACGGCTGTCGCAATTGGAAATATCTCAGCGGAGGGACGAACTCCAAACCCGCGGAAGCTCACGGCGCCAAAACGGGGCTACCAACGAGCGGACCAAACGCAAAACCAGCGTTACCTGTTTTACCTGCGCCACTACCGGTCACTTTGCTCGCGACTGCCCTTTTCGACGAGGGGGCCACAATGATGAATCATCAGGCAGCATGAACGGACCAGTAATGTTATGCGACAAGGACCAGGACGCTCCTCCGCATAACCCCTCCATCCTACCAACGGTTCAGCTACGCTTAGGTGGTGGTACCGTTATACACGCATTGGTTGACACAGGTGCGGCTATCACATTCGTCAGCAAGGCGGTTGTCAAACAGCTCGACCTTCCGTGGAAACCTGGTCTGTCAGGTAATTTCAGAAATGTTAACACAGGAACAGTGATTCCCATCGGATTGGCCACGATAGAGGCGAGATGTCTAGGCGTGGACACTAAGCTGGACGCAGCGGTGCTCGAACGCACCCCATTCCCATTGACACTGGTGATCAATGCACTACAGGAATTGCGCTTGTCACTGGAATTCTATCCAGGGGGTGCGCATTAACCGCCAACAGGAACCGACTGCCCAAGCTATAGCCGAAAGACCAACTGAAGAGGACACAGGTCACCAAGCGAAGGCAAAAGTCCGCACGACAGGGGCCACCCGAATAGCACCGAGGACCGTGGCATTCGTCCCAGTTGCATACGAGATCACGGCATAGTAGAAGCCCAAAACGTGGCGGAACCAGGGAAGGAATGGGCTGTTCCTCGCTGTCTTATTTATAAGGATGGCGCCATGGTACCGGTCATAAACTACGGCACCGAAGAATTATCATGGGCACCAGACAAAGTCATCTCACGTCTATCTCCGGTAGATGGAGAAGGAGCAATACTCGAATGGAACGACGGACGGCCCGCAAACAAGGAGGTCCAGGATCCATCGAACGACGGTGAGGGGCCCGACTCTCTTCAAGTACCATTCGGACCCAAGTTGACGAGTTGGTTAAGAAGCCAGCTACGTGAACTCGCTTGGAAGTATAGGTCAGTCTTTGCCGAAGGGAAATACCCCACAGCCTGTACTGTAAACGTGGAGCACCACATCTTGACGACATCAACGCCCCCCCCCCCATTTCTTGCAAGCCATATCGCACCTCTCCGCGAGAACGAGCGTACGTTGCGCGGCAAGTACAAGAGATGTTGAAACACGACATAATCGAGCCGTCAGTGAGCCCTTGGTCCTTCCCGATGGTGCTGGCGAAGAAAAAGGATGGCCAATGGCGATTCTGCGTCGATTATAGGCGCCTTAACGCGGTCACGATAAGGGATGCGTACCCGTGCCCACGGGTGAATGAGATCCTCGAACGGCTCGACAGTTGCTCCTATTTTTCGAAGTTAGACATGAAGAGTGACACGCTCGCCAACTTGGCAACCTCTGCTCTTGTGACCCTCTAAACCTGTTTCCCTTCATCTCCAGTGACGCAGCACCAGATGAACTTGGAAGACTCACGAATCCGTCACAGTTTCCATTCATCAAGACAGGGAATGATGGAATCTGCACGCGCGTGCAACGGGCTGAGCTGGACAAGAGAAATGACCTATCAGCGATGCTGGAGGAGATCGGGTCTGAAGTTGCTGTCCGCGGAACTGAAATCACCCACATCGACTACACTCGTGAGGAATGGGTGAACTTGAAATTGTTGCAAGTTCCTTTAATCACAGATGACAGGCTGTTAATCACATTCTTCATTCGAGGCTGGACCAGCGGCATCTTAGGGCCCAACTTGGAAGATTTCGCTGCGACAATGTTCATCATCTCGATGCAGCCACGTTTCAAACATTTAACTGAGGACGATATGGTTGCAGCCTTCGTTGTACAATATGCTGACCGGGACACATATAGTACCCCTGCTCTTGGGAAAGCACTAGCTGGCCTTGATCTGCTTGCGTGCATGTTGGGAGCTGCTATTCCCACGTTCGCAACTGTCAAGCGCCCGACCATCCAAGATGATGACTGGAAAACTTTACTAGAGAGAGGATCAACGCTTTTCTCTCTTAGTTGGATCACCAGCCATGAAGGACCTCGTGAAATGAGCGACGACGCTCTCTAGGCAAAAGTGCTACAAAAGGCTCCTGGATTAAAGGGAAAAGTGGCGGAAAAGGAGGCCATTCTGGGATGGTGCAGACAGATCATTCGAAGACGACAAGAGTATTTGTTTTTGCATCTCGAAACTCTGTACACAGACATTCTTCGCGATGCGTGGGGAGAAATCAATTCTATCCTGTTGGGGGAGAAAACCATCCCACAGGACCAAAGTATGAGGCCGTGGTCGTTGGTAGTCTCTACCAAGTCTCCGCCTGCATCCGTGCTGCTGTTGGAGGATTGGTTCAAAGAAGTGCGATCATGGATGGCCCAAGACACCTCCAGCCTGGCAACGACTCTGGTAGGGGCTGCCTCTGGATTGAGTCGATGCTCTTTCAAGAAACTCGACCACGTCAACAGATTCCTGTCTATCGCCTGCTCTGGAGTAGCAAACTCTAATGGGATTCCATCCGTGGCAATCCACTTGAAGATCAATCAACCGATGTATGATGCACTGTGTGTGCATTATGCAGGTGGTTCACCATATCTGTCCAGTCTCATCGTCGCATCATTGACCCAGACTGACTGCATCAATCGGATGAACCCTGTGCCCAGCTGGGGGCCAGGATTGTAAAACTTTCGCAACTTTTCTCATATGTTGGTCTTTGCGTTTGTAGGGATGAAGGTCATTGGATTGTCAAAAGAGATATCCCGACAGAGAAGGAAGTCTTATCGCAGAATCGTAAACTTGTAGTGGCTTATATCAGTCGAACGTTATCTCGCGCGGAGGAACGATACCATTCGATAGAACTGGAATGCTTAGCAGTAGTCTGGACATTATATCGTTTCCGCCATTATGCACATGGGCGGAAGTTCACTGTGGTGACGGACAACGCCGCTGTAATGTGGCTGTTCAGTAGCAAGAAATCGTCCGGGAAATTAGCACGCTGGGTTCTGGCCTCAATGGAATTCTTGGACGATTGTACTTTTGTACATCGACCCGGCAGGCTAAATGAAACGGCGGACGCTTTGTCTAGAATGGCAGGAAGAATCGAGAAAAACGGTGGAAATTGTCAGGATCCTACGGAGAGGATGGTGTGCGTAGCTGCACCGGAAGCGGTCTCAAAGGAGGAACTAGGACTCATGCAGCTCAGCGACACGTTCGCGGTCGAAAGTCAACTGGAGGAGGAATCAGTTGAGTTGGAAAAAGACAGAGTGGCCTATGGCGAGCAACTCAACAGTGAACAACGAACGGAAACGAAGGAGGCGGTATTGTGCGTAGCGGCCTGTGACGGCGTGAGTCCAGAAGAACTAGAGATCTCAGTCGGCCGACCCGGAACTACGCCGCATCAGGGAGTGGCTAGGTTCTGGCCAAGCAATCCCGAACAAGGACAAAGAAGAGAATCGGACAGGAAGAATTTCGATTGGTCGAAGGAGTCCTGTATTGCAACAATCACGGCCAAGGCCGCCCTTGGCGACTGGATATCCCCTCAATCCTACGACTAAACATGGTCATTTCCGCTCATGCGGCCCAAACGGCAGGGCATCTGGGTGTAGAAAAAACAGCGAGCAGGCTGCGAAAACGTTATTGGTGGCCGAATATCACGAAAACGGTGCGCGAAGTGGTACTCGCATGCCCAACCTGCCAGAAGAGGAAGGTTGGAGGCAGCAAACCAACCGGCTTTCTCCAGAGTATCGAATTCCCAAGGAAGCCGTTCGAAATGGTCGGGATTGACCATCTGGGGCCATTCCCTGTGACCAGCAGTGGAAATCGTCACATAATTGTATGCGTAGACTATCTGACCAAATGGGTAGAACTAATGGCCGTTCCGGACACGAGCAGCCAAGAGGTCGCAGACTTTCTGATGAAGTCGATTGTGCTAAGGTACGGGACACCGAAAACACTGATAAGCGACCAGGGTACAGCTTTCACCGCAGAAAAGATGCAAACGACGCTGGAACAACTAAAGATCGAACACGGAATGGCTAGCGCGGGTCACCCCCAATCCAACGGTCTCGTCGAACGCGTAAACAGAACCCTCAGCAGCATACTGGCGGCATACGTAAATTCGAAGCATACGAACTGGGACGAGTTCGTGCCGTATGCAATGTTTGCGATTAACAGCATGGACCAATCAAGTACCAAAATGTCGCCTTTCGAACTAATTTATGGTCGCTTGGCTGTACTCCCGACAGACAGCTGTTTTCCATGGCCAGAAGAAGCAGTTGAGACGTACGAGAACTTCAAGCAACGAGTAGAAACGTTACGAGCCATGACCAGAACTCAGTGTGCAGAGGCACAGAAGAAGCAGAAGAGCCTATATGATAGACGACGGAAACGGAGCTGCCTCTTCAGATTAGGGGATCTGGTCTTGGTACGTAGGTCTCTCCAGCGGGTAGGTCGGAGCGCCAAACTTCTGCCGCGCTTCGTGGGACCGTTTCGAGTGGCGGAAAAGGTGAGCGAACTCACATACAAATTAAGCCACTTGATCACCAGCAGCCGTCGCAGAAGAGGCAACGATTTTACGGCGCACGTGGCGCAGATGAAGAAATACCGGAGCGCCACAGAACCAACTAGGCGTCGCTCAGGGACGAGCGACTGAAGTTGTGGGGGCGAATGTAACGTTAAAAGTATGCAGGTTTAAGGATATGCAGGTTGGAAGGGCACGGTGAGGAGACAGGTAGAAGGGATCGGTGCGTGAGCGTTGTACGTGGTGTTCGGAAGTAAAAGTTACTGACGACTTGTGTTGGCGCGATAGGACACGAGCGAATCTGCTATGATATATATACGGGCGGGCCTCGATTAGTGCGGTTAATGCGGACCGCAGAAATTCCGTACTAACCGAAATCGCACTATTCGAGGTAGCTATAACATAGGGGAGATAGTAGTTGGTTCCAACGAGAAGTGCAAATACATAGTGGTTGTTTCCAACTGTTAAAAGTTTTACTTATCCATGTCAAAAAACTGCATTAAAGTAGTCTGAGCAGGTTTAACCATCTTCCTTTGTTCATATATTTGCTCGTAGGGCAGAAAAATACTATCCATCTCGCGCCTAATCCGCGTACTGCGATCAGTGTCGGGATCTGCGTCCATTACCTTTTGCTTCAGCGTTTCCACCATGGAAAATATTTCTTCGAAATCCTTATTAGAAAAGTCGCTTTTCTTATTGCGACTAGGCTGTTCATCATCATCATCTTCATCTACAAATGCGCAGTGCTGATCTAAGTTAAGGAGGTCTTCATTAATCAATTCTTCTGAATGAGATTCTATCATTTCTTTGACATTTTCTGCATCCAGGTCCTCCATGCCAAGTTTATTTATTCCCATATCTGTTATTTCCTCAATAACATGTTGAATTTGCGCTGGCAAATCTCGTAAATTGTTTGCGCAATGAGGCATGATAAATTTCCACCCGGCGCGCATGTTGTTTTCAGACACTTTTTGCCAAGCATTTGCAATGTTGTCAATTGCATTTTTGATATTGTAATTCTTCCAAAATTGTACCAACGAAATAGGATTGTCGTCGGTCGTTTTTGCAATAGCTTGCTGAAAAGTCTCTCTTAAGTAATAGGCTTTAAATGTGCCGATGATTGCTTGGTCCATCGGCTGTATAAGTGACGTTGTATTTGGAGGCAGAAACGTGACTTTAACACTTTCGTTAAATTGTCCGAGAGTAATTGGGTGGCCAGGTGCGTTGTCTAAAATGAGCAATGCTTTGTACGCAATGTTCTTTCTCTTACAATACTGTTCCACAGCTGGACAAAAACAAGTTGAAAACCATTCTTCAAAAAGTGCTTTCGTTATCCACGCCTTTTTGTTAGCTCGCCATATTACTGGAAGCGACTGCTGACTATGGCCTTTAAGAGCTCGCGGATTAGGTGATCGGTACACAAGCATCGGCTTCACCTTAAAATCTCCCTTTGCATTTCCGCCTAGTAGAAGCGTCAAACGGTCTTTGCTGACGGTATACCCGTGTTGAGTTGTTTCGTTGTGAGACAGGTAAGTTCGAGTTGGCATTCTTTTCCAAAACAAGCCCGTCTCATCAACGTTAAATATCTGCTGTTCAGTGTAGCCACCTTCTTCGACAATCCTTTTCAAAGTTTCAGGATATCGCGCTGCAGCCTCATGATCTGCACTAGCAGTTTCGCCCAACATCTTTACATTATGCAATTTCGTTCTTTTCTTGAACCGCTCAAACCAGCCTGTACTTGCTGTAAACGTTTCTTCACTTGTCGTATGATTTCCATTTCTTTTCACTGCTGTGAAAAGACTTTGAGCTTTGGTCTGAATCGTTCTCTTGCTTAGGGGAATCCGTTTCTGATTGCAGTCCTCAATCCACACGGACAAAAGGCGTTCCATCTGTATCATCGAAACGCTTCTATTTCTAGTGTGTGTTTGCAGATCGCCGAAAGCAGACGCCATTTGACCTTTTTCTTTGATTTTACCTTCTTGTCTTATGATATTCCGCACGGTAGATTCATTAAGCGATAGGTCACTGCCTATTTTGGATTTCCTATCACCACGAGCATATCTCTCAAGCACATCAACCTTTTGTTCCAATGTAATACTTTGTCTCTTCCTTTTGCTGCTATCATCCGTTATGGTCCTTCGTTTGTTTGCTCGAGATTCCATTTGATCGACCAGAAAGGTAACAGTGATGATAACGAAAAAGATATCGTTTGCTAGAGAGCGGCGATTACGAGCGCAAAAGTAACAGACGCACTTGTTCACTACTGTCTATGAAGTAACGAATTTAGCAAAATCTTAAAGTGCAATCATGTAAAAACCAATGCGACACGCACAAATTTGGCAACGCCAATGCTGCCAACATCACAGTAAATATGCACGAAACCTTTGTCCAAAGGTCAATTGTCATTTTAAAAAGGATTACTTACTTTGAATGCGCCTTCACCAATTCAATTTAACTTTGATATTGAATTTCTTGGCTCAGAGTATTGGACTAATTCAACAATGACTTTGAATGCTGGCTCCGTAAATCGCACTAACTGAAAACCTAACCGTACTATTCGAATGCAGGTATCAATTTTTTTTACCGCACTAATTGAAATCGCCTTATTCGAAACCGTACTAATCGAGGCCCGCCTGTATATATATATATATATATATATATATATATATATATATATATATGCAAGCAGAATGTATCACGGATTTCCCCCGTTAAGTAGAAGCCTTTTATTACCAGAAAAGGCACATAAAGCAGAGCTTTCGGCTACCACTCTTGTAGCCGTCTTCAGTGCAGTAAAAATAAAAATAAAACATGTCTACTGTCCAGCCAGTCACGGTTCAGCAAGCTCCTCTGCTAGACCGTCCGGGTTGGCGACATCAACTATCAGGTACTACCCTTCTACCCGTCAAGCCTCTGTCGCCCACCCAGTCAGCCCTGCAGAGAGCGAGCATCCCCACAACAGTGAAGCATTTTGTGTTGCGTCACTGTCCCGGTCGGTCGGTGGGGATGCTCGCTCTCTGCAGGGTTGACTGGGTGGGCGACAGAGGCTTGACGGGTAGAAGGGTAGTACCTGATAGTTGATGTCGCCAACCCGGACGGTCTAGCAGAGGAGCTTGCTGAACCGTGACTGGCTGGACAGTAGACATGTTTTATTTTTATTTTTACTGCACTGAAGACGGCTACAAGAGTGGTAGCCGAAAGCTCTGCTTTATGTGCCTTTTCTGGTAATAAAAGGCTTCTACTTAACGGGGGAAATCCGTGATACATTCTGCTTGCATATATGCATCAACCCCGTAAAAAAAGAAAAATTTGCTATATATATATATATATATATATATATATATATATATATACACTAGATCCCTATTAGCCAAGCAGCATGTACAATGAAAAGTGTCTCAGGAGTACCACTACCAGTTCCAGAGGAACCGCTACATTTTTCCACCACGAGATGGCCATAAACGGAACCAAGCGGTTCTCAAACATTAAATTTACATTGCCTACTTTCAGTGATGATTTTGGTCAGTAAGATTCTGCCTATTCGGCTTTGTAACGCGATAGCGGGCGTACCAGTCTGCACTGGGCAGTTTTGAAAATAATTAAACCACATGCATCCTCTATTCAACAATTTGTTAGACTGACCATTCCACGAACGCACGCCATTTTTAGTAATCTCGTATTGGACATCCGGTTCGTCCAAAAAGGCAGTTTAACGAATTACAGAAATGTGACAGCCCTACAAGCAACTGACGCCCTTGATGAATGCACAGTTTCATGGCACTGCTAACATGTCAACTGCAGCCTCAGTCTTGAAGTAAACCCTTAATATGCAAATCAACACACCGTGGCCAGAAAATGCAGGAGGGTAAAAGCTTCGGCATCAGTGTTCCACCACTGAAACTATTAATATTAATATAATAAAACAGGGAATGGTTCTTTTGGCATTTAAATTCCCTACTACCCAGCTTTCGCAGTCATGCGACTGAAGGCACTATCAGGAGATACCTGCCTCCTAACGGAACGTTAGCATACGGACTGCTGATCGCGTACAGAAACATCCGATCTGAATGCCCAGAATGTCCAGCAGGCAGAAAACGAAGAAAACTGCACTCAAAGGGTGAACAATCGCAACGACAAGTATGGGAGCTTTTGCCAATCCATACCTCACAATGAACGCGTAATCTGGCCTGGCAGAATATTAGCAAATGAAGGATACAAACTTATTCACACTCTTTCACCATGAACTGCATCAGTGCGGTAATACGTTGCATTGCCGAAGACATTGGGTGCACAAACTGAGGCAATGTTGCTTATGAAACTTTCAAATAGGACATCGGAAAGTGCAGGCCACTTTCGTCCATGTGATCATCCTGAAGATTTCAACTGAAACGGGAATTGCCATGCGCTTTTCTGGCGCATTTGTGTTGCAGGCAATAGCGGCAAATGAAATTGCTTGTAATGTGGCACAGGCGAATTGTCTTTGTCAGTTAGAATCAACTTCAAAGGTTAGCATTGATTTTGAACAACGTAACGGTCAGTTACTTTCCACCACGGAAAATTTGCACTGGTTGTTCCCGAAGTAACCACTTGCGAGAGGTTATCACCACGAGTGGATTGCAGCGAACAACTTGCATTCCGCTGCATAGCTTATGCCGCATGCCAGCCCAGCGTTTTGGTAATAGGGCGAATGCCGCTCTGTAATAAGTAACAATGTGCTAAAACGCGTACAGGTTACGCCAAGGTTATCAGGTGTCTTTCAAGCAGGTCTGGCTGTTCAAACGGAATACGAGGTGACCACGGTTGGCCTACTAACACTGAGACCGCTGTTGCATTAGGTCATTTATTGTCTTAATTGTTGACCCATTTGGTAAAGATTTAAAGTTTGAAACAGCAGATTTGCTTTCAAACTTGGAATACTTGCACCTGAGTCATGGGCAAGTTCAATTTCCCAAGCCTTCGCATATGGCTAGCCTGTATGTACGTTTTCCTGCACGGTACGCCGTCAGTTTGCTACAGAATACCAGCACCGGTACCACATCCCTATCAGCAAAACGTGAATGCCCCTAATGCTGTTGGCAGTCCGTACGGCGCGCCTACTACTCAACTCCCGCCATACATGGCAGGTAAGGACACAGCCAACAGTCCAACTACATTTAACACCAAAGCTGTTCCCGTAGGCGTAAGGCAAATGCCTAGTGGGTATGGGGGATTTCCCTATCCTCTGCAACAACTTCAAATCAAGCACGACAAGTTGGTAATGCAAAACATTGCGCCTGACCAGTACGGCCGAGGACCTGACCTACCATTAGTTTTTCTCCCACCAAGACCTGGTATGCAAATCTGTCGTCGCCATAGGACTAACCGACAGTTTTCAGCCCCGCCAAAGCCTAACTTCGTGGTTTCTCAGCCATCAATGCCTCTCACTCAACACCCAGGGCTTCTACCATATCAAGGAGGTCCAGAGGATGGCGGCTTAAAATCGTTTCCGTACAAGAAGAAGGTTGCAGCGACAAAGTAACGATAACGAACTAACCAAGAGCCAAATGTTGATCTCGTTACTGCTTGCACAACACAACTTTCAATGACTGTACATATCGTGCACATTCTGACTGTAGATATTCGCAAGAAATAAATGACTTCGCTTACGACGTTGAGTCAATTACCTAAGGCGACCGCCATTGTATGCTTTGCAATCGTGCTTAAACTCACAACGGAAGAGATCATTGTTCTGGACAGAAAATAATATCAAAACCGTCTTGGCGTAGTGCGTATGCGAACGAAGTTTGAACTTTTGGCGTAGTCATTAATATTTCTGCTCGCGTATGGGAACGTTGATTACTGTCCTAAATGCCTCATTCAGAAGGGGGAACCCCTGAAGCAACAGTAAGATGTGCTCGAAGCTTCGACAACATAATTATTAACAAACGAGGTCGCGACCTACGTGTATTCGGCGATACGGTAAAAGTTTATTTTTCAATGAAAACGGGTCGCACTTGCTGACGCTCGCAAATTGCCAGCGGTTCCGGCTCTTGATCTCGCAAAGGAGAGGATAGAAGCCTTTGAAGTCATTAACCGCGCAGTTCGCTCGAAAAATATTTCATTGAAGTTCAACCGTAGATCGGTTCTTGCGCTGTTTCCCTTTTGCGCCTGTTCGTGACCTTTGATTAATTATTCAAGAAAAAATGGAGTCAAAGGTCTGCTGAACTTCCTTCCGCGCCAACCTGTGCAAGCAACATTCCGTTGCGGACGAACTCCGCATGTCCAGCACGGGGGTCACAGCTAAACTGCATGCACTGAAAGAAGATCAGGCAGTTAAAGAAAGTTGTCACGCAACTGGTGTACCCAAAGTTGCGCGGTTTTCAACATTAAGCCCACCGACGCGTCAGCTTAATGATGAAGCTATCTTGGGCAATAAGGGTTTTTACCTGCATTGGGTATAGCACTGCGTAACCATTAACATTCGCTGAAGACAGAACAAGAGAGTTCCGAAAGCAAAGAAAGGTTTTTGTTCTGAAACGTTTCCCTAATGATTGCCCATCCATTCGCTGAAAGGGGAGTTGTTTTCGATATACTTTCAGACACATTCTCGACTTCCAACGGGATCAAGCCGTACGTTCCATCATGACAAATAGAAGACCCGTTACAAGACATCCCATTTTCATTGCGGATAGCATAAATATTTTGCGTCGTTTCCCAGCACATCTATCGAAGACCTTCGCCTAGGAGTCCATGACAAAAGTCACTATTCCAATATTGATGTCATCGCGGCAATTGTTCTACTGAACTGAGCGCAGGTCAATGGCAATGAAGTGTTTCCTTCAAAACACCCGTGCAGCCTCCGAAGCTACCACCAATCCTTCGTCAGCTTGGCAAGAAAGGATAACTGAACATTTGGAGTATCCGCTGATTGATAATGGGTCAGTACAGTTTCCTTATTTGAAAAGCCATGGTTCTACCGCTCATACCGACCACAGCAACATGTTTCGTTGAAATGTGTTAGCAGGAATACTACGGTTCAGAGAAACGCATGCACTGGATGTGTGCATACAAAGGTAAAGAAATTGGCTCGTTGAGTCACAAAAAACACAAAATTCACGTAACCTTGCGCAAAAGTGGGAAAACACGCACCAATAAATTTCGGAGCAATGCGATCGCCAAACTGAAACCGCAACAGCATGTAACATGGCTTACCATTGTCCAAGCAATGTTAGCAACGCAGCCACTTAACCGTACAGTGAGCTACTGCAGACTTAAAGGCAACAGAGAATTCAGCGGAAGTGCTATGAATGAATTCAAACTACGATTGTCCACTCCGACCAACACTATCTGCAAGTCCGAATTCATTTAATTCTCGAAAGAAGTGGTGATAATGTCATAACTGCTGCTTAAAATGATTTTCCGAATATATAAACTTTCAAATGCGAAAAACAAACGGTCGCGTCGCCTTGGGATTCGAAATTGCCCATTCAAATGGAATTAAATTGGCAAGCGCCTTCTAGACAACCAATTTAGACAGTATTTTCCAGTCGGCATAAGTTTTAGGTTGCTTAAATAAAAACTTGAGCAAATATTCGTCACTGGGACGTAAATGTTGCAAAGGCTTTCGTGGTACCTGAAGAACGCTTAACGGTGAACTTCCACAGATGAAAATAGGATGTTTCGTAACGGTGTAGCTATACATGTCAGATATGATTAATGCGACTAACACCGACTAAATAAACTGTTAGTCGTATTAATCAGATCTAACTTCCACAGTTAACCTAACTGGCAAGCTGGAACTTGAACTGACCACAGAAGCACACCGTGCATAGAAAGTAACTGAAGTCTTACACTTGTCACAAAGCGACTTAATCAAAACCTACGGAGTGAAGTGAGCTGACCGCAAAGGGCTCTGTTTTGCTTAACCAACCCTTTATTAATTCGTACGGTTCACCAAGTTTACAGTAATTTCAGAAAAAACCGGGGCGTTCCGAAAGCACCTTTCAAACCTAAGCACTTTCACTAGATCGCTGATGACGGAACCAGGCATTTCCGAAAGCCAGGATAAGAGCTTTGACCTGTGACATTTCTAATAAGTGCCCATTCATCCACTGGTAGGGAATTTGCAGATTTATTAAAGGTACTGTGAAAATGCGAAAGCCGGAATACGACCAAAACAAGCATGAAACCCGTTACAGAGCATCCAGTATTCAATTTCAGAACAAACCTATTTTATCGTGAGCATTACGCAATTTAGCAAACAAGTAAAGCTTACGAAACTGAGGACTGAAACAATTGCTCTGTAGGTATATTATCTCGCTTGCACAGGCTGCCAGTTCTTACTACATAACTAAGGAATTCACGAACATTACGAATGCGAGTTATATCGTTTCCAGAAAATAATCAACAAAAGCTGCACAACAACCTATTACAAAAAATCCTACATTCAACAGCAGACCTGTGCATCGAAATTGGCACTTTAAAAGGGCACCATGGCCAGGAAAACAAAATGTGCATACCGTCGTTTGCATAGAAGAGCGGACTTCGACAAAGCTCAAGTTGTCCTTACGTCGAATTGCTGAATCATGGCAGCTTGACTTCCGCCGGCAGCGGCTGGACAGAGGTTTCGTCAAAGTGGAATGACGCTCAACGCTGCAAGACAACACTTCTTGGAGGAAAGATCATCACCAATCGTTGCCGTGATAATTCTAGAACTCTTTATGCTGCAAACTCGTCTACATTACTGAAAGCAAACTCTGACTTTCACAAAATTCATTTCAAAAGGTGAAAACGTTACGTCACGAAATGCTGACTGCAAAAACGCTCGGCCATTAGCTTGCCATCCAGACGACAGCGAGGTCAATTCACCAATGCAATCAAGCATACAGCTTAAGTAAATCATTGTAATAACCCAAAACTTTGGTCCACGCGTCAATGAACAATTCACTTGGCAAAACATAACTACAGAAAGAATCTACGCCGACTGGTTTCCATTTCGTGCCTCTTCAAGATCCACTCATACTGTCCAAATTTAGGATCGAACGTGCCCTTTTGCATAGCCTTCAGGCGTAATGTGAAACGAGGTCCAAGTTCCTGGAGTGCGGCCTTTGTGCCATTTTTCTTGAACTCGTACCTGCAACCAAGTGGTTGGAACGTTAAATGAAATATTCAAATTAACTCGCATTAACAGTCGTTCCCTCAACGCAGTCACACCTAAGTGAGATGCGATATACCCCGCCAGAAAAACCATTTATCCCACGGTAATGGCGTCCAACCTTTTTCTGCAACGCCCAATAGAAAACTTCGTAAAACCTCAAAATCGAACCTATCACGTTCATTACTGTTGTACTTTTCACGGATTTTGTCCCGCTGCTTTCTGTACGTGATGGATCTGTATGCAAACTGACACGGTCTCCCTACCAACGGATGGATGAGAGTAGTTATAGGAAGAGCACGGTCAGAACACAACGTACGGTTTCTCGGATATTTCGGAACGCTCGAGTTCCGTCTTCAGCGAGCAAGAGCAACTTTTTACTCCATTGTCAGTTTAAGTACGGGTCAGAGACCGTTCATTACTTTTAAAATATAATAGAAAGATTCAGCGCCTTTACTAATGCCAACTTAATATTTGACACTTCCAAGAAAAGCGAACTCATTTTCAACAACAAAGATAATGGCAGTTAATTTCGGAAGAGCGACCAAACTTAATGGTCGAACGAACTCTTGTTGTAAGCTGTTTTCGACCCCAAACTAACGCTGGAAAATACTCTTTCAAATTTGAAAATTCATGACTCACCAGTGGTGACGAAAGAAGATGTAATCACGTTGACAATGGAAAGTTACGACGCGACGTCCTCGAAAGTGTGGGCTTTGGGGAAACAGGCAGGCAAACATTCGAGCCACAGTGTGCCCAAGCCGGGTGCTAAAGTTATTCAATACCAGTTCCGGATTACCAAAGACGCGCCCGCGCTCGCAGCCCTGCAAAAAGCGGATACAACAATAAGCATCGATGAACAAAGCAACCTACAAGAAATTAGAAGTTACGGTTTATACAGCTCTAGAGAAAAAATATCTCGCAATCTTATCGTGCATACATTGCAGCAAATGTCGAACATGCAGAAAAGAAAACCAGCAAACGCGGAGGAACGTTCTATTTCGAGGAGCTCGGACGAGATACCTTAATTTCCGAGGGAAGTTTCAGATTTTGCAACTTGAAGTAGGCGGTTGGTCCGTCGGGAAGGTGACACAGCACAACGCCGTCTTGAAATGCAGGTAGGCAACAAACCGGCAAAGCTGTTTCTTGAATGCATACTTGGTTGGCGGTTGTCTTCGTGCACAATCAACAAATCCGTGAAGCCTTCGCCCTTGGCAGAGTCTACCAACTTTTTCAACGGAACGCTTTTGCGGCTGACCATTCTTGCACCGGGAATGCAACGCCTCAATTGGTGGCACAATTTCCAGGATACCTGAAGCGAAACTTTGGAAGCAATGCAGAGCGAAAGCGCCTCTGGTGGATGTTAACAAAAGTTCATTTCGTCAGATTGAACGTTGGTAGCGAGGATGAAAGAAAGCCTACCAGCTTCGCTTTGGGACTTGTCGTCAGCAAAACCTTTGGCCGACTGGCCAACTGAAAGTAGCTGGCAAATTCGTCCGTGTTCTCCTCCAAAACGTCTTCGGGATCCTCAGGTTGGACGAACGTTTCGTCAAACTCGCGGGTACTTTCGATGGTTCTTGGCTGTTGAACTGGGCAAGCTTCCAAGCCGTGTTCCTCCCTTATACGTCGTCGCTCTTCTGCCCGCTGCTTTTTTGCCTTAAACGCCAATTGGAACGATGGGCGCTTTGTGAAACTGCGAAAACGGAACCTTTCGCTTTTCAGCTTTCGTGGTCTTAGCCTTCTGGGCACGTTCGGCGCGTACAAACTTTCGTCCGCCAACAGTTAGCTTATTGCCGGGCATTTCTAGCCTAAAACACCAATTACGGACACTTGTCAATCTCAACTTTTCCACACGCAACTGCGCGAGATGCTTCAAGCAAAATTAAAAGCACAGAAAATCCAAAGTACTGATAGTTGTGAGAGTATCCCCTTCCGTATGCTCTAAGCAATGCTACAAAACAGTTACGTTCAGATGTGGAATTCAATGGTACCCCATGTAGAACAAAACATCTCACAGTGCAGCACTAAAATGGGGTCTTGTCTAGAATTTCCCCTGTACAGTACGCCACGCTAGTTTCGTCTACGTCACAGCGTGCGTCGGTCGTTTCTGATGACGTATTCAGATTATTGATTTTTACCGATGGCGTATGGCCATTCACGTTGTTTCTAATCGTTACTTTCCTTTCCAACACGTCCTCTCATCCCCAGTTGAGGAGGTTGTCCTCTCCTACCTTTACCTAAGCTTACACCTGAACATAAGCCTTATACTAGGGTTTAAGCTTAGGCAATGACAGAAAAGGAAAGCCGGAAAGTTTCTGTTGAACAGTAGGACGACCGTGGGCATCGTCTTCTGCCCTTATCTAAGTTTAGGCCTAAATATGAGCCTCATATTAACGCTTGAGCTAGGTTAGGGGCAGGAAAGGACCGCTAACAAGTCTTTCAAGATTATCCTCGCGTAGACATCCATTTTTGCCAATATCTAAGCTTAAACCTTAACATAATCCTTGTTGTGCTTTTCACGGATTTTGTCCCGTTGCTTTCTGTACGTGATGGATCTATAAGTAGACTAACACGGGACGTGCCAGTCTACTTATACACACATCTTCCGACACGTCTTTCCGTGTCAGTCTACTTATAGATCCATCACGTACAGAAAGCAACGGGACAAAATCCGTGAAAAGCACAACATCATGAAGATCTATGCTCCCGTTAAAAGACATCCCGTCTTCCATAACATAATCCTTATGTTAAGATCTAAGTTTACGTATCGGCAGAAAAGGACCGCCAACATGTTTTGTGAACCAGTAAAACATCAAGCACGAGAGGACGTGTTGAAAACGAAAGCGACGGCCAGAAACAACGTGAATTGGCGAACGCTGTCGGTACAAGTCAATAATCTGAATACGTCACCAGAAAGAACCGACGCATGCTGTGACGTAACTTAAACTAGCGTGGCCTAAAGTACGGAGAAAAATTCTAGACAAGACCCCCAAAATGTTGCACGGAATGAAAAATTTTAACCCGACGGACTTCTGCAAGAAGAGGCGAAGATCGCTGCTACGTAAATGGAACGAGAAAGCGCAAGACTGCTTGCAAACATTCAACATGAATTGTAGGCACGCTGCGTCGGTTGGAGAACTTGCGGCATACAAAATAGTAACGCGAAATTAATCTACCTCTAAGCTTATGCCATTGTTGACTTGCGCATTAAGCAAAGGATAACACAGAGCAGAACGTAGACGTGGACGATAACTAAAGGGAAGTGTACGATAAGCTCGCCCAGCGGGCTCATGCTTCTGTCAAACCGAGCCAGAGACGATTAGCTATGGAACCAGAAGTTCACAAAGTGGCAAAATTACCTAACCCAACGTAAAGCAAGACGAAACGCACGGAGACGACGTACAACGAGGGGTCCAACACAGCTACAGTAAGCCCCAGGTAGGGTTCCTTTTATTGGATCGAATGGGAGCAAGGACGCGACAGCAGTTGTAGCCCTAAAAAGGGCAAACTTGCTCCCCAAGGAAGCGCAACGCGCTAGAAGCGTGCCATTTAAAGCCGCATAAATTTCACGGGTACTTGGCGCGCTTGATTGTCATGTTTTCGGACCAGTTGCGCAAATGAACTGCACGATCGCCTTGTGCTTCGCTTACTGAAGCGGCGAATTCCCGTTGCGCCTGGCAAGTTGTTATTTTTCCTTCGCCGTTCCGCGCCCCGTCCGGAGTGTTTTGCAGGAAAGTGTTTCTTACCTGAACGCCATCTCGGTTTCAACAGTACGTCTCGGAGGTTTCACGTTTCGCAGTGGCAAGTATACTCGAAGCGTCTTGTCGCAATGAAGTACATTTTGGTCACCGGAGGCGTGATAAGCGGTATTGGTAAGGGAATCATTGCGAGCAGTATTGGCGTGGTTGTCCAGGCGCACGGGCTCAGGGTTGCCCCGATCAAGATTGACCCGTATCTGAATATTGATGCCGGCACGTTCTCCCCGTTCGAACACGGCGAGGTGTTCGTTTTGGACGACGGGGGCGAAGTGGATTTGGACCTTGGCAACTACGAGCGCTTTCTGGGCGTCAAGCTCACCAAGGACAACAATATTACGACTGGGAAAATTTACATGGACGTCATCAGACGCGAACGTCAGGGCTGCTATCTGGGCAAAACCGTAGAAGTGGTGCCCCACATAACGGATGCCATTCAGGATTGGGTGGTAGAAGTTGCCAAGAGGCCGGTGGACGGCTCAGGAATTGCTCCAGAAATTTGCATTATCGAATTGGGCGGCACGATTGGCGATATCGAAAGCATGCCGTTCGTCGAAGCGTTTCGCCAATTCCAGTTCCGCGTGAAACGCGAGAACTTTATTACGGTGCACGTTAGCCTTGTGCCCGAACCGGGCAGCACAGGCGAACAGAAAACCAAGCCTACGCAACATAGCGCACGTGAACTGCGCGGACAGGGCTTGTATCCCGAAATCATTGTTTGTCGTAGTCGTACACCATTATTAGCGGCAACTAAAGAGAAGATTTCCCATTTCTGCCATGTGGAGCCTGAACAAGTAATCTCAATTCATGACGTGACGAATATCTACAAGGTAACGTATCTTTGGTCCATTGAACGCATTCATGAGCAAAGGGTTGCGTTTAAATACGCAATATTTTATGCAAGGTTTCTTTCCTTCTTTGCATTTTGTTTTCTGCAATGTAAAATTCCCATCTTCGTAAATGGCAATCGAAGTGTTCATTTGGCCATTTTACGATTAGAACATTTCCCCGTATTCCGTCGTCAAGGATCGTTCAGATTTCAGGGAGTGTCCTCGTTGGGTGACTGAGTTGATTTAGAATCAGTTATCCATTCAGTGTATCTCCTGGCTAGGATGGGGTGCGGCCGTATCGCTGCGACCGTGAGAATAGCAGTGGGTAAGTCGTCTGGGATGTTACAGACGGCCGCTGGACCAGGATAGTCGTTCTAGCCCTGAGAGGTTTTGGTGATGGGACATGGAGATAGCAGGTTGACTGCAGAAAAGAAAAATACGAACCTTTGCTACGTGTGCGTATCGTTTTGTGAGCACTTGGAAAGACATTTAACTTTACTGAAGTAGTGTGGGCAGATTTGTTTAGCCAGATTAATTGGCGATTGTATGTGAACTGCGCAGAATTTCTACTTCCTTCGGAAGTAATATTAAAAATAGGGTTTCTTATTTTTAATATTACTTTCGAAGGTTTCAATCTTCCTACTTTCGAAGGTTTCCTTCGAAAGTAGGAAGATTGAAAACACAACATATCATTAGTTCAGTTGATCCCTTGGGGTTTCAATTTGGTCGTCTGCTAAAACCGAGCTTACGTGGTCGCTGTTGTTGCGTCAGTTGTTCTCCTTGCGAGCAGCGCAAATCGATGATAACAAGCAGAGTTTATTGAACAACGTCGGGTGGAGGTGAACAGTGAACCTTATTGCACCATTGAAAAGTTTGGCTCTTGTACGTTGGTGACTGCAAAAGAAAGTTTGCTCTTAGAAAGTACCGAAACTCAGAGCTTCTAAGTTTCGCGGTTTTGTTTGGGCCATTGGTTATTCCGCAAATTACGCAGCACCAAGCAATGTTTCCTTTGCATGTTTCCTCTCAGCCTGCTTTCAGCAACGTCAGTTCGCTTTTGTTATTGCTTTGAATGTTTCGTTTCCTTTTAATTTATTCCTTCCATTCAGCAGAGGCACCCGATTCTGTTACGACATAAATTGGGGATGAATTTTATTCTGTGAACAAATCCTGGTTTTATTAACGTTTAAGAATTGCGTGTGCATTGCTAACTACGCTGTTCCGTGGTATCTTGTTTTGTATGTCAGTTTCTCAATGCAAGTAGTGTATCAGATGAATGTTGTTTTACGAAATTACTTTCCCATTGTTACTTTTTATTATGCAAATGTTCATTATTGCATCTGTATCGACTAGTTTTCGTGCCGCATTTAAGCGAAGGCATAATAATTTGCGTTGGAATCCATGGATGCTACAGGATGAATTGCGATTTCGCTGTTCACAATCGTTTGATCTTCCCAATCATATCGGCGTGATAGAAGTAAAGAATTATTTTCTTTTGATTAGTGATAAGAACTTTAAGGGTCAACAGACCTGAGCCTTCGGCAGAATAGGGTCGTCCTGCAAATTCGTTGACCTGGTCAAATTGTTTTTAGAAATGCACCTTTGCATTTTGCAGATACCTCTGATGTTGGCGGAGCAAAATGTATTTGAATTTTTGTTCAACCGCCTCCATTTGAACGTGCCGAAGTTCGAAGCGACCGCTTTGAACGAGTGGAGGCGATTGTCGCTGTGCCATGAAAGCGAAATGAAAGAAGTAAAAATTGCGCTTGTGGGGAAGTACGTCGAGCTGCGAGATGCGTACGCGTCCATATACAAGGCTCTTGAGCATGCGGCCCTTGCGTGCAACCGACGCATGGTTAGTGTTATAGTTAGCTCAGAGCTGCTGGAGGAATCTGCGATAGCCTCCCAACCGGAGGAGCACAGAAAGACGTTGGAGCTGTTGAACAGCGCTGACGGAATTCTTGTGCCTGGCGGCTTTGGGGACCGCGGAATTGAAGGAAAAATTGCGGCATGTCGTTTTGCGCGAGAAAAAAATAAGCCATTCTTGGGAATATGCCTTGGCATGCAGTGTGCCGTTGTAGAGTTCGCCAGGTCTGTTTTGTCGCTTAAGGGCGCCAATTCTACCGAGTTCAACAAGGATACTGCCCATCCTGTTGTGGTGGACATGCCGGAACATAATCCTGGCGACATGGGAGGTACAATGCGAGTTGGACTGCGCAGAACAGTTTTCCAGGCGGGCTGCTTCTCGATTGTGCAGAAGCTGTACGGCGGTGCTTCTTCGGTAGAAGAACGACACCGGCACCGTTACGAAGTTAACGTCGAGTACGTTGAACGCTTTGAGAGGAACGGTCTTCACTTTGTTGGACGAGACGTAAACGGCAGTCGAATGGAAATTTGCGAATTGCAAGGGCACCCGTACTTCGTGGGAGTGCAATTCCATCCAGAGTACCTTTCGACCCCGCTAGCTCCCAGCCCTTTGTACGTCGGCCTAGTGCTAGCGTCGGTTGGGGAATTGGCTGGCGTTCTCAAAGGAACATCTGGCGCAGTCCCCGTGAAGGGAGTTCCCATAAGCAAGTTGCTGCAAAGGACGTACCCACCAATAACGGTAAATGGCTTGGACAGTTACAACAACGGTTCCTGCACAGTGAGCGATCGTAGTGCATAACTGCGCCGCAAGGTGAGCAGGACATGGTGGCAGGATTTTGTTTTTGCCGATTGCCGGTTTACATGAAGTAAACTTGTTTACTAACGACTGTTGTGTGTTTCCAACAGGCTTTGCTATCGAACAAGGTAATTTGCCCGACATTGTCCTCAATGAAGGGACCAGAAGCTTTGTCATTCCCTTGTGAATTATTGCACCCGCGGAGAACTGTCAAAGTGATGGAGTCTTTGAACTGCGATAACTTGGAATAAACATCAAGCAGAGGAGCGTCAAGACGTCGACAGTGTGCAATGGCGAAAACACTGTGGTAATGGAGAAGAACTATTATTAGATTCATTATCGCAGGAAACAGCGGAACTCAATTTCCAGGATGAGGATTTAAGAAGATACCCACTGGGGTGATTCCGCAGATCACAATTCAGTTGTGGGATGCGGTTCTTGTAATTCTTGAGCTTTGTTTGAAGCGAAAGAGATTGTGGGTAGAAATGTACAAATATACTTGTAGCATTATTGCCAAGTAATAAATGTTAATGAGTGAAAATTGAATGGCCGTAGCCAGGTAAGTACAACGTACAGTAGAGAAGTGTGGAAATGCATGCCCCATCTGACTGCAAGCTTCTGTATTGCGAACATCCCTTCCCATCCGCCTGAACAAGTAAATAATATAGTAGCAAATGTTAACAATTCAGTGGACAGCGGCAAAGCTGATGTCTTAAACAGTGAAGGTGTTGGGGAGTCGATCGGCAAATAATAATGAGACGTCAATTTCAGCCATCTCTTTGCATGCGAGTTAATCGTGAAGAAAGCTTAATAAAAGTTAAAATATTGCGAGGTCACACGATTCTGCTTGAAGGAGATACTGAAGGCGTTCAGATAGAAATTGCAGAATGAGCAACTGTAAACAATGGTGTCAGCAGCAGTGCTAACATGGGAAATCGTAATGAATTATTTTATTCGACAATGGAGAAACGATATCGAGAAAGGTTAGGGTCCGAAAACAGTTGAATAAAATTAGTGGAGCACAGAGCCATCGCATTACGCAAATCAAGACTTCCAGGTGATGGAGTGGCAGCTGAACGACCTATGGAAAGTGCAGAAGGAATTGAAGAAGCATAGGATTAGGGCTACCATTGAGCATTTTAAATTCAGAATGACAAGGAGGTAAAGAAAAGTACCATGCTGTTCAGTGGCAATAAAGAAACTGCGTAAAGATGAATGGAACCCTGGAATGCTGAAGTACAAAGTAAGGGGTAAAGCTCGCCAACTCTTGAAAATGACAAGGATAACAGGAAAAGTATTGAATGAAATGAAACGAAATGCGATTGACTCCAACAATGTGTTACTGAAAGAACAGAAAAGTTAAGGAGCTGTAAGGATATTGCTACCCTTGCGCTAGAAATGAAGCGATCCTGAATGTCTCGAGTTACGTTTCCTGTCACGTGTTTTGTCTCGCTTCATCTCGCCAATAGACGCCGCACGCATCCACGTGCCTATTCAGCTGGATGAGCACCTTCATTTTCATGTGCAATGCACATTTGGCAGGAATGCGACTGTAGCTGGAGATGTATTCATAGCCTAAAAGCGCTCTCAAAAATTCAACCTACTGAAATATTCTTCTCAAATCTCCAACTTCAGGGAGTGACTTCGTTTTCAACGTACAGCGACTCCTTAATCTGGGTTGAACGCGTGACTTTTAGCGATAAGGTTTGGTTGATGATTTCGTCTGAATATTCGAGTGACGCTGACCTGTAGAAAATTCCTTCTCTGACAAATATGCTCCCACATATTCGCAACAACCGAACGAAGAAAAATGGATGCTTTCTGACCTCACTTGTTGAATACTAGGCGCTGTTCTCTAAGTGGACGCTCGCTTGGTTGTGCAACGTTGAATGGATGTAACGCTGACGACGCAACTATTTACCTTGACTGGACTGACTAACTTCACCATAAATGAATCCAAGTTGCCGCTTTCTAAGCTTCAAATTCAATAAGAACGGAGAAACGCAAACTCTTTTGCCTATAAATACCAACTGGTGCTTTCAACTGGAGAAAACAATTCTGCAAATATTAAGAACCGTTAGGAAACAACGGACTGCGCGAATATTGAAAATTTCATGGCAGTTATTTGTTTCCATTTTCCACACTGTTGGCAGCCCATTAATTGTATTAATACAAGAAACTGAGGCATGGACTATTAGCAACAATAGTAATGTAGGAAATTACAACAGTGATATAGGAAATTACAATTCTCGCTACAATCAGTGCGCTATCCTGTGTATAGTGCATAGTGTTCTCCGTCGTCAACAGGGCGGTAAGTTACACCAAGCTGATGGAAGAATACATTTTCTGAAAGTAGGCGTTGTGCTTCGAAAAAGGAATGCTGCGTACGTTCCACGGGGCAAAGCCTTATTTTGCAGTTCAGCTTGGAATTATTCTGCCGACATGTAAAACCTACCTCCTGTTTTATGATAAACTGTAGACATTAATGGCATATTTAGGTATCTTGCGGGTCATCCCCAGCGTATGATATGAACGCACGCACGTTTATGAGGTTGACCATGTTAATGATAATGGAAATAGTACGCACGTGAGAGAAAACAGGATTGGCTACAAATCGTTGTTGGACATTGTTTGCAATAAGTTGTTTACAGCTTATGGTAATGATCCTGTTCTGCAAAACGCAGTTGTTACCATGAAAAAAGCAGCCTACTACGTGGCCATTGCATGTCAAAAGTGTCTTCTGGTGCTGTTCGAAATCTTCCTCAGCATCGTATATTGTGTTTCTGCAGAATATGTCATGCGATAGACCGACTCTGTTTGCCATAGCGCCCATTTGTGAGTTCCGAAGCAGCGACAAAATTCGAAGGAATTTTCTGCCTGTACAGTGCTCAAGATTTGAATTCAAATTTAAATTTAAGAGTTAGCAGACCGATTTGAACAGCAATTCACCACCCGTTTGTGAAGAACTGCCATATCGATAGTTCGAATGGAGTCGGTAGTTTGGAAGGCGCTTCTTAGCGAAGAAGAAACAATTCGCTCACCAGATGACAGCCTCCGCTTAGGCTGATGCCTGGCAAATGCGTAAAATGCCTTTCAAAGTTTTGCCGCTTCCCACCAGATGACAAAATGGCTCATTTATAAGCGATCACATGATTCCCCTGTTGGTTAGCTGCGAGGAGAACGTGCTGATGGTGAAACTATAATTTTAGATCAGCGCGTTCCTTTGAAAACGCATATGCATAAATAAGCTGCAGCGCATTGACCCAAGGCATAGTCAGCTGTGCACACGAAGATGTTAGGGATCGCATTATCCATTTAGGATTCATACAGCCGTTTCATTATTAGCCCATTTGGACAACGAAGGTCACCTTTCTGATGACAAGTGTTTTATTTCATTGTTACACGAAATGTCAAATCGAATACCAACTGTATACTTTTCCTTGTAGGAATGAAAATATGAAAACCTTGATATTCACTATTTTTCTCCTTGTGGCTATCGGTAAGTCCATTTTGCCACTTGATACTAGTTTTTTGATGTCCATTAGGGGATGACTTCCAATCATGCTTCCGAGTTCATATATGTTGGGATAACAACGTGTGTTTGAGTCAATTTGTTTGGTGCTCTATTCCTTCTCTTGTCTTGTTACGGATAAAGTTATTTATATAGCATGACAAATTCTAATTTGTAATTTCGAACTGCCCTGTTCCAGGTGGACGGGCTCGTCAGTCTCAGGGTTCAACGATAATTGAAGTTGCTCTAGACACTCTGTACTCACTCATTTAAAGAGCACGCCAGTGTCTACTTTTTTCATACCTCGCTCTTCGTTCTTCTCAATGACAGTCGAATGTTGGAGTAAGGAAGCCAATTTTGCTTTTCGCTAAACACGAAGCAAAGTAACATCAATGGGGCGTATGAAAGAATTCCGTTCAGTGCAGGCAGCCATAATGATACTGAAACGTTTCAAAATTCACTGGATAAAGCTCCCATTTTTATCAACTGAATGAGGGATCATTTCTTCTACGTCATTTAAACGGCATCGTTCCAGAAGTGACCGTTTTTTCATTACTGACCTGGCAAACGAAATACTTTGTTTATTCAGACCGACGATCATAGAACCATAGCCTATGAACAATAACGACCACCGCAGAACATGCAATAATTTGCCGGATGACTGATGCAGTGTGGTCTGGTCAAACATTAAAGGATAGGAACAAACAAGATCGTGCTGGAGTGATTTGAATAAAGAAGCAGTTAAGATGTGAACTTCAACGAACAATTTTGACGATAACTAAATTAGTTAGATCGAGGGTGTAGCTCAACTGGAAAGTAGCATAGGGGATGTAAGGAAAGTCAAAACGTGGGTGAAGAATAGGGAAAACTCTATGCTTGCACAGAAGCCATGCCTAAACAGGAGAACAAGTAGACCAGCAGGTCTCATCGAGCGATGCTCAAACAAATCCAATTTGTATAAGTGGATGTCAAAACCGCGACATTGTTCCTTGAATAAATGCCCACGTGCATGCGCTTCCTCTTCCTCACGCTGTAACATTTGTTTCCATTTCTAATCCTCTTTAGTTTTCACATCGGAATCGATACTGGGGAAATACAATCTAAAACACTGCTGCGTAATCGCCAAACACAAAAGTCAAGCTCCCTACTTTGTCTTTTAATTTTGAATCAAATGAAATATCCCGTCGCATAGCAGCTAACTGTGTCTACAATAGCCAAACCGAGTTAACAAGTGGATATTTCGCTAATTTATTGGTAAAACGCGCTGAACAGCTCGCGCCACAGTTTGTAACAGAGTTGATTTACAGCAGATCTTCACTCCTCACTCACAACCGCATACCTTACTTACGTCCCAGCCCATTTTGCTTGAATGAAATAACAGTCACATAACCACAGTGGACGAAGACGGGGATATTAGGTTTTCTGAAGACAGACTCGCTCGTACGTACAAAAGTTAGTGCAAAGAGCGGGAAATTTATTTTCAGTTGGTTGCGTAGTCGCAAGCCAACATGTTTCTCACGCCATTCAGCATTCTACCTTTGCTCCAATGAAAATTTCGTTGCACGTTATCTGATTGTGATTTAAGGTTCATACGCGCGGAAATGTGGACCGAACCAGGTGTATTTGCGATGCGGTTCAGCCTGCCCGTCAACTTGTAGAAGTATCAGACGTCCAGCCAGACCGAAAATTTGCACTCTACAGTGCGTTCGCGGGTGCTTCTGCAAGCGTGGATATGTTCTGAATGATGCAAAGCAGTGCATCCCCAAGCGCAAATGCTATGAATGAAGGTTCACCAAGTCGTCCCGTTTTCGGAATGCAGTGTTTCAGTTTATAGCTTCGTTGATACAGAATTTCATGTACCTTGCTTTGCGCCAGCGCATTCAATTTTTAGGTGAAGTCAAGTTGTGCATGAGGCTCTCCTTCGGAACAGTGAAAGAGAAAGTTTGCTATCCTTGGCAGAGAACGCTACGCAACCGTACAGTACACATCAGGTTCGAATTAGATACTCTCTCTTTTGCACGATAGCCTGAAATTCCCAAGTATGCGCATGTAGCAAAGTTAGGAAGCACTGTTGATTTATTTGTGAACTTCACAGCATGTTGCAGGACGGAGAAACCAGTAGAAAGAGTAGTAGAACAAAATTGCTTTTTCTAATGCCTAAAGCGTGGGCGCACTTCAAAACTGACGAATTTCAGAAAGGAAGTTGCCATTGAGTTCTCTGTAATAGTGGCGACTTTGATTTATAATGACGTTGTTAACAACTGATCCATATTCTGTTGTGTTGGCGATAAAACTGGACGATTCCGGATGCTTTGAAAACTTACACACTGATCCTATACTGCAGTCTTATCTTTATTCGTTCTGCGTTGTAAGAGCATTCGCTGACAAACATTTCATCTAAATCATGGTTTTTGACTGACACAGCATCATGTGTCTTTCGTGGCACGTACAGGGAAATGATCGTCTAAAGGATTTTGGTAATTGTGCGAACCAATGGTTGGTGGAGAAAATTCAGTCGATTTGAATTTTCAACGGGATTTGAAAACGAATATTTCAAAGATATTAGTATTTGGTCTGTTTGGTCTTTTCGTCTAATTTTAGAAGACTATCATAGTATTCAGCTAGTTTCAGAATTTGCCACCTAATTGTAATAAGTAAGGCCTTATTAAATACAAACAAAACAGTCGCTGGACAGGCTTTGAAACTTCCTCAAAAAGGGACTGCTTTTCGGAAACAGAAAGGGATGCACTACAGCGTTGTAGAAAAAGTTGTATCACTGGAAGAGATAGTCCGAACTCACTTTTCTGGGGATGGACATCCGAATTTAATAGAAATTTTGTGCGGTTGTGTTTCTCTAACTTAGAAAGGGACACTTATCTCACTCACCTTAAAATGTTAATGTATCGCAAATGGAAAAGGCGCCTAATAACTGCAGCCCAAAGTGCAGTACTTGTCCACCTTAACTTTAGAGAAGCTCGAAACTCTGCCTAATAAAAGAAAGTTTCATTTTCAGCATCAATTTTTCTGATTCTGGTTTCCGATGGACTATTACAAGTATGCGTCGCTCAAGTACCAGATGGAATTCCAAGCAGTGCTTCGTTAACCGAATTCGTCATAGCATGATTATCATCGCGCGCATCTACATAAAGATTTGTACGATGTATTACTGTGAACAGCTTAATGCAGTCCGTGACAGAAGGCATGATCACTTGCAGCAAACCCATTCCGCTGACAGCTGAAGCTGCAGAAGTGCTTTAAAAATGAAATTGGGGTGCTGCAGCTTCATAATGTGAAACTAATATTGCTAGCTCATTTGCGTTATGGTCTTATGCTCGTTCGTAAGAAATGCAACATACTGATTGAAGAGTCAGAATACCTACAAAATTGAATAGACTCAAACTGAAACTCAGGAATTGGAGACTGAGTGCTTCAGAATATGGTCCACTTGCTCGTGTCAATAAAGACTTGAAACCTTTAGGGAATAATCGAGAAAGTACTTCGACGTTGGAAACGAAGCGGTACTGCTAAGCAAATGGAGCAGGGTAGTATTAACTTGCAGTTTTTCGCATGTCAACTACTGGTCTAGGCATGTATCGACACGGTCTGACGTTAAAATAAATCTTTTCCTGCCACCGGCAACGTTAACTTCCTTGTCATCTTGCCCTTGATTAAGTTTAAAGAGGCGAACTTCCACGTTCTTTTCAGTAAGCACGGAGGAAGGCAGAAGTGCAGTTTTGCGTTCCACGTGCCATTTTGCATACTGCCTTCTATTCCCGCTTGCTTATTGTAGCCTTCTGTATTCTTAGCAGGATGGTAAAACCGTGCAGATGTCCGTTACTTTAACCCTGTCGTATTAATATTTCTGGTTAGCAAATGCGAGTTATTGAATTATTGCAGCTTTCCACGAAGGGAACAGTGACTGCGTGTATTTTGCTTACATTTCAGGATATGCGCTCAGCAGTGAAGCAGCTTATCCTCTTTCTCGCGTTCTTCATAGCGCTCAGTAAGTCTATCAAATCCTTATCGACCACGATTGCTTTCCTGACGAAATTTCACTTTGATAAGCAAGAAGAAAGCGTGGTGCATTGCTAGTCTACATGGATTGAGTTAAATTACATTTTCGCATACAAAGAAAATGTCCAAATATTCATAGCTCGTACTTCACAGTCAAGGATCGCAACTATCTTTGTCGTTCTCTATTAAATTTATTCGCCAGGTACAAAAGCTCTAGGCAAGTCTCATTAGATGGAATCTGCTGTAGCGTCTAAAATGTTCAAAAGTACCCGCAGTGACGGAAACCGCTTCAATGCTGTTTCTAGAAGTAAAACAGTGCGATAGTCGTTGACACTAATACTCGTAAAGAATAAGACATATTGACCAAGTTCGAAAGGCAACTTGTCAACCTTGCTAACTTCGGACAGTATACTGCTTTAATCACAGCAGTTCAAGCTTACTTTGATAAACCATAACAGCGTATGCGTGTGACTTTTTGCTACATACGGGTGTCTGGTGGTTGAACAGCCCTTTTGCTTACAGGCTTAACTGAGCCACAATGTGGACCGAATGAAGAGTTTCAAAAATGTGGTACAGCCTGTCCGTTAACTTGCGAAGACGTGAAAAAGTCGATCCAAGGTAAACCATGCACACGACAATGTGTTGCTGGTTGTTTCTGCAAACCAGGATACGCCCGAAACGCGGCCCAAATTTGCGTTCTCATGAAAGACTGCTGATGGTGAGATAATGACTTACCAGAAGCAGCATGTGACGTCACAATTCGTTGCACATTTCAAACCATTTCAAACTGATCAACATAATTTCTCCGTACTGTTAGCATTATTAATATAAAAATAAGCAGGGTATATATGGTGGTGCACTTAATCTCCAAATTGATTTAGTCAAGAATGTCAAGTGATAGTCTTTTCCCGGTAAACGAAGAAGTGGCTTCCAGATATGCAAACCGCATCTCGTCAAAGTTCCCCAGTCTCGTTTTCCCTGTTTACGCTGATTATGAAACAAAGATTGTTTTGAAAGCTCTGAAAATAAAGTGCGCTATTAATCAACGGGCTGCATGCACGTACGGCAACGGACGTGAGAAATATCCCTGCTACAAACTCCATCTCCCCTGAAGCAATGCGCTGTCCGTAGCCAGAAAAATAAGTCCAACTTGCCAAGTAAAAGTGCAAGCAGCAGGGCAACTTCGTTAGATCGGGCTAAAGGGAAAAATTCAGTCATGGCAGTTGCGTTTCAAATTACGTCAGGCTGAAACAAGTTTTTTACTCCAAACTCTAAAATTGCATATCGCATTCTGTAGAGAAGTTCTACAGCAGAAATAAAACCCATTGCAATTTACACTTTGTGGGTAACAAGACATAATTGATTTCGTTAGCACAGCGCCATTTCTGAAGCGCTCCATCTTGACGGGTCTGATTTGAGGGGACCACATTGAGGGAAGCACTCTTGAGGGTAAGATTGACTTGAGCACAAGCGTTTGCATGTACGCTGGAAAAGTCTGATACAAAGTAGGCTCGGTGATCAAGGGACATGGAATTTGGCATTTTTAAAGCTTCATTGAGGATGTTATGTCACGCTATTCTTCAGATTCCTATGATTCGGACCTATTCTGAACTGAACAACTGTTTGGCATAGGTTGCCTGCCCGATGTTGCAGGGGTGACTCCCAACTTGCGGGACGATGTCTGTTAATCGTTGCACCGTCCCCTACACTTGGGCTTACGCTTGGCGTTCACCATGCACATATTTTTCCTTCAGAACTGTTGCTCGTTTTATGAGCGGACGCTGAAGAATTATAGCCGAATGGGTAACTTCGTCGAAGCGAACCGTCATGACATGACAAGGCGAAGAATAACGTCACAAAACGTGTCCATATAAATTATAATGAACATTGAACGGCGTGGATGACGATCAAGGGGATGTACATGGCAGTGAACTTTCCTAGCCCTTGTGCGAGTGTATTTCGATATTGTCGTCAGGACTGTCCTGTCAAGTGATCCCGACAAGATGCTGTGGACCCATGTCTTTAACGATTAGACATAACCAATTCTTCCATTGCATTTCACGCTTCCCCTTGTCTGATGAAGACTTGCCGTTTACGTAAACGATCAAGATGATTGAAAACCTGTTAGACAGTTGATGGAGCAGTGACGAATATGCTAGATGGAAAAGAATTTCATAGCCCAGTTCCTTCATTCTCCCTAGAGTCATTTGTACGACGTGCTGCTTTAGCTCGTCTTGCAGCAATGGTGGCTTCTACTGATCAGTCTTGGATGCATTTCCTCCAGTTATTGGTGCATATCGTCAATCTCCCGCCTGTACTTCTCTATGATGAGAGTTTCTTTAAATTTCAGAAGAATGCAAGGGGTGATTCATCTTATCGGTCGCCAAGTAATGGCCGTGTCTTCTTTCAGTGCCTCTGCGGTTTAGAAAGCCCTTGTGTGTTTCACCACTGATGAGCCATTGTGAGGAGCGCCTTCCGTTGTCTTATGGGATTCATTTTTTTTATACAGCACAATTCGAGCAGGAAATCTTAATAGTTCTTTCGCACTGCACAAAGTGCCGGCGAAGCACCGGTTGGTTTCTTCTTTCGATTCTGCCCACGTAACTGAGCACATCAGAAAAACGTAACCTAACCAGTAATTAGTTGGCGGGTTCAGTTACTTCTCATGGCACATTTGGTCACATTTTTGTCCTTGCTAAGACAGAAAGGGAAACCAGAAAAGAACTCTGCACAGCGAAGTATTCCCCTAAACTGCCGTGTTGCCTTTTTATGGCCATATTCCAGCAGCTGCTTCCTAACAGTGGTTGTTGATCCCACGATGGTACAGTTAGTCCACCTACCTCACGAAATTTTTAGAACAAACCTTGAGCTACACGTTCGCCGACTATGCGTCTGCCAAATGCTCTGTTCACACTACTAGCAGTTTCCCTAGCTTTCTGATATAGCTTGAACTCATACCGTAAAAACTTGTGAATTTGCAGCCTTCATATTAGCACTTTGAAGGTCATAGAATTGAGAAGAATACCGTCTGCCCAAACGTTGAGTAGCTCAATCAATGGTGCAAATCTTCAGCTTTGCAACAGTACCCTACCGATACGTCATCACGGAAAGGACGGCTCATCATTAAACACCGAACACTGCAATACCAAAAATGGGCAGAACTTTTTTTCTCAGCCTGACAGGCAGTTCCCCTTCATGCAGCTGTAGCAGTATTTGGGGCGCAACTTTGCAACTGCTGTAGGCGCTGAAATAGCTGTAAAGTTTCGGAAATCCGATGGAAATTTACGTATGGTTCAAAGTGATAACATGTCGTTCGATATGTTTCTCTAAGCAGTTAGTGCAATCAAGATGAATCAGCCAAATATTATTAATGATAATTAGGGTCACAGAAAGCCTTGAAGCGAGATAAACAATGGCGTGCTTTCGTTCGTTCGATGTTCACTTTAATGCCAAGGACACAAACTTGTGTAAAAGTCGGCAATAAATCTTGGGTTGATCATCAGAACACAGTGCAACGTCAAACAGCAAAGGTCATTTAGAATAAATTGGCATCTGAGCATTCCAAAAATTACTTTGTAACAGTTTGGTCACCTCAGCTTGAATTTCGTCCAATCATTGTGGCCTTTTAAAAATATAAGTTGTCAGCCTAGCAGTTGGGGTTGCACTGAGTCAATCTAGCAGCTTGAACTAGTGCAGTTATTGACCATTTCCGGTCATCTCCTACTCATTCTCGTCATAGGAAATCTTGGGAACGGATCTACCGGGCTTAAATGATGCGCATAGAATACAGACGGCGGGAATGGACCTGTATACAGACTGCCACTAAGCGGAAATCGAATGCCTTCTCCGTAGGGACCAGTTCTAATTGGAAAGTCGAGAAGACCGTCCAGAGCAAGATTCAGCGATTTTTGGTACCGCATACCGAGTCCCATCGTATGAACAAACGGGTTGCAAAATGGTGGTCTGCAGTGAACCGGGTCCCAGTCACCAGGCAAATTTTGAACACTCGTAGTTCGAGAGTAAAACGGGTCTAAATTCGTGAAAAGATTAATTTGGCGTAAAGTAATGTGCTGATGCTTCACTAGTACGTCTGTTGTGAGCCTTCGCAAACGCCGGATCCATCATTGCCCTGACGACCTCCGATGGATTGAGCTTCAAAGGGTTGACTGGTTGTACGAAGTGGCCATAATTGTACCACGGAGCGTTGGTACCAACAGTCAAAAGCGATTTCATATCCCAAATTGCTCCCCATCTTGGAAGAGGTAGATTCAGTTTGCCTCTCATATAATACCCGCCGCCACTTCCGTGTTGGAGGCCATTCGCAAATTGATGAATAAGCGGAAAGTGCGGTGCGAAACCAGTTCCGTCCCTTCCAGAAAAGGGATAGCGTGCAGGTCCAAATGGATTGTTATCGACAGGTGGCACGTGGTATCCATGGTCTTTATCTTCTTAAACTTTTAAAACTGTTATTTTAAAACTGCTAACTCATCTGCGCCCTATCACTGAGCGCTACAGGCGATCTGAACATTTTCGTTTGTCTAACGTTGAAGTGTTAACACTATGCCACCGAAACGCCAATCTTGCCTTATCTTGGTCGCTTAATACCAGGAAAGATGGCGCCACTAGCGATTCAGACTAAAGCAAAGAAACATACTAGGGAAATAGCAGCTGTGAATTCGTTATATTTCTGTGAATACTATGTCGTATGATTAAATTCGTCAGCAGCGCATACTTGCCGCTGGCACGGAGCAACGATGATAAGGTTTTCAGTGCAAACGGAGCACAGCGCAGAATGAACCTACGTAATCACGACTTCACCGGACGGATTGGACTTTCAAAATCCTTACCTTGCCTTGATCTGCCTTCTTTCGCTTGCCGACTTAGCGCATTTTATAGCGATATTACTTATCACTAAGGAACGCTCTAAACCGAAATATTGGAATAATGAAGCTATCTTTTTTGCTCTGATTTTGAAAGACAACTGATTTTTCGTTCGCTTTGCATGTAATCACGTTAAAAAGCCTAACCACTGTACCGTTCAAAATTTAAACGATGGTACAGCAATCCTTTACGAGGAATCCGACCGATCTTTAATTCATCTTTTATTATTAATAGCATAATAGCGTAAATGTATTAGCTGACATGTTCTAACAGTACAAGATTAATTTACGTTTCGTCCTTACGTTGGCACAGAGTTGTTATCATCTGATGACCGGAAAATTTGGCGTCACCAATTGCGCTTTACCTGCTCTCAGAAGGCGAAGGACAAGGCTACAAAATGTTGCACCGGTAAAGAAGTGCATTCGATTGAACACTATTGTATGGATGACCCAAGTAGTCAAGAAACAAACAAGATTATTCGAAATCATAATGACGCTTTTATATAACAATTTGTAATAGTTTTGAAATAATCGTTGTGTAAGATTTGGACCACTGATAACAATTACTGGAATAAATAATGCGGAAATAGGTGATGCTGATTTTGATTAATGTTGTACCTATCATGCTCATATTACACTGGCAACGTAGGCACTTGCACTTGGTCGTTTTATTTAGGTGGATCAGAATGCTGCCAATTTCTTGACGTCTAAATTGAAATGCAACATTTATCCAATAAAAGTTAGTAACTGGAAAGTACCACGCCAGGGAAGTTGATTTGTGACAACACGCAATTCACTTGCTCTTTGAAAAACGTATATTTATATTGATAACGGACTGAATCTTCCAGCGTGCAACTGTCGATGAAATAATCAGTCCTCCATAAAGCTGTCCTGCAAATGCTTATCTGAGGTGCTTGCTCCCTTAGAATGAGTCGCCAATTCTAGATATGCTTCCTGTTAATGCTCATTTGGCGGACACGCAGCTAAAAAATAGCCATGCTGCTACATTCAGTGCACGTGGACCAATTTGCACAGAAGAGCAACTGCTTCTTGGCATGCTTTCCCTGGTGTACTTTCGAATAGCATAGGCGATAGCATATCAATCACCAATATTCCGATAGCAGCAGCAGATACTTGAATCATTAAGCCAGCGCATCCTTGAACTAGTTTATTAATTGACACGGCATTTTACCGAGTAAATCGCGTGCGCAGCAGTCGATGCTGCTTGAACTGCAGCGAATTACTAGACTCTTGAGATGAGACCAAGTGGTAAAATTAAGGCGGCACAGGCCACTTCGATGCGCCTACATCACTTTCTACAAAAAGCAGAAAGGTGGATAAGTTACATAAGAAGTATGGAAATTTCGTGTGCATTGGAATCTGTTTTGCAATGTAGGTAACTCCCCGCAATTCCGTAGGTAACTACAATCTAGGATCATTAACTGTTGTTACGACTTGTTGTACTTTGTTATGATTGTTACTCTTCATAATTGGGAAAATGTACACTACAAACTAGTGAGAAAATTACAACGTACCTTTAGCCAAACAGAGATGCTCAGAGCTTTCGATGATTTCCATGTTATATAGTGTAAGTGAAGATCATCACTTAGAAAATGTGACTTCTTACAGGCTCGTATTGTCTCATGCTTTCTTTCTTCTTTACGTATTGCCTGTGCAAAGAGAAATTTTATTGGGCAGCTTACCCAAACGACGTAGCTTTCGGGAGAACCGACTCCCGTCGTCAGCGTCAATTATGAACAATCAAGCGCGAAGTATCGGTCTTATAAAGGGATAAGGTCAGGTAAACATAAGGTTGGAAAACATTGGGAAAGTTAGGGTCAGCGCATTTCAGGTGATCTTGGATCGATAACATTGGTTTGGTAAACAATATGGTGTCCGACATACACTCAGTCTCCAAGGAGGCTGTACTCGAGAAGACGATACAACTCTTGAGGTTTCCCTCAAACTTCAAGTGCCTGGAAATGTACGGTCTTCCAAAAATACACAAACCTGACATCCCTATGAGGCATGTAGTTTCCACGATCAATGGAGTCACATCCCATCTCTCGCTACCTAAAGAACCCAATCAAACCCTTAACCGGCAACCAGTCTTCTTCAGTTAAAAGCAGCATTTCTTTCTGCACAGACCTCAGAAACTTCCAGTTGATGGCTGAGCACGTTCTTGTTAGTTATGATGTCAAAGACCTTTTCACCAGCATTCCCTTACAGAGCCTCTCACCTGACACTACGCTCAAGGATAGAACAAAACTAAGAGCGCAACAAATAACTGAGCTAACACACTTTTGCATGACTAACGGAAATTTCTTCCAATTTCAAGGTACGTTCTTCCGGCAACGCGATGGGGTTCCGATGGGAAGCTCGTTGTCACCAGTACTAGCCGAACTTGTCATGGAATCTCTTGAAGAGAAGATTTTTTGGACTGTATCCCTGGAGATCAAACCATAATTTTTCACACGTTATGTAGACGTCATTTCCGCCATAGTACCCGGAGGAAAAGAGGAACCACTCCTCGCTTTTCTAAATCAAACCTTTCCTTCCCAAGTTTCCTTCACAATGGAAAAAGAAATAGATGGGGAGCTCCCTTTCATTGACTGCATGGTCATTAGATCTAGTTCAGGTATCAAAACCAGAGTTTATCGCAAGAAGACACACTCGGACAGGTATCTAAACTATAGCTCCCATCACCCACCATCAGTCTTTCGAGGCAACATGGATGGAATACATGGAATGGTTAACAGGACCATAAATATTTGTGATCCCGAGTTTTTACAAGAAGAGTTGACTTATATCCGGAAGGTTTTCAAGAATAATGGCTACCTAAAAAAACGAATTGGAAAAATCATCAGCCAACGGCTATTTGGAGAGAAGGTAAACAGAGAGAAGAATTCCATGGAGACGGTTCTGGTAATCCCCTATAAAGCTGGATTATGCGAGAAGCTCATATGCCTCGGCAAACGATTAGACATCAGAGTTTTCTTCAAGGGTGCACCGAATCTTAGATCTATTCTCAGAAACGACAAGCTGAGCCATTCACACATAGGGAAACGACGAGTCATCGGCTCTAAAAAATAGAGTAACGAGTTTGAAGAAAAAACAAAAGTTTAAAGAACCGCACTTGCTCGTGTCAGTTTAAAATAACTTCTACTCCCGTCAATGTTTAATTGACAGTTTTCACTCGTGACTGTCATACTCGCACGATACGTTGCACTTGAAAATTTGCGCTGAAGACGGGACCAAGAGAGGTCCCGAAAGCTACTCTTTTGACGTAAAGCATTGACGAACGGGTATTCTGCCGTTTTCACACAACAGAAACGACAAGATCAAAACGGACATTGAATCACATCCAGGCATAGTATATCTAATCAAATGTAGTTGCTCGGCCAAGTACATTGGTGAATCGGGAAACTCATTGATCCACCGTTTCAATGAACACATGAAGTGCCTCACTAGGCATAAGAACGCCAAAGACCGATTAGAAGGACGCATGAGCACCAGGAGAGGGCGCCCTCAGACACTCGACCCTTCCACAGCCATGAACCAAGCTCTAAGATCATCAGTTGCAGCCGAACACTCAGCTAACTGCTCAGGGCTCTTAGAAGGACAAGTACTATGTCAGGAACAACATTACCTAACGAGGAAAATTAAGGAAGCCCTTTACATTAGACATAATCAGACTATAAACCGGGACCAAGGAATGGAGGTTGGCAAAGTCTAAGATGGAATCCTGACCTCCAGCCAATGTTGTCGTTTTACAAATACCTAACAGCACCCTCCACCCAGTGGATGGGACCTTTCTTACAACCTTTCAGGAGGAAGACGTCGGCAAACAAGACAACCGGGAAAGACCGAAGGAGTCACCAAAAAAGGACAAATGGAAAAGAAGAACTGAAAGAAAGACAGAAAAATAAGGAAAAGAAAAAGAAAAGGAGAAAAATGGAAAAAAGAAAGAAGGAGACCAGATCAGTTACAAAACATCACAAGGAGAAAACAAGGAGAAGTGGAACATAACAAGTCCTGCAGGCGAAGTTCTTCAATTATCGTTTATTGGCCAACCACGGACACCATATTATCCAAACCAATGTTATCGATCCAATATTACCTGTAATGCGTTGACCCCAACTTTTTCAATGTTTTCCAACCCTACGTTTACCTGACCTTATCCCTTTATAAGACCGTTACTTCGCGCTTGACTGTTCATAATTGACGCTGACGACGGGAGTCTATTCTCCCGAAAGCTATGGCGATTGGGTAAGTTGCCCAATAAAATTTCTCTTTGCACAGGCAATACGTAAAGAAGTGAGAAAGCATGAAATGAAGATCATCTGCTAATAATGACATTATTTATGTATTCTTCCTATAACTACTTTCATCCATCTGCTGGTACGGAGACCGTGTAAATTTACTTACAGATCCTTCACGTAGAGGAAGCAACGGAACAAAATCCGTGAAAAATACAACATCATGAAGGTCCATGCTCCCGTTAAAAGACAAGATCCCGTCTTCCGAAATATCAATAGTGCTCACGGTGCACATTGCCTACAAGCAGCACAGCTGCTTGAAAGAACCACTCTGCGGTTATGTGCCACCTACGGTAAGCTGACCTTTCTACTACAATATCGTGACGCAGGCCTCCTTCCAAAATGTTTCCAACTAAGGTGGAACCACACAAATAAAAGGAGAACGGAGAATATCATAAAATCAACCGATGTTTCCTTGTTAAAAGCAACCATTCGGGAGCACCGCAGCACGGTCGCGCATCTAAAGAAATCCTCATACGAGATATAACCTCGTATCTCTCACGAAGCATCAGGCCCGACCTTTTCTATCAATTAAACATATTGAATATACTGTTTCTACGAACGGGCGTGTTAGTTCTCATAATTACAAATTACTTGCGGAGTATTTCAACCCGTTGTTGAAAGAAGCAAATTTTTACTGCGTAGCTTTCGGGAAGCGACTTTTCCGTTAGGACGGGAAAAGTCGCTTCCCGAAAGCTGCGCAGTAAAAATTTGCTTCTTTCAACAACGGGTTGAAATACTCCGTAAGTAATTTGTAATTATGAGGATCAATTAAACATGCAAATAAAAGAATCCTGTTTCGTTTCAAAACCTAATCAGACCGGAATCTTACGGAAGAAGCTCGATAAGTTGCATTGTTCACGCGGGTGGGAATTTAAACGGTCATGCAAAAACGGCCAAACAAACCATACTAATAACAGCAACAATATGGATAAAATTGTCGTTAACCACAGTTCCACAAATTTAAATAACGCCGACAAAGTCGTGTTATCTAAAGGGTTAAATTTCGTACCGACACCTAAGGACCTCCCCATGTTAGATATCATATCATCCATTGAACACAGCCTTTCTGACGTCGAACCCCAGACAGCCGCAGAAATCAAGGGTTCAGTGTCAAGCCTACTTTTGCATGCACACCCCAGGGAACCTCCCAATCTCACACTGTTTGAGCGTAACATTCTTAAAGATCTTAAATCTCGTAAGGATAGATCCATTACCAAAGCTGATAAAGGTAACGTAGTCGTGATTTTAAGCCAAAACGCGTACGCAGACAAAATAAACGAACTCTTAAAGAACAACGTTTATCGCCCCATCGCGCACGATCCCACATCGATTCTCAGAAGAAAACTCCTAAACTTAATGGACGGCTTCGTAAGAGAAACACAAGACCCAACTCTTTCAGAACTAAATAAATTGCATTACTACACGTGCAATAGTGAATGCCCAGAATTATACGGGCTCCCCAAAATTCATAAACCAGGGGGCCCATTCAGACCGGTAGTTCGAGTATTATTAGTTCAACGTCAAAACTTTCCACTTAAAGAACATTATATTATAAAACCACTAACGGAAAATCGTGACTCGCATGTAAAAAACTGTGAACAATTCGTTAATGAAATAAGAAGGGTACACCTACACAGTTCGTACGTTTTGGTCAGTTATGATGTTAAGGACCTTTTTACTTGCATAGCGGTCACATATACAATTGATATTCTAAAATGCCTATTGGAATCAGACTGTAATCTGCATGAAAGAACCAAACTAAACCCGTTTCATGTCACTAAACTTGTCTCCTTTTGCATGCGGGAAGGAAACCACTTCAGATTCCAGGACAGGTTCTTCACACAAAAGGACGGGGCCCCCGTGGGCAGTCCGCTCTCGCCCGTTCTTGCTGAAATCTTCATGGAGCAACTCGAAAAAAAGGCTTTTAGCACGTGCGAGACCGGGTCAGCACCGTCCTTTTTCAAATGATATGCAGACGATATATTTGCAATAATCAGAACAGGCACTGAAGAACCCTTCCTGGAACACCTGAATTCCCTTTTCCTAGTAACATTAAACTTACCATGGAAAAAGAATGCAACAATAAGTTGCCGTTTTTAGATGTTCTAGTCATCAGAAAAGGTAATACGATTAACACAACTGTATATAGAAAACCGACAGATTCAGACCGCTTACTACATTTCTCTTCCCACCACCCTACTGCAGTTAAACATTGTATAATAATCGGCATGGTAAACCGCGCGCTTGACGTTTGTGACCCCCAGTATCTAAACTTCGAATTAAAATGCATTTGCATAACGCTAATCTCTAATGGCTACCCAAAACACTTTATTAATTCTGTTATACAACGTAGGTTACTTAAAACATCCATAAACCCACCGGTGTCCGCCTCGTTACCTAACCCGGTGTTATACGTTCCGTACTATTATATAATGGCTTGGGGGAGCGCCTTAAACGTTTCGGCCACGCGTTAAACTTTGTTCGATTTAAAAGTTCCGGTAATCTCCGTTCCCTGTTATGAAGTGATAAGATCAAGGTTCCACTGGATAGGAGACCGGGCATCGTTTATGAAATCAAGTGTGGTTGCCACGCCTCCTGCATAGGAGAAACGGGTAAACCTTTACTTGATAGATTTCATGAACTGCGTTGGCCCGCTACAAGACGGCGAAACGAAGACTGAATGGGTTACCAGCGCAACGCCGTGGAGGACCCCAAACCCGCGATCCAGCCAAGATCATGGATGAGGCAATAAAGGCTTCCGCTGTTGTTGAGCATGGCAATACATGCCCACTTGAGCTGCAACCGCGCATTGTCTGTCATGAAGAACGTTTCCACCTGCGGCGGATCAAAGAAGCCATATACATTAGACACAATCCATCCTTGAACTGCGAGAAAGGTGTACAGGTCAGCGAAGTTTGGAATGCTATTGTCAATAAAAGCAGGTGTTGCACCTTACCGAGCTGACCTGTACTCCCATCCCCTCTGTCTCTGACCTGTACTTAAACCGACAACGGAGTAAAATCTTTCTCTTGCTCGCTGAAGGCGGAACTCGAGCGTTCCGAAATATCCTAGAAACCGTACGTTGTGTTCTAACCATGTTCTTCCTATAACCACTCTTATCCATCCGTTGGTAGAGAGACCGTGTCAGTTTACTTACAGATCCATCACGTACAGAAAGCAACGGGACAAAATCCGCGAAAAATACATTATGAAGATCCATGCTCCCGTTAAAAGACATCCTGTCTTCCAGAACAATGACATTAATATAAATGACAGGAATTACAATTATATGGTTGGATCACTTGGAAACCCTAACGGTGAATTTCAGCGAAATGTCCTTCTGTAGTATAAATTTAAAAATCTGAATTTCAATTCGATTAGGAAAAACAGCTGTTAATCGTGAAATGATCATAATTCCCACTTAGTCGCACTACTATTTTAGCAGCCATTAAACGCATTTGCAGTATACGGAAAATTTCAGATGTCAAGCAGTAGTCACTTCTAGAATTTATGCACCAATTCCATTGGCTATGATATTGTGCCGTTTGCTAATGAAAGCCGTTGCGTACATTGGAGCATTTTCGCTCGATGAAAACCTCCAGGTTGTATAAAAGGTAATCATTTGGACGTTTAAAATGATTTTCCTAGGATGTTCGTGCTAGCCCCTATTCATAATTCCAACTGTCGGCTACATTGACCAGTCAACATGCGATCAGAACACGCACGTTTATGCGAAATTATCCCATTGGAAACCCGAACTTATGCAAGCGACGTGCAAATTGCCATGAGTGTGGCAATCCTGCCAACGATCGACGCAGAATGACTTTCGGCGATCAATGGTCCACCATGCAGGTGGTCCTGTTCCGTAAAGTTTTACTGAGAAACGTTTGAACAACCACTCACCATGCGCATCGTTTCAACTATTGGCGTTAAATTTTGCTGACAGATACAGTCAGAAACTATGCACAGCTGTCATCCAGCAACACAATTTACATTCTCTCATCGAAGATGAGCCAAACATTTATAAGTGAGAGCAGACACTTTCGCTCTTCTGGGTTATCGAAAAGTGACCACAATTTCAAAATAGGAATTCAACGCAGAAATGAATCACTACGCCGCATGTCAATTCACACCCTGGCGAAACTAATATTGGACCAAGCTGAATGGATGAAAAAGGTGATGGCAGACGTTGAAGCGGAAAAGCATAAGGAAGGTGACCTTTGAACTACTTCCGTCAATACTTTTGAGCAGCATTTACTTTGAGCTTCAGCAAGCGTCACTTTCGTTCTTTCAGTTTCAATGCAACAAATTCCCTTCAAAGCAAGCGACCGTGAAGGACAAGCGAAGAATATCCGCGGTGAGCAAGAGAACTGCAGCGCAGCGCAAGTGACTTCTTCAAGCCTGCTACGGTAATTTCACAAATCCAGTTAGCTTAACTGCGAATAATGAAAGGCTAAATGGCTTTAAATAATGAATGGTGCCGCATTCATCATTTAAAAGTGATAGATGCGAAAGACTACGGCTAGCAATTTGCCTGCATCAATTTCCCTAACTACAGATTGATTACGGGAGTTGGAGAAGTAGAAGAAACAGAAAAGGCAGACCAGTGCATTTCAAGCGATTCGCATTCAAACTGCTTGTCAGCTTGTTTCCACCAGTACAGGGAATTGGTCCGCTACGTTCTGGTTGATGTTCGATCCCAATCCACATTCACTTCGTACCGCTTGAAAGGAGGTGATTCCTTGTTTGAAAAATGAAACAGTGAGCTTGAATTTACTTAAGCTGTCAACTTTCCACTCAGCAATTTATGCTGTGGTTTCACAAGCGAACCGCCCGAAATGTTAGCGCTTAGAAATGAGCCTGACAAATACATCATATGTTACGACGACGACGAAAGACTGTCACGGAGGGTGGCTATGTTTCTAAGTGAGAGGGATTACGACAACGTGTATGTTCTCAGCGGAGGTATTAAATTTAAAAATGTGACCCATTCATCGAGTCTGCCTGTTACAGGACTTCGAAATGCGTATGAACTGTACCCACACGGAATGGTTGCTGGCACTGTTCCACAGAATTGGCATCCGCATGGCGGTTGCAGTGACACTACTACGGTGGTCGCTAATAAAGAAAGAAGTGATTCACCGTCGAAGGACTCTTCTTGCAACGTATGTGCTAATCTTCTGAAGTAACGTACACAACCATTCGACATTGCATTAATCAGTGCCGCCTAACGATTTATAGGAATTGCTTCCTGCACAAGTGCCAATTGAAACCTGCTTTCACCGATAAAGAATTGGAGATTATTGCAAAGCAATTGTTGGAAAACCAGAAGCCAAAACAGGCCAAAAGTGGGGCGGGTGCTTGTTCAAAGAATTCGTTTTTCTATCAACGCATTTTCTTTCAGCCTCGGTAAGAGTTTGCGCAAAGTGCAATCCTGATCGCCATCAATGATAGCTGCACTTCTGCCCTAATGCAGGATCAGCTCCAGGAGCTGCAGAGTCTCTATTGGAGTTCATGCAGTGTTGTTCCATCTAACAGATGCTTTCATTTGTCTCTTCTAAGATTCGCAACAGAAATTCTAAGGACTGCTCTTAATTTGCCTTTTCAAATCAATTTCAACTAATCATGCCATTACTTGAGCTCATGCATCTTGCGGAAACAACGTGATAAGGATGAATCGCTCCAACACGTTTCAACGACGCAGTCGTTTGTCTGAACAAATAACATGGCGCGATAAATGTTTAGGCACAATGATCTTGTGATCCGCAATGCTGTTGCATCGTGTTTTATCACACGCTCCTTATCCTTGCGGTAAGACATTGGTGGTTCGTGTTTCCCTTGTGGTTTACGAGATAAATAATCAGAGCGTATCAAAACAGAAGGTATAAGCGTTCATTCTGCACGATCTTAAATGTTACGCGCTTCTGCATTTCAGCAAGTACGGCTACAATCTTATGTTCATATAAACAACATGGATGCACTGGGCTTATACCATCACAGTAACGGTGTTGCGCAGGCTTCTAATGTACTGAAAGACGAAAGTGTGGCAAACTTAGCGTGACGTTATTTGGTGAAAATCTAAATGAGCATAGGTAAAGGAAATAAAAATAAGTACGCAATAGTTTACTGTGCTCACAAGACCACCAGGTGCCATTTTCTACTGTTTACTTAACTGTACACCGGAGCTCTCAAGAGTTATCATTAGACATCTTTTGCTTTCAACAAATTAGCCATGTGTAGTGCAATGTGCGCACACGCTTATCCAACTGCTGCACGGTTGATTGCGTAATAAAATAAACTGTACGCCGATGTATAGTGCGTCTTGGAAATGCAGTACAACAGCTATCCCAAAAATGCTATTAATCCAAAATGGTCAACAATGGTTTCTTCGCAGCCAGTTTGCCTTTGGTTAGCGAATGCAGCCTTTCTCGTACTTGTGATCGGAAGTCTTACTTGAAAAGGGCGTTTTGCCAACTTACCGTGTAGCGCAGTGTTTCCCAACCTTTTGCCCGCCATCGCCCCCCTAGACGTCATCGCCCCTCTAGGCTCTGTCGTCAAGCACAGGGTTAAAACTGCTCATTCCCTCCGTTTTCCACCGCTATTTCTTGGGCCTTGCTAGTATGACGTCATTTTCCTGGCGCCTTGTATGGAGATGCCAAATAGCTTTTCACGTCATTATCCCGCGACAGGCTACATAGAGGTGGCTCCGGGTGAGCCGGTACGGCCAAGCATATCGGTGTCAAGCGGCACATAGGCTTTTCACGGCAATAGTCTTTGGATGACCGCTGTCGGGTAATGTTGGGTTTCTTGCGAGGTTTCTTCAAGAGTCCCTTTGACGAATACTTTGCAGAGGCACCTCCGTTGCCGAAGAGTGGTACCGCTAGTTTCGCTCAGCTGGCTGTTTCTTTGTTCGCTAACAGGCCGCGGCAATCAAGTGTACTGTGGATAGATTACGTCTTTTATTTCATTCAATGTAATGGATTGAAGTGCTAATGGGAACCTTGAGGCTGCCGAAGCGAAGCTAACTTTTGGATATCCGGCGCCATGTTCGTAAGCCGGAGACGCGTTCTGTTATTTCTAATCTGTTCCTCTTCTTTGGCAATAGATCTGTCACAACGCTGTATCCTTTTTCAACTAGATAAGACGACGGAAAAGCGATTAACAATTTGCTTACAATGGCCCATAATTGAGGATAGAGTGAAGGGATCTTCTTCTGTAGCCAAAGTGCTTGGTACCCATGTTTGAATTTCGGCTTTAATTCTTCGTTACACTGCAACTCGACGAGCTCTTCTTGGAGGTCCACTTGCGCATGAAAATGAATCGATGATCAAAGCAGGGATTTCCATGCTAACAATATCTTCAAAACGATCGGTGAGCTCTTCATGCAATAGCTGCAAGTGGTCACAATATACTTCGATGTCTTCGTCACGAATTTTTGCCTCCTCGTTAATTTCAAAGAGTTTTGGAAACTGTCGCAATTCTCCACGCGCAAAATTATTCTTGAACGTTACCAACTTCTTAATAAATGAGCATACGACAGTTTTTGTAGAAATCAGATTGACATTGTCACCTTGTAGCTGTAAGTTCATTTCATTGAACTTCAAATACAAGTCCGCCATATAGGCAATGTCGTTTTTGGATTTCTTCACATCATCGCACAAGGAGACGTCGTGCTCTTCGAAAAAGTTTAAGGCAGTTCCAAAAAGTCCATAAAATCGGTTTAGGCAGTTGCCTTTGGATAGCCATCGCAATTCAGCGTGCAACAAAAGTCGATTGCAACTTTTGCCGTTTTCTTCACACATTTTTCGAAATATCCTGTCATTTAGAGATTTACTTTTGATCTTGTTAACGGCAGTAATAACGAACCGTAGTGAGCAGTTCAGCTGTTCACTGAGCTTTTTCGCAACGAGATGTTGTTTGTATATGACACAATGCACAGCCAAGACGCCTGGTACTTCCTGTTTCAAAAACGCTATGAAGCCGCGATAGATCCCTGGCATCGACGGTGTACCGTCAGTCGCAGCGGATACTATATTCGTAAGCGGCATTTTCTTTTCTGCAAAATATGCTTTCAATAAAATGAAGATGCTTGCGCCTTTCGTGTCGGTTACCAACTCCTTTGCAAACAATAGTTATTGAACCAGCTTTTCGCCCATTATGAAACGAACGTAGGCCAGCAGCAGGGCCTCATAGCCCGGCAAACATGATTCATCAATCTATAGCGAGAACTGCGTTGTCCTTAGGGAGCTGCACAACTCATCTTCCACATTGTTAGCCATTTCATCGACACGACGCTGGACCGTATTGTTGCTTAACGGAATTTTCTTAACTACATCAGCTCCAGGCCTGTGTAAAACTGTTTGGAGTACTTCACTTATTACCGGAATTAACAGTTCCTCGCCAACTGTATGGGAATGTCCAGTTTGCGCAATCAACATTGAAATTCTGTAAGACGCAAACAAGCCATCGCTAACTTCTTTGGATGTCAAGGCTTCCCTAAGCTGGGTTGTTTAGTTCGCTTGTCGCGAAGCGCTTGAAAATATGAGACATCCTTATCTCCTTTCTCCGGATGCTACCTAGAAAGGTGGTCCAACATCCGTGAAGGCTTCATTGCCTCATTCGATAGCACTTTCTCGCAAATCAGACACATCGGTAAATGCCTGTTACCGTGCGAAGGAATGAAGCCATATTTCCGCGCTGTACAGCCTGCATTTTCTTTTAGGCTCTGACATGCCTCACCCTGCAAACCGCTTTTTCTTAGGAATGTCCCACTCTTCAACTTCGACGGTCCTCTAATCAATGCGAGAGCAGTTAAGTCTTCAAAAACCTGACGTTCGCTTTGGTGCGCGACCGTTTCCTTCGTTTTGGAATTGTACCCCCGTGGATTCTCTGTTAGCCCTTCTAAAAGTTTAACAGCCGTAGTTATTAAATGCTCAAGTACATAAAGGCATCTCACATACTTAAAATGCTTGGATAGGCACAAGTTCAACACTCAGAATCAAAACTTGCCGAAGAGCACGCAGCAAACAGCGAAAAATACACGGCTCCGAAAAGGTGCACGAACCGAGAAAGCAAAACATTTTATAAAGCAAGTGCAGACAGACATAGCAGCGCGAACCAATAAGATTCATTTGGATTTATACTTCTGCATAGAGCGCTGATGGCCAAGCGCAGAAAAACTGCGATCTTTCCTTTGATCAGACCGCACAATCGCAAGTCCCCTTATCGGATAGCACAGCTGCCTGTTGGCGACGCGGCGGTGCACTATAATAAAAACTTTCCTCTGATATGTCAGAATTCAACGATCGACGAATGATAAGCGCCGAAATTTTCATGACCAAACTACGCACCCCAATTCATCCCGAGAAGACTTTTTTCATCTGCAAGCATTACTTGTGTTTGAAGTACTGGCGCGTTCGCCTCGCGCAAACTGTGACACTGACGAGCGCCGCCGTATCACCCATTCGGCCGTCGGTCCATCGCCCCCTCCGCATCCTATCGCCCTCCTGGACCTTCCATAGCCCCCTTCGTTGCCCCCTGGCCTTCATCGCCCCCCGGAGCATCAAAATCGCCCCCTTCGGAAACACTGGTGTAGCGGAATGACGCCTGAGCATCATTCTAAGAGGGCGATACCTGCATGCAGTAACTATACGGTATTAGATGGAATGCCAGTGATGGGAAGGAGGAGTGCCTCCTTCCCATCACTGACGATGGCACCAGAGAGTGCCGAAAGCTCTGACTCGATAAGCGTTCTCTATCTGTGATACTTTCTAATAATTGCCCATCCATCCGCTGGTAGGGCGTGTTTCAGATTTATTACAGATTCCATCAAACGGGTCGATAGCCGAAAAAAGATATCCGAATTATGTTCCAATTAGGTATTCGTTTGGCAACATTAAACTAGTAAATCAGTTTTAGTTAGGAAGTTCCTACAACCGAAAACAGTATGTTTAAAAAGACAACAAACGAAGTAGCAGAGCAAGGACAGTGAAAAATGTAAATGCACAGTGAACTTGATCGCTCACGTTCGTATGCAACACGGAAGCACAACCGAAGGAGTGCAATGAATGAGCGTTTTAAAAAATTTGGGCTATACATGTGTTGGCATCACGGATTTCAATAACTTCACTACAGAACATTATCTAAACATCAAACTCAATATGGCTCTAAGTCGGCACGAAAGCGTACAGGAGCAAATGATCGGCATAACGTTCTGGCCAACTTAATAGTTGGGGCGAATGTATTCGCCATTTGCTGCGCACAATCAAAGGTAATTGCAAATAACTTTTACAGACGTTCTCGGGCGCATAATTTAAAGCGGACCACGTAAGTTACAGAATACTAACGTTTGCAAAACAATAATGTTACCTAAGTATACTTATACAGTTGGAGTATGAAATGGAATGACCTGTCGGTAACTCCATGCTTCAAACCGATGGCTGGAGTTCATTGACATGGTTTTGCAGTTTTGATTTAGGCGTCAATTAATTAGTTGAGTTTTATTTGGCCTTATTTTCCTTCTTATGGTGTACGTAGTTTCGCTAGTCAGTAGTGTGAAATGTTTCAGCTAAAGGACCGGGTCGTCATATGTGAGAAAGCGACTATTTCGTCTTTTGCGGAATAAATGAAGGTGCATGACCAATTCCGCATTTTTGCTGCTTGTCTCGGCGGTTCCTTGTCACTAATATTCTTCATATACGTTGGCGGTAAGTATTCATGGCTGAAAAATGTTTATCCAATGGATATCTAATGCATGATAATGCGTTCTTTGAACGTTAACGTGTTTTTAGATGTGTTCAGTCAATTAAACGACGATCCAACCTCCCTATTTTTATTCGTAAGCAGTGTATTACTAAGGTCCGCTTTTGGTAAGCCTGTTCACCCGTTAAGACAAACACGTATGGAAATAAAGAGGGCATACCTTCGACGGCGAAGTTCAAAAGCAATGTGGATGCGCCAAAATCCGAACAGCTAAGTCAGAAACCTTTAGTCAAGTAAGAGAATGGTGTGCTCTCCTGGAGATGCAAATTTTGGAACTGAATATTCATCAGCTTTCCGAAAACGGAAAATTGCGCCATTTTGTTGGCCTTTAATTTTAGCCCTACCGAAGAATTAGTATCCGTAAAGAGAACGTTGCAGTCGCAGAGCATCCAATTGGAACAGTTTAAAAAGATCTTGGATGACTTGGGGTAGGCTTTCGCAAGAACGAAACCTTTGATCTGTATTTCGTTACGCAGACTTACAAAGCAACGGAATCAGGAAGACTTGCGTGTCGGTCGACGTCCGAATGTGAAATATCGTCCGCCTTACGAAAGACAGCGCATTCTGGTAGGTTGTACATTGTTAAGTGCAACAGTATTTCGTCCGCAACTTAGTACCTTATGACCTTGGAAATTGATCCTTTGTTTTAATTCTAAGGTGTATTTGGTTGAAAGTAGCGCCGGTAGCTGTGGCACATGTGTGTTGCTTCATACTTAGCAATATAGTTGATAATCAGGAAACCATCAGACTAGGAAATTTTTGGGGTTAACGGTACGTTTAGCAGCTACGTCTCTTTTGGACTGATTAGTTTAATTCATGGTGAATTTTTGTTATGCTGAATGTCTAGTCCATATGTAAATACTATGACCATCTATTTGACCCTGGCAGGCTTCATTGTGGAAGGCTCTTTACAGTCGGAGGATGACTGCATGGTAACGTCGAAGCCTTATTGGTCCCCTTATTAGACTTTTGCATCTGGAGAGTCCTTTTTTCCGTCCACAGTAAGTTGTGTTACGATTCACAGCTTTGAAGTCAAATTTGTTACTGCGAGTGAATATTTTAAAAGTTGCCTTATTGTTGAAGCGACGTCTAATTTTTAATACTGCATTTCATTCTTGTTATTTTGTATCTTGCACTTTAAATGTGGCCAGTTCAGATGCCTGTCATATAGTAGAGATTGGAGGAGGCTGTGCGTTGTTGACGCGGGAACTGGTTGTAGATAATGAGAGTTGTGAAATCGTTCGCAGTGGTAATTTACGGTTCGTTGAACTACGTAGCTGTCCAAATGTTCTAATTTGTGGGCCTTTCAAGAGATTACAAGCTACTGTTGCGCAAACACACTGAATCCGGTTGAATCTTCCATTTCGTTACTAAGTTTCACAGCAATTTCTTCTGCATTAATTTGGCCATTGCGCGGCAGAACGATTGTTTTATTTATTTTGACTTTTCTGAAAACTGTGGTCTCTTTGTGATTGCATTTTATTGCTCCAGCAGCAGCAGGAGTGCTTCATGTTATTATTATTATTATTATTGTGAAGACTGGATGTCTTGTAACGGGTATGTAGATCTTCATTGATGGTTGTCACGGATTTTTCCCGTTTTTTAAGTATCTGTAAGTATACTGAAGCGATCTCCCTACCAGCAGATGGATGAGAGTGGTTATTAGAAAGAACGCAAACAACACACGTACGCAACCGTATGTAACCGTATATTTCGGAACGCTCGAGTTCCGAAATATCGGTTGACTGGGCAGTTGACAAAATTTGTTGCACTGAAGACGGACCAAGGGGATGGTCCGAAAGCTTTGCGTAGTGATACGTTTTGGTAATAAAACGTTTTGCTCAACTGGGAAAAACCGTGAAGAAATTTGTTCGCATATTTGCACCAACCCCGTTAAAAAGAAGAAAATTTGTTACTTGGGCATGGTTAAAAGCATTCAGAAAAATAGAACGACTTCTTGGTTGAGCAGTTTGGACAATTTGCTAAGTGTTATGCCCTCATATTGTTAATTGTCAGTGAAAGATTTCTTCTTAATGTATGGTTTGATTTTCATTCATTAGTTCAAGTTTTTCCGCTTTGACAGGAAGCAAAATTTTAGGCTGCATGTTTAAAGGTAGATCAATATCCGAAACTTGTATATTTCCCATTGAGCCATAGCTTTCGCCCTTGCAATTCGGTGGAGCCCTGATTTTTGGATTCTTGGAGAATTATTGGCGCTGTGCTAGCAATACAGCATTAAACACGCACACTTCGAATTCTGCAAAACGTCGCATGCAATTGCGTTTCTAAAGGCTTTCTAAAAAGCAAAAAGTCGAAGGCCATTGCTAACAGGATAACCAGTTTATCTAGAATACTTTTTTCGCAGTTTGCAATGTTGCAGGTCACCGGTGGCTCCGGTTTTGTTGGATCTCATCTTATTGACAGATTGATGACCGAAGGCCACGAGGTCATTTGCTTGGACAACTACTTTACGGGAAAAAAGGAAAACATTCAGCAGTGGTTAGGCCATCCCAACTTTGAGCTCCTTAGGCATGACATTGTAAATCCAGTGTATCTGGAGGTTGATCGTATTTATCACCTGGCTTCTCCGGCTTCTCCGCCTCATTACATGTTCAACCCTGTTAAAACGATAAAGACAAATACCATGGGAACAATAAATGTCCTAGGTTTGGCGAGGAGAACGAAAGCGCGGATTTTGCTAGCATCTACCTCTGAAGTGTACGGAGATCCTGTGGAACATCCGCAGTCGGAAAGCTATTGGGGTAACGTGAATCCCATCGGACCTCGTTCCTGCTACGATGAAGGCAAGCGAGTCGCCGAAGCTCTGATGGTAGCATACCACAAGCAGGTACTGCTCAGCATTTTTTCAGCCATTTCAGACGCTTGCGCTTAGGAGCATGTCGACATACGGATAGCGCGAATATTCAACACCTTTGGTCCGAGGATGAGCATGAACGACGGCCGTGTCGTTAGTAATTTTATATCCCAAGCTTTGCAAAACCACTCGATAACTGTAAGCAGTTGTTTGCTTGTAATTATGCTCACATTTTTTTTCACAGGTTTACGGTACTGGAAACCACACACGTTCTTTCCAATACATCTCCGATCTTGTTGATGGTTTGATCGCCCTGATGGAAAGCAACGTAACAGTGCCAGTAAACTTAGGGAATCCAGAAGAAAGGACAATTTTGGAATTTGCCCGTATTGTTCAGAATGCAACAGGTAAGATTTACCCATCTTCACGTTTGCAGCCAGAGGTGTCGTTGGCGAATGTTTCTCCTTAATGACTATCTTTTCGGATATGTTTCTTTTTCCTAAAGTTGTGTAGCTAACTTGCTTGGCTTTGTATTTTGCAATGATAATTTTATCTGTCTTGTTAAATAATTGTAAGGCGAGCTTGGCAGTCTTTGCATTGGCATTTTCAGCTTATCTTAAGCGTTAGGCGCAATCTTTTGCAGTCTGTCTTACATTGGCCCTCCAATGCTAATCATGTTTGCAAAACTGAATTTTCTCTGCCTTCGGAGGTAAAAACTGTCCGCCAACACAAAACATAACTTTACTGTGTGACGGAATGGCAAGTAAGCCAGATTAGTTATTAAATTAATTATTCCACTGTTGATTCTGTCAGTCGTTAAACGTTTCAGTTAGCGTAACAACAACTTCCCATATGTTGCATGTAAGTTTGCAACTTTCAGTGGTCGCAACGCTTGATTTTCGCTGAGCCATCACGTATCCAGGGAGTTCCGTAGTACGTGGTTGAGTTGAAGGAATCGAAAAGTGTATTCAGGCAAAAGATGTTCAAGCTAGGATGACTTGAAATGTAGATGTCGCGTTGCTTGTTAATTTTGCGCTGTGTAACGAAGCATTTTGAAATTTTAAGAAGTGAATAGGACATGTCTCTTCGATATTTGCACAGTAATTTACGGATCACAGTGTGCGCATATCTCTTAATATTAATAAACGTTTGTCTCAAAATGAAGTGCTTTTTAATCATGCAGTTAAATATTAAGTTGTTGACGACTCGTCGCCGTTAAGTTATTTGTTTACTTATACATCTATAGCTCTCAGTACCTTTTCGCCCGGTCTTTAACGACAATCAAGGGCATGAGAACCCGATGGACGTGTACAATGTCATGGGTTATCTGCTTCTAAAGTTCTCGCGCAAATAATTCATTTGTAAAAGCACATAGAATTTCCTTCGTTCAGGCAAAACCGTCAAGCCTAATTATAGCGACTTTTGTAATGAAAGCATATTGAAACCTTAAACAGGCGAACCGTAGGGTTTTTGAGTTCGATGCTGCTGAATTGGTTGCCGTTGAAGACAACCAGGACTGGTTTCAAAAACTGCAAACAGAGCTATAAAAATTTGCCCTCCCTTTAACTACGAATAAATGAATAAGTAAATATAGTGGCTGTAATTGGTATAGGTAAGAAAGAAGATATTAATACCAGATAAACGTGTCATTTACTTAATGTTTTTTATTTGTTTGAAACCAACCTTTGCACGGTTTGTAACCATCAGTATTTGTAATTAAAAAATTGCAAGTGCTTTGCCAAGGAGAAGACAAATTGTTTATTAGTAGGGACCAGGTCACGGGGTTTGCGTTCGAAATCAGAAGATTCTAAATTAGCATATTCCATCCCGGGGGATTAAAGAATGTAAGTGCTACTGGCGCAAAACTGTATTTGAAAGCTTTGTGTGAATGGACGGCAGAATAAGTCGTTCATGAAGGCTTCTTTATTTGATAGCGGAGCTTTCGGGACCTAACTTGGTCCCGTCGTCAGCGCAAGTAACCGTCACGAATAAACACTATTTGGAAGCTTCGTAATATTTCGACTGACTATGTTATTCTACGTCTTCACTTGTGTAGGGAAAGCACTTTCAGGTCTTAGGCGAGTGCAATTCAGCAGCACTTTTCCTATTGCAGGTTGCAACTGCGAGATTGTCTTTCATGCATCTGCCATCGATGATCCGCGACAGCGACGACCAGACATATCACGGGCCTGGAGCCTGTTAAAATGGAAACCAAAGGTATCTTACTCATTTACAAAGCTGTTGTTAAGTGTGTAATGATTTCAGGTTTCTCTCGAGGACGGCCTTAAAATGACCATAGGTTACTTCAAAGAAATGCTCTTTAGAAGAGCAGAATTGGTCGACCAACCTACCCTTGTTCATTAGCTACCTTTCGTTGAATGTCCAACAAACTCGTTGTTGCAATGTTCATTATCCTGTGCAAAACTTGTTCGCAAATGAGTAGCGATGCATGCTGGGTTAAATTAACTGGTAAAGAACTTTTTGTTGTTTTCAGTGTACATGTACGGTGAATGGAGTTGTACGGAACTAAGCGTACGCCCAAAAGCGTACGCAAATGCCTTATTTGTGTATTCAAATCCGCGTTACGGCTGGCAACGAACATTCACTAAATGTTTCTGGATTATTAATGCAAATGAGCCATCTATGTGAAGGGCAACAACTTCCTTTCTTTCAAGCAAAGCTATCCAGCTTGTATGGTATTTACACAAAGCTGGAACGTTAATGTTAACCACCGGTCAACAGCCCAGGTATTAGTAACTGTCATTCCAGGAAATGCTGACAGAACCTAATCATCATCATCATCAGAAGAAGAACTTATCAAAAGATCACTGAAAGATTTGCCAAATATTTTTCAACGTCTATGTCCCCACTGCTCCCTTTGGAAGCTTTCGCGTTCTCCACATACTGAAACCAACCGGTAAGGAAAATGAGAGCACGTTACTGAACTGAGCTCTTTCACCCGCTCCCACCCTTTCCTTTCTCAACCTCCTGACCTACCACCGTTTCCCGTAGCGGAAGTGCTCAGAGGGCAACAATGCCCCTTTGAGGAACGCTAGCTCATTCAAGCTGTAAATGACGATGAGATGCGGTTTGTTGTTCGCAAGAAGCCTTCGGAAAATGTGGTTGCCTTGCAACTTCGTTTACTAGGTTGCACATAAAATAGGTGCGTGTGCAGTTCGACAACGAGACAGTTCGCCCTAGTTGGTTCAATGGTTCTAGACTCAATAGCACGAACTAACCGTTGTACATGTTTACAATGCTCAAACAAGGGAATGAGCTTCGAGGCAGCATTACTGCGATAATCTTTCGTTCAAACTTCTAGTTTCTGAGCTTTCGAACGTAAAGTGCCAAAGTGCTCATCATTCATCAGGTTGTTGTTTCGCGTTAATTCCGTTTGCCATTCCCACTTACTGAGTGTTCTCAGTTTAGGTTACTGCATCTTTTCACCAACTTTGGCGGAACGTTGTCCGTTTTAATGCTTGTCTGATCACAATGGTCGAATGTTGCAGCTGTTCATCTTGACGTAAGAACTTCTGACAAAGATGTTCACGGAAATGTCTCCGCGATTTGGTGGTATTTACTATACCTGAGATGTTTTTAAAACGGTCTCTAATTCTCAATTCCTCTCCGCTCATAAATTCAGTTTCAACAACTTCCCTACCATGTTTCTGCTATTAACACCAATACATACCGTCAAAGGGAAATGTAACCGCTTTTATGTTTTTTGTGAAATGTTTGTATTGCATGAGCGTAGTATTTCAGCCGTTAGCCAGTGGATTAGAAAAGAAGGAAACCGAAATAGTCAGTTACTATGGTTACTTATTCAAATGCGAGCACAGGACCACTCGCCTAATTGCTTTGCAAAATCTTTTTGCTTGCTGTCAAGTGTTGAACCTCTGCTTGCCTGGTAACCATCTTCATTCACCTTTAGGACAGTGGATGGGAAAATTAGCGTTTGGTGCATGCAGCAGCAAGTGAACTCAAATATTAACAAGGTGGCTTCAGTTGGTCAATCAGTCGTGCATACACTGCCCCTAAGCAATTGCTTTTTCTGAAATCTGGGTGCCACCTCAGTCAGATGCTGACTTCTCAGGTTTTGTTATCACTTGTTCAGGTGTGCTTTGATATGGCGCTCACGCTTGAAGGGGACCATCAGCAACAGAACAGTACTGTTTTGGAGAAAAATGTGCTACTACTACTACTACTATTATTAATACTTGAAGGCCGATTAATATATTTGCGCAGTGTTTCATATTATCAGGGAAAGAAATTTTCAGTCATGTATGTTAACTATGTTTGTGCATTAAGAATTCGTTTCTTCACAGATCTCTGCCCTTTTCTATGATGAATTCACGAATGCGCTTTGTTTGTGAACGTGGAATTGCCTTTAGCAGAACGCAGGCTTTCATTGGATATTACATGTAAATTCAGTTTTTTACTGTTTGTTGTAACGAACACGAAACTTATTGCTCTATCAGCGTGAAGTATAGTGTGAGAAATGTTGAACACTGTTAGCGCTAATATCGGAATAGGTCTACTTCTGAGCACTTCACTCAAATGTTTACGTTTAGCTCCTCAACGTCAAACAATGTGCACATTCGAAAGTACTATCATGCCATCGCTTTTGACAACTTCTCAGGTAATGACATTCCTGGTGCCGTCTTATAATCATACCTTCAACCAGGGAAGTTTTTAGAGCAACATGAAAAAGTAATCAGTCAACAAGGTTAATTTTGCCTACCTGTTTTTTCAACTTATTTGTGGAGCAAATTCGCTGACATATTTTTCCGCACGTTTTGCTTTGCACGAACAACCGCGCCCATCGTTTGTAAGATGAAGCAGTTCAAGGAGTGGTTCGATTCGGCATTATTCAGTCACTGGTTTAGCCAGTTTAATCGGTTTCGACTTTTGTGCAGTGCACGTCAACTCTTGGAAGTGACACCGTTAAATTGGCTGTTTACAGCGGCAAGCAACTATAATACTTCCAACGTTTCACTTAATGACATCTCTTCCTAATGGATAGCTGTACTTTCTGGTTGCAGCATAAATCTCCTTGCGCTACTTGTTTCATCCCCACCTTTAAATAGCTCTGCACACTAACTTGTTAAGTCAATTTTATGGGACGCAGCGTACGCAGCGTTCGAGTTTCGCGCATAATTTGTTTTTCTATGCACAGCATGTTTTCTCCTACTGTCACATTTTGCAAATTCCCGAATTCGCGGGCGAATAATGCGCACATAGAAAAATAAATGCCATCTGGCGAAGTTGTATGCTCGTTTGCCATTCTCATAGCAAACGCGCCGTTCTTCATTAATGGGACTTTTCGATACAGGATGACCAGTACCTACAGTTGGTTGATTTTTTAGAAAAGGAAGCAGACGATGAAATCCGTTATATTTGCACTTCTCTTCTTTGCAGCGGCAAGTAAGTCTATCAAGCATTTTGTCTATTACTAACAGAAAGTAATCCGCGTTTTCCAGACATCGCGTAAACATTAATTTGTACGTGGAATGTACTAACACAAGGTCATATCTTATTTATTCAAAACTTGGCAGAAAACCCCGGTAGTGCCAAACTTTTCTTTCCAGTGGACGTTCCCTTGTCCCATCTCCAGCGAGATGGGACAAGGATCTCCTTTATCCCATCTCCAGCGGGTAAAATCAAGATCGTATATTTCAATTGCCACTAAACTTTTATGTTCGCTTATCAGTTACGGAATCATTTGTGACATTATATTCCAGCAAGTGAATATCGCAAGAGATTTTAAAGTCATTGACCATAGCAGCTCTTCAGTTGACTACATCTTTGAACGTTTCAACATTAATAGTGCAGCATAACACTAATCCCCCATTATAACTGGATTGCCATTCACACATTCAGTGTAAATCAAGTCTTTGGTATTCCAGCAGATGGCAAGCAAGTTTGCCTTTTGCAAAACTGATTTCAGTTAACCTATTACAAATAGACTTTGCTGCAGAGAAGTTTCCTTGACTCTGACGAGAATGACGTTATTCAGAGAGCTGATATGGGTGGCTGTGTTCATGGCAAAGTTCTACAGTATTCATAAGGAACTGGTTAGCAGGTATTTCTCAATCAGCGCGACTTGCAATGGGTTCTTCACCCTGATTAATTACTAATAGCGTGAAAAAGGTTATTTATTAGTCCATAGGGAAAACAGTATTTAGACGTTCACATCTGAGAAATTCGTGCCTTTTTATTTCTCATAAAGTCGCATGTTTAAAGCTGTTCAAGCAGCAACCAAAAGCAGGGATTTGCAAAAACTGAACTGGAAATTAAAACTTGCGACTGAGCTTGAAATTGCAGTGCGCGAAGTGGATTCAGTCTAAGCTGCTGCGTTGCAAACACGCGCCGCGAAATTTGTACAAGCACTTTGCATATCCGCTGCTTTCAGCCTCGGCTACGCAGAAATGTGGCCCAAACGAAGAATTTCAAGAATGCGGTTCAGCGTGCCCTCCAACTTGCGAAGATATTAAACATCCGAATCCAGCTAAAATATGCACTCTTCAGTGCGTGGTTGGATGCTTTTGCAAGCAAGGATATGTTCTCAATGCTGACAAAACTTGCGTTCCTGCCAGTAGCTGCTGACACGGAAATAGCGCATGACGTCTTGCACAGCTACTTTTAATAATTGTCAACTTCAGGTAAACATAGGGTTCCCGAACACGGTGTAGGATCCCATGTCTTTATTGAGGAAATACGGCAAAACAAACCATGGTCGAAAAACGTAGATGAACTACGGAGCTTCTGAAAACCAAGCTTTTCGAAAGCTCCGTAGTTAATCTACGCTTTTTCGACCGCGGGTTCTTCTGCCGTATTTCCTCAATAAAGGATTGTCAACTTCCTGCTAATTTAAGGTGATTCAGACAGACCAGTAAAGAATCAATTTGCTCATCTTTGTTATGCCGTTCGACAATACGACTGCGCAATAAATGTATGCTTGTAAACGTTTGACTACACTTACTGTCCCGGTCCAAAACAGCGGTCATCTATTAATAGAAAAACGAAGAACAACAAGGAATAAATCTGTTGAACAAAGAAGTTGAACAGAGGCGACGAAGGATATACGAAGTGATTAAAGTCATAGCAGTCCAAACACCATGTTGCAAATACTACTTTCAATCATCCATTCATAAATCAAGCTACAGCTTAAAAGAAAATGGGGTACATGTCAATATCAGCCCCTTGTTCTGTAGGTGGCGCCACCGTCGCCGTGGTATTCGCAACGCGAATCAGAAAAGACTTGGCTGCAAAACGGCCGACCGATCAAAAATAACCTACTTTTCCGCATACTTGGAACGACAACCGCGAAATGACGCCTTCGTATGAAGACCACGGTCGTCATCATCTCTGCCTACGCTCGATAGAACAGAGCTTATGCGCTGTTCACATCATAAACACCACTACAATGAGCAATCAACTATTCGCCAGCAGACCACTACTTTAGAATCATGTTTCTGTTTTCGCTGACAGCTCTTTCAGGCACGCCTTTCCACCGCAATGCCAACGCAAGTCACCACGGTCTTCCCTGCATCGCAGCACCATGTACTTCCCATACGAGGACAGATCCTTCGATCATTCATCAATCCCCACTTGCATGAATTGCGGACAGTTCGTCATACACGAATAGAGCACAGATTTCAACCGACCGCTAACAGACATAATCTCGAATGAAATCATGTTCCGCTTGGAACAAGAATGGCTAGAGTAGAAGGCATCGTCACCCCGTCGCCTCTAGACTGCCAGATCATGCGCTATCGCTGCAGTTTCACGGAGGTAAGAGCAGAATGCATCGTCCCCTGTAGCCTCAGGACTGCCAGATCATGTGCTATCGCTGTACTTTATTGGAGGCGAAAGCAGAAGGCATCGTTCCCTGTCGCCTCCGGAATGCCACATCATACCTCATCAGTTTACTTGGCAAATGTATCGAGAGAAAATGCTGTGCCAGTTCACTCTTTGGCCATCGTACATTTGAATAGTCAACATTGCTTTAGGTTGCAAGGTTTCCCACTCTCTCCACAGCTCTGTCGTTCGCTCGCCAGAAAATGCTGGGGCAGTTATCTCTACGCTCGTCGTACATTCGAATAGTAAATATAGCTTCAGGGTTAAAGCGCACCCACTCTCCACAGCACTCCCGTTCGTAAGCCAGAAAATGCTAAACCAGCTCTCTCTTCGCTGGTCGCAAATTTGAAAAGTAAATAGTGCATCAGCTCGCAAGCTCGCAATCTCTCTGCAGCTCATAAAACACATTGGTCTCTCTCTGTTACGGACACAATTTGAGATACGTCGTTTTCTGCCCTCACCTAAGCGTAGGCGACAAAATGAGGATGATGTCTCCCTTTCAGATTATGAAAGGAACACGACCACAGGCACCGTTTTCTGCCCTTACCTAAGCCTAGGCCATAACATAAGGAACATGTTTCCCATGCAGACTATGAAAGCAACACAACCATAGGCACCGTTTTCGCCCTTACCTAAGCGTAAATCATAAAACCAGGATCATGCCTCCCTTTTAGATTATGAAAGCAACACGACCATGGGCATCGTTTACCGCCCTTACCTAAGCCTAGGCCATAACATAAGGAACATGTTTCCCATGCATACTATGAAAGCAACACGACCATAGGCATCGTTTTCTGTCCATCCCCACTACCACTTCCCCATTTTCTTCCAATTTTCCCCATAACTTTCAACACTCCATGATTTTACTGCACGCAACATTTCACCCAATCAGAATTCGCCTAACACATCTGAAGGCGACCAATAGACGAAACCGAAAGTAGCGCCCCCAAGGGGGGCAGAGATTGACCTGCGCGGAAAATGGGGATATATTTTTGGAAAACGTCAACCGGTTAGGCATATCTGTATAAGAACTTCGGTCAGGAGTAATCGTATGGATACAGGTATATTGTGTTTATTTTGTTTCCATAGCTCTTTTTGAATGCCAGAAAAAATATTGCAGTAAAATTTAAGCGCCTGCCCTTGCATGTACAACTTTTATCCGAAATAGGTGATACAGTAATTCGTCATCCGCTTCGCCTCATCGCTTGTAAGGAATTCGTCTTTCTGCCAGTCAAACGGATCATCCATTTTTACGTTTTCACGCAGAAGGACGTTGTCAAGATATTGCTTTAGTCTGTCATAATATGGCTTGTCTTTGAACCTGCAAGGAACAATGTAGGCAAATGATGCAACTCCGTGTATTCCTACTTAAGCTCAGAAATGTGATCGTAGAACAAAAGCAGCTCGTCCGGTAGTCCTTTGCAAAGCTCTTTCACCGAGATGCTCTTCTTTAATGCAACAATTTCATTTCTGCCCTTCATTTTGCACCAAGGCAGTTTTCCGGTGCACATTTCTATGGTGACGTAAAACAATGAGAGCATATCATCTCGGCGGCTCAGATCCTGAAATTATTGGTCTGCAGCAATCGTATCTGAGTTTCACTTGCCGTACTTTGCCATCATGCGCATTAATTGATGCGTAACGACTGGTGCCTCGGAAGCCGACGTTCATGCGTTCCTCCTTATGAACGCCATTGTCGTGTATATACTTCCTGCACAATCCAAAGTCAAAGAGAAAGAGTCCAATTTGTGATTCAGGAATCAGTCCAGGAGCAATGTTCGACTGAAAGCAAATGCAGGCACGCTCAGCGACTTTCAGATTTTTCGGCTCTTGCTTACCAGCTTGATATCCCGATGTATGTATCCAGCTTCATGCAATTCCTCAAGCGCGCTGAGAATCTGATGCGCACATCGAATAGATGTCCCAACTGTAAAACGTTTCTTCGGCATGCACCGGCGCCACTGTGACAAACTTGGCCCAAGAAGTTGTATTACTATGAAGACGGCAGTGTCAGTACTCCCGTAATCGTAAAATGATGGACAGTGTTTACTGCCTAGAAACATAGGCGTCAGTACAATCCGCTTATACCCATTCATGCATCGTGAAGAAAATTTATTTTCTGAACCCGCGATGGTTCCCTGGACGTTCACAGAACAAATCCGTATGGAATACCCATCTTGTGCGACAACATTGGCAGAAATAAGAATAAACTTGGAAGCAAAATTTTGCTTTCCTTACCTTTCGTCTGGTACTTTGGTCAATAAGACAACAATACTTTAAGTAAATGCAAAGTACTCATGATTACCTGCAAACACAGAGTAGACGGACAGCTCAACATCTAAGGCACTGCTTTCAAGTCCCTTCTGTTCCACCTTCAAAGCAACTCGAGTTCGGTCAGCGAGATCAACAGCTTCGTATACTTCCCCAAAGCCGCCGCTTCCAATTTTTTCGAGCTGGAGAAATTATCTTCTGACACGCAACAAACCTATGCCAAGTTCATACCACTTTCCAGCGCCTTTTCAAAACTTCTCCTATTGTGCACAGGCCTTCTGCGGCTTCTTCACTCGTTTTGCCATACTTGACACCTTTGCGCTGATACTTAATTTGCTCCTCAGCCACCTGCAGCATTCGCTTGTGCATGTCACGTTTGCTAAAAATTCCACTCCCAGTTAATGTATTTCTACGCAGTGCAGGGAGAGACGAGCTGCAGGAATTATTGTCCCCTGTGAATATTTAATCATAAAATTAACACGTTTCCTGGACTGCGAAAAATTCACGCTTTATCCTTCCTGTATTCAGCTGCGTCAAGCTAATATTCCTTGCATGGCTTAGGATGGAGCAATTTTTTGTCAAGATCTGACCATTACAGTCCATTATCCGCTACGACGCAATTGTATCTTACTTTCGCTCACCTCGCTGCTTTGTGAATGTCACTCAACCTTAAGACGGCCGTCCACTTCGTGCAAGCGTCGATACAATGAAGTCCCTTAATTCCACCAACTATGTGGATTACTTTAAAATGTATTTTTAAAGCAACTTAAAGATAATGATTTAAAATGGACTTGTTGGCAATGAAAGGTAATTTCAGTTTCTAATATTCAACGTTTAACAACCATGATGCAATGTGTTATCTTCTTTTAAGAACTTCGTATGGGTTTAATTGTTAATAACGATTATTCATTTCAGAAGCCCTCAAAATCTGCGGAAATAAATTATCCATAATTAATGCGGAATGCAGTCGTTGGAAAAATGAAAACTAATGTCATAGCACAAGAACGTATTTAGTCCATCGCTTATGCAATGCCGATAAGACAGGCTAACGTATCCCTGACCCATTTACAACACAATTCTGAACTTTCTCAGCTGCTCAATTCAAACAAACGAAAATGGCAGTGCAATCATGGTTCATGCATTTAACACCTTTTTAGAAGCTCGATCGACATTCCAACATGCCGATTCAATTTTCCCATACCTTCCTGCTGATGGAGTAAGAACGGTTAGGTGATCCTATTAGCTGACACCCTAGGAATTTAATTCAGTCGCAGTTTTACGTTACCCTAAGCAGCATGATTGAACATGAGCATTAACCTCAGTTAGCCTACGAATACGTGCTGAAAGAGAGCGACCAGAAGCTACTTTGCAACTGCGTTCTGAGTTTTCCGAAAACTTAACTAACATAAAAGTTGTGCCATAAATGATTTCGCGCGCTCCAATTTGTTCAGTAAGGCTAACTGCTCAGGTGTGAACTGGCAAGTATGTACATGAAGACTTTGGCGTCATGAAGCTGCCCACCGCTATTTTCAGACTTACCTTCTTTATCTCCAAAAGTATAGATTTTTCATCCCAAACAGGGGTTTAGGCGTATTGTTTTGAATATCTACAATGAATCATCTTGTCAGTCGGCAGAAAAGCGATCCGACAGATGACTGCATTTTCTAGACTGCTTCATCTCGCGCCTCGTGGCATAAATTGTCAGAGGAATAGTGACTGGAAGTGTTCCACTTTAACCGCAACATTACGAAAGTCTGATTCTTTAGGCAGCGTTACTTACAACAAATCGGATGATTTTGAAAGAGCTGTACACCGCTGAAATTGGACGGTAAGCGTTTAATCGCATGCTAATAAAAGCGAACGTTACTTACTGAGGGAAACTATTTCTAAAACTTTTTGAATCAACTGTATTCCGTCTCGAGTGTATAATACCTGAATACACGCGTGTACATTAATTACCTTATGGAAAAATAAACAATTTATCTGAAAAAACTCCGGAAACAAATGCTTACGTTCAGTAATGATTGCACGCAATTACGCGCTTACTGAACATGGTAGCAGCATAAATAAACCCGTTTCAACCTAGCAGTAGAAAACCTATTTAGTTTTAATGACGGGCAATAGTAATAGGCACGGGTAGCTGAATGCCACTGTTTTAATAATATAAGCAAACGTTACTATCTTGAATCAGACAGGCAAAAATGCCAGTATAGATGCGCAAATAAGGAAGAACTCACATGTACGAAACGACAATGCACATTCACTTGCCTGAAGGCTATACCAATAAAGAATTTCCCGCTCACTGTTCGTGGATAAGGTTGGGATTGTGAAACTCTTGAGGCAGTTCACTGTTTACACAATTTTATGCCCTCAGGAAACATTTGTCCGTGAAAGGAAGGATTTGAGCCTAACAAAAATGAAACTGCGGATAACCGTTAGTAAAATATTTAACGCCTAAAGTATATCACCTAAAAATCAATTTTACGAATTCAATTCAACTTTTAGCATAGCACGGCTATATGCCATGAGACGAAAACACCACAAAACAGCCGGACAACGTAGTGCATTCGAATGAAACAATAGTTGGACACAGGAACCTCAAGTAACTTTCTCGCTATAGATAAAACAGGTGCCGCAGAAAACTATCAGACTTTTGTACACTACGCAAGCAACGTCAAACAATTTAAGTTTGCTTAAGCGTGCTCAAGCAGTACATTGCTATTTAATTATTACTGCAAGCGATTAGCAATAGGTCACCCGAAGAGAGAAGCAATGGAAGTATCAAGACGGTCTTGTTTCTTACCGTTCCATATCATGCGTTACTTTTTGTGCACTTCTGACGACACCAGTAGCATCGGTCACCACTGAAGCAGAAAGATTCGCAATCAGCGCTGATTTGATACAACACTTAAATGGGCTGAATACGACATGGAAGGTAAGACATTACGGTATTTCTTTATCCGTTTTATGAATCCAATTGTGCTTTCCAAATGAGCTTACCATTGCACCATTAGCTAAAGCAGCGAGACGCTCACAAATTTTTCAAAGAACTCTTCTGCGTCTCCTTCTTTGCTGAAAGCCTGCCATTTAGCTGAATCTCCTTGCTCAGTGAAAACTTGCGCTTTGTCATTTAAGGAACTGACACAGGTGCTTGCAAAGGTAAAAGTCCGTCGGAGAGAGGTTCAGTAAATATGATGAATGAATTAGTTTGTAGCTCAATTCCTTCAATTTCTGCAGTCATTTGCGAGGGGCGATTTGGCGATTTGAAATGATGATAGTTTCACGAAGTTTCAATAAGCCGTAGTGCTGACTCCATTTGACATCTGCCACGCAGTGACCATAGTTTTTTGGTACATCTTCCGTTCGCGCGCACTCACCTCAGTTCAACCGCATCGCTTAGTGCTATCGCATAGTATCCATCCTTTATCACATATCACACTGCAAGCAGGAAATGAATCGTTTTCGACAGCAGACCAAGTATCGACGGAACATTCAGGCAATTCCTGCGGCATGCACTTATCGAGCTTTCATGACTTTCCACTTCAATGTAGATCGACAGCTGCACAGATATGATCATTTGTCGACAGCACATGAACTTTCTCGATGACTTCATACTATTTCTTAATGTTCTTTATTGGTTGTCTGAAACATTTAGGATCAGAAGACAATAAATAAATCAACCCTGCCTAGAATAGCTAAAAAACTAATAGAAAGCAGCATAACCAAGAACACGACTTACCCCTCTTTTCAGGCACGAAAAAATGTATTCTTCGAAGGCATGCCAATGGAACAAGACAAAAAATTGACGGGAGCAAAGTTGAACAGTGTCATTGAGGGAAACACTTTAAGCCCTTTTTTCGAGAAGACGACGAAATCATTCCTGAACCCTTTTGATGCAAGAGTGACGTGGCGTGAATGCAAGAGCATAACACTAATAAGAGACCAAGCGAACTGCGGATCACGCTGGGCAATAACCGCAGTGGAAGCGATTAGCGATCGTATATGCATAGCAACAAAGGGAAAGCAACGGCCGATCATCTCTACTTTCGATTTCCTAAGTCGCTGCCGGATGGAATGTGGCTTCGGGTATTGCTTTTATGGCCTGGAATGAAACTGATGTCGAAATTTTAGATGCGATGGAGCATTTCCGTACTCTACATGGGCATACTGAGTTAACGAAGGAGTGGTAACCGTTGGGCTTTGCAGCAGCAACGTTGGGTGCCTGCCTTACCCATTTCCACACGCAGGCGCAACATCAATGAATCATATTCACTTAATAAAGAAACTCCAAACTGTACTAAAACATGCGTGAGCACATACCATGCCAACGACTATGCCTCTGATAAACGGTACGTTATACGCTTTGATTGACGCTGTAATGAAAATCTGTAGGTCAACAAGTAGTGTAACGCAAGAACGCTGTTCAGCAAATGGGCTAGCATGAACAGAAGCGGGGTGATATACAATCTTACCGAAATAGGACAACTGAAAATCGATGTCCGTATGTACAATAACAAAGACCTAATTTAGGTGAAGCGGCATACGTGATCGTCCCCAGAGAACGAAAAATTCAAAAAGATCAAATGAAGTAGGGCCCCCTGGAAGCGACGATCGTTGTCTACCAGGACTTTCTTGCTTACAAACAAGGTAATCAGGAAAGCTGCAACAAAGGCATCAAACAAGTACTTCCATTTCCATCCATTTTTCAGGCGCGTGCCAGAACAGAAGCGGAAAACTGTTGGGATATCACGCCGTGCGCCTTACTGGAAGGGGAATTGAAAAGAATACGCCTTACTGGCTTCTGGCTAATTCGTGGAACATTAGCTGGGGAGCTGAAGGCTATTTCAAAGTTATCCGTGGCGCGGAAGATGTATTTTTGAAGACTAATGCGTTGGAGGATTATTCAGAAGCACCTGATAGAGGCAAAAAAGGAATATTTTCCCAACACTTCATTACAGTTTTACGTAACGTCGTACTTACTTGTATGGTTACCTCAGCACTGTAATAAGCACCCAGCACAGTGCTCGCTGATTCAGCCCATGCCTAACCTGTCCTTCAACATAGTCTGCCGATCTGACGGCAAATCTTGATTACGTTATGCCGAAAAGATAACGTAACTATTTGTCCTTTCCTTTATTTGTGGAGGTACCGGCTGTAGGCATGTTCAACATAAGTACATGCAGAGAAAATATTCATAGAATAAACGCGCATCCATTCTCTCGTTTTTATGCTACTAGAAAACTGTACTTGCCCATCTTTTGAAATTTAGTCTGCATTTAAATAAACTTATTTCCAACGTGAAGCTGGATAAGGCAGCGGAAGCGAAGTCGTACACAGGTTACGGAGAATCATACTTCTCGCTGCTTCTCTTCATACAACGAACGTTTATCCATCGACAGGATTAAGCAATGTGTACGAATTTAGTGGTTGTTCAATTATAAACAAGGATAAATACAATAAAATTCCATTTGTTTATTTCTAACGGTCGCATGGGGAGTACAAAAGACGCCCTAATAAGATCTCCTGTAAAAAATCGCATCACATTATTCACAATTGGAAAAGGAATACTAGAGTTAGCCATTTCTGCAGAATTGCCAATTTCTAGCAGCACCGCTAATTCCGCACTTTTAATTTATCATATCAATTCGGCAACCAACCTAAGACTTATGAAAGATGCGTCTCATACTTTCAGCAATACAAAAGACTATTTTCGAAAGCTCTACATGTACATCATACTTTTCAATGCGAATAAAAATTTGCTTCTATCAGCGTTTAGTTACCACTGGAACAGGATGAACAGAATTACGGACGATACTATTAAAAATACCAGATTGGTCGTAAGAAACGAACAATATTTTCATAGTTACCTTAACTTTATGTGCTTTGTATTATCCACACCAAACATACGTTCGTCTGTTTAATTCAACGCGGTCAAGAATCGACGAACACAAATTTTCAGCATCGGCAACAACTAGGATGTCAGTTCTGTGGAACTACCTAAAGCCAAGCATTTGCTTGATTCTATCTCCGCTTGAATACAAGCAGTACATAACGCTGAGAGCGAAACCAGTGCCACCTCCCACAAGACACTTTTTCAAACCTGCTGGACTTTTGTACAGCAATCCTGTCAGCGTGGCTGCCGCTATTGTATTAAGTTCGTCGTCAGCTCCTCGAGCGTAGTTCAGGAGAACACCAAAGCCGCTGTACAAAACTGCAACGCTACCAAAGGCAGTTGCCGATGACTGGCCTCGCTTTACAATGTAATTGAGCATCTGCGTGCGTCGGATGGCCCACGCCTAAAAGCAGTAATCCATTGGGAAAATAATCATCAGAACGTACTTTAACATGGTCAGTGTCGCTAACTGGCCAAGTTGGAAAGCATATGACTAAACGAAACATGCCTGATAGTAAACAAAATAAGGAAATGAAAAAGAATTGCTAAATGGCCTCACTTATCTATCATTCTGCATTCATTCAAAACTGCGAGAAGCGAATCACGCAGCAGACATTGGAAAGCGTGTTTGGGCAAACATCATGAATGGTACGAGCGATTGTTCTCTATAAAAGAAAGAACCTTACGTTTTCCATAACTTCCCGATCTTTCAAACTGGAATAGAGTCCTGACGTTCCACCCAGGGCTGCACCGGTCATCACGCACCCACCGATTTGAGAAAAGGCCAGTTCAAAACGACCACGGCGCGCGGACGCTCCTTCCGGCAAAATGTATTGCGGTTCAGACTTGAATATGTTTGGATCGACGGACAAGTAAGGGGACAAAGGTGAGCCTATTGGTAACTTGCTGTGAAGCGGAAAAGACGAATAGCTGCTTCCGGAGTTGTCATCCATTGTTTGAGACTGAAAAGCGAAATCACGAAACTAATACGCATCCCCATGTGCGTACCAATAGCAAGAAGCTAACGGGCGCGAACTTCTTCGTCTATGCACAAAAAATTAACATACATGACGAACAATGAATTATTGAAACAATAATGTTACTTTAAAAAGACAGGACACGTGATTCGTAGTCCTGAAAAGTATTCCGTCAGGCAAAACGAAACAATAACACAACTGCGCATGCACAAGACAAACGCTACGCTCTTAAAAAACGAGATTAGGCATGATATAGTAGCCAAAGTGACTTCACGTTTCGTTGGTTTCACAGTTGCATTCTATTGATCGTTTCAGTTTTGATTACCTAGCATTTATGCGTGTAATAAGCACCGAACGTACTAACATGCATCCCAAACGACCCCTCTTACGTAATAATGTACTTGCGGAATTAAGCTAGATAAGAACAGTGTTGCTTCATCGAGGATTGCAACCACTACAGTAATCGACTAAGTGAAGAAATGAAATGCAGGTTCAACCACTACATGGAAGACAAAGACACAAACGATACTTTCAAAATTCGGTCCTGCAATTGGCGAGGTTCCACAGTGAGCAGACGCTACACTTCCTGCAAGAAAAGGCAGACTTATAAAAAGCCATAACAAAACCATAACTTTTTGGACAGCCTTGCTCCATCTTCAGAGTTCGGGAACGATAGTGACGCCTAACAGCTAGTGTAGGTTGCACATGTGGCCTGCAGATCACTTTACTGTAACTTAGTTACGCATAGCAGTTTGCTGATCGTTGCATGGTCGCTAGGGCTTACGTCTCAGTTCGTGTGTACGGCTTATCAATGGGCCGTATAAAATGGGACGTACTATGCCCGCGATAGCAACAGAGCCAGAGTTGCAGGTATGTTTTCTTGTTATTTAATTTTTGCTATATATTCTTTACGAGCGAAGTGAGTTGTCGACAGAACTGTCCTATTCTAGTCGTAGTTCACCTTAAATGGTCATAAGCGACTTATTATTGTCGATCTTAGTAACGGGTTTTTTCGGTGTAATTGAATCTAGGAATCACAGAGATTCTTCACGCGCCACTGTTTTATTGTTTTTGAAATAAACATCTGTTTCCCTAAACGTGGCGTTTACCAACGGGTAGAATATCCGTGATTCCTCGAGCCATACACTAAATGATATTATAGGCAAGTGATTAGTCACGACAGTAGTTATGCGATTCTTCTTTGTTTATGGTGTTTCGTTTTTAGGATTGTTCCTTTTGTTTTTGTACGGTGATTGATTTATAAGTAGACTGATACGGTCGTCGTACCAACGGGTGGACGAGAGTGTGATTATAAGAAGATGCGATCAGAAAACGACGTACGGATTTTCTCTCTCTCTCTCTCTCTCTCGAATATTTCGGAACGCTCGAGTTTCGTCTTCAGCAAGAGTCTTCTCTTGAATGAAGAGAAGACTTGCTCGCTGAAGAAGGAACTCGAACGTTCCGAAATATTCGAGAGAGAGAGAGAGAGAGAGAAAATGAGAGCGTCGTTTTCTGACCGTGTCTTCTTATCATGTCAGTTTACTTATGGGTCCATCAACGTACAAAAAATCGACGGGAAGAATCCGTGAAAGCAGCACCATGAAGATCTATGCCCCCGTTAAAAGACATCCAGTCTCATTCTCATTCGAAGTATGTTCCTTCGCTTAAATAAGCTGACGTCACGTCTGATGGCGGACGAACGATTGCGTTATAGTGGAATCATGGATCTCGTTATAAGGAGCTATTCCTGGGTTTATAAATTGCGTTATATGAGATCGATTACAGAATAGGGACGATTGTGTACATATGTCTATACTTCGCATTGCTATAAATCTACGTGCATTGGTGTTGTACAATATTACATTTCAGATGTATGCGAAACTCCTGCACACCGCAGCACAAATGGAAGTCGATCATGAAACGCGACGTGCAAAGCGGTGTTATAGCAGGTGATATTCCGTACTTCTGCATACGGAATACCTTAGCAGCCTTGGTTTTCACGATATGGGAACACAAAGTGAAAAGGTAGAACAATAGAAAAACAATTCTTTGGCAGTCAATCGAAAAACATTTGATTTTAAGGCCGCTAATAATTTGCGCAACGGGAAATGTGATGTCAATCACATTGAAGAATTGTAATCAGGTTCGCTTTGCATAAACACAGGCCTGATTACTGATCACGACGAGAGAATATCAGAGTTGCAACTTGCAAGTTGATCTAAGGAAGATGGCTTGAATTGGGACTCTGAGTTCTCCGTGAATGTCGGGTTGCCTTACAGCAAGTGAACAGGATTCTGTGCCATGAATGTAGAGAAGACGGCACGTGGCACCTACGTCCGTGGCGAAAGATTGACACCAAGAATACAGTGCCTAGCCCGCACTGGATGGAAGCATTCGACGCGCTGCGGCCGTCATTGTTCGACGGAAAAGAGACCGGACACCGCACGTCAAGTACACAGTGGGTTCCGCTGTTCTCCCAAAGGGAACCTGTTTGAATCGCACCTTTTCGCGACCCCGTGTGCAGAACAAAAGCGAATATAATGAAATCGCTGCCCTCCAACGACGTTGTCTTTTTTCGGCCCGACTGTGTATTCGATCGTTATTACGTTAGTCGAACATATACTGAATAAACGTTTTTGATTATCCCTTTGCGAACCTGGCTTCAACACATTCATTCACTTTAAAGTATCCCTATCGCTTTTCTTAGCTGCTTTTGCAATTAGCTTATGCTCATCGGCCGGATTTCATCGTGCTGCAACTTGATTTTCATAATTCATTTCTATCGGGAATGGAACCATCCTTTTACTGGTTCATGATTTCAAACTTGATGGCTTACGCGTTGTGACGGTGTAGCCCCCATCGGTTACATGTTTTGCGCTGTCAATGAAGTCGCTGCTAGCGAACCTGGTGATGATAGGAGGTCCGAGCTACACAGTGGAAGTGGACGAGAGCCTCTTCGAAGAGACAGTCCAACCGTGGCCGTACCTACAGGCTGCAGTGGGTATACTGCGAAACAGGAATATTTTCTGGCCTCGGTTAGAGACCGCATACCACTGACTAAAGATCACATTCGGCCTAGGATCACCGTCATCTCGGACGAGTGGCAAGGGCACCACAGTCTGTTGCACGAAGATTACTCGTATCAGCGCGTAAATCATTCCATCAACTTTTTTACAGACTGTGGAATCCATATGGGACCAGGCTGAGCGCCAAAATAAATCACGATGTGGGACGCACACGCAGATGATGGAGTCGTACCTGCGCGAACACGTCTGGGCAACAAAGACTAACCTAGGAGCGATCCCTTCGAGAAAACAATCGAGGTGATCGAGCGTACTGGCTGCCCGAGTGAACAGTGTATACTATTCCAGCTGGAGTGATTTGTACATTTGCTTCTAGAGTGGGTAGTACATATGGCTACTATTGAAGAAAACGTTCTTCCTGTTTTCACTTGTTCTTCATGAGCCACTGCGCGATCCAGGTCTAAGACCAAAACTGAAGTACCTCGTAAATAAATGCGATACGACGCTTTAGCCACTGAGATATCTTTTGTGTTTGAAATATGTCGAAAAGAACGCCCTACCGTCGGATGGATGAACATTTATTAGGAAAACACATAACAAGCTGAAATCCTCGCAGCTCTCGGATTCACCTTGTTCTGGTACAAATGTTTGGAAACGTCAGAAGAGTATGAAAAGGAGTTGCTTTGTCGTTGGAGCCATTTTGTACTCATTCGCTTATGCCCCTCGAAGCAAATTAGGGAGCATGCAAGTTCGATGCTCGCAGCACTTCTTATTACTGGAAAAGCGAATTAATCTTTCTTTCTGACCATTCTGTATGACTTGAGAGATTCGTGAAATTGTACAATGGGAGGTGTTGAAAGAATATACGTTCTACTATTAATACATTTCACTGAAAAAGGAAATTTAGCTTTCTCGTTCCGTACGCATTCGTTTACGGAATTGTGAAAGTTCTCGGCATTCGTTCAGTGCAGCTGATCGCCTGCTCAATATATGCACGCTTTTGAATATTATTTCACGTTTCACAAGGTATTTCGACAGACAAACTGACATTATTTAGAATGCGCCTGCATTCCTAGCTACGGTATCGCGTCTATGCTCCGTCCCTTGGAATTCTGCTTTGGAATTTCGCATGTTGGTAGTAGGTAAGTATCAATCAGTAACGCGGTATGACCTCGGAATATATGTTCAATTTATTTAACGACCGGTATCGATGGTCGATGCCTAAACAAACAAGGCACAATGGCCACCGTAAACACTATGGAGCAATAGTGTTTGTAAGGAAGCAATATCAACCTGAATAAATCTTATCAAGCTGTACCGCAGGCAAACCCAATGAAAATGGCAGCTGGAATGTCGGGCTTGCTGGGATGTCACTTCAGTTCTTCGCGGAGAGCATTGGTTGATGTGAGATAAAGTGTTGCAATGATCATCTACATCGATCAGTTTCGAGTTCGTCCATGCACTGCTAGTGAAGGTGATCTTCTCACCCTTGAAGAACTGACCAATTCCGTTTACTTTGACATTGGGATCTGCGACTGGAAAGTTTATTTGGAAACAGCCACAAACACAATATTTCTAATCGAGGACCGGGACTCGACCAGAGCAGTTGGGCTCATATCGTACAACATGGTCAGCAGCGAATTTCGATGGCAGCATCTGGGAATTTTGCTTCCTGAGTTTCGGCGGAACAAGCTCTTCGAGAGGGTATTGAGTCTACTGCCAGCCGAGGAGAGTTGTGGAGGCAACCGAAATCAAATAATGCTGAACTACTACAGCAATCAGCACGTTCGCATGTCTCATAAACAGCTTGGATTTTATGGTCATCTCAACCCACAATCTTCGCCAATGCAGCCGCCTAATGGTATTTCCATCAGGATATTCACTCGGTACGTACGTATTAATATTTCGCTGTTATTGCATTTTAACTCTTTGTACTCCTGTATAACTTAATATATATGCAGCTCGTTGGATCCTGCTACGCTGGGTGAGATTTTAACCTACGATGCTGGACTGTACGAGGCGCTTAACTCGTGTCGACGTGGTCGGTTCACCGAAGCCTGGCTGCAAGGAGCGGGTTTTATAGCTGCCGCAGTGGCATTAGACGGAAATGAACCTCAGCCGGTTCGCGGCTACGGCGTGGTACGCATGTGTGCGGAAAGAGCCAGTTGCCGCTTTACTCCAGTGTATGCTGATACAAATCACATTGCGGAATGCTTGCTTTCCGCCCTTGCCAGCGTCACGCCAACATCCCTGAAAGTGTACATTGAGTTTCCGGCCCACTGCCTTCCTTCGCTTCGCTTCTGCTTGACTGCCGGTTTGCAACTTTGCTACTGCAATATTCGCGTTTACGAAAATTTCAAAAGCAATCTGCCATTGAAAAAGTTGTTTGCAGACAACGATTTTTGGCCCCTGTAGAAAAGGCAGATCATTCAATTATTATTTTCAATGGCCTACGAGCGGAAACAATTTCGCAGAAATATCAGTTAATCTGTCTGAACGTGGTGTTGCGCAAGTTTGTTACGTGATTTGTAATGCAAAACGTATGATTTCGTGGAAAATAGAAGTTCATTCGCGACTTAAAGAATTGAAAATCACACGCTCTCAGTGCGTTCGCCAAAATTCATTCAACGAGAAACTGTGTATGACAGTGGATGGGCTCGCAATTCCGTGTTTCCTGAAGTTCCTTGCGGCAGTACCAGAGGTCACAAGTGAAATGCTTCGTCGAGTTCTGCCGGCTTATCGTTCTTGGTTTGGTGACTAAGCCTTTTTTGAATTGCTCCGGAGCACTGAATGACGCAGGCAGTGTCATCTTGTACTTCACTGATTAAATACCGATTCATCAATGAATCGCAGTTTTCTATGCGCTTTGCTTGACAGTACGTCTGCAATTTAAGCAGGCAAAGTGGTTGCGCTACAAACGTGGCTTTCTTTCCATCTTACTCCGTAGTGCGTACAAGTACACGATACGCAAGGACTGATTGACTTTGTTTTTCCCATGTTGATAACACGGTGTTTGACAAGGCAGAATTCTAGGGTTTTCCAAAGTTGGTATATCAAAGTTCGTTGGAACTGCATTGCCAACTTACTTCTGTCTAACCACTTTGTTATGTCCAACTGCTGCAGGCCGGCGCAGTCTACCTCAGCGTTCCTGCAGAAGCAAATTATGACAATCGCCATGTGAAAGCTTTGTTACATGAAGTCATCAGGCATGTCGAACGCTCTTGGCTGAATTCGCTTGACCTTTTTCATATTATTGCAGATAATGCTGGCGAGGGTGACTTTGCGAATCTCTGCCAATTGACCTAAATTTCCGAATGACATTAGACTTCATTGAAATTGACGCTATCACACTTTCCGTGATTACCTGGAGTGAACCTATTTTCTGCGATGTTGTTTTCATACCAGAAACGGTCACAGTTCCTCAATTTCTTCATTTGTTCTCCAATGATGCAACCAAGCGTCGGACCGACTAATGATCCTGCCAGGGGACGTTCAGAGATCAGTCCCGGGAAAAGGTCAATGTCGTCGACATGGCTAAAGGCGCTGGTCGTGACTTTTCTTGTTTTAGCAATTTTTGTTCAAACTTGCCGGTAAAGACTGATGAACGCACTGATGGCGTCATCGTCCATGGTATCGCTCAAATCGGTAAAGTAGATGGCCTTGCGAAGTCCGCAGTATTCGCGGTACGCGTTATATCCAGGGATGCCGTGATCCCTTGCTCGCTGAATATTTAGCGCCGGTAAGTCCATGCCGGAAAACGGTTTTCCTTTGAACTCGAATAGGTGATTTCGTAGGTCCTAAACATGAGTGAGGAGTAAGCAAACGTTGTTTAAGGGATGCGTGGGCGGGCAAGGCACGCTTTATGCACGCCAGCTACCTGATTTATGTATCGATCAAAGGCCATAGCAGGAGTGCGAAGCAATCCAGTTGCCATAAACTGCATACCAGCATTATTGTATTGCTGCAGGGGAGTTATGTTGAAAAACATGTGCTTCAGGCGCATTTCATCAACGAAGCTGTGATAGTGCGGATGAATGAGGTGAAAGTTGTCTCGTACCAATGTGTGCCCAAAGCGAAATGCCGCGGCTGCGAATTCGTTCGCAATAGTGGCATCACAGAACTGGTCGTAGCCTAAGACAACACGTAGGAAAAGCGCGCTTTCTGTCCAGTATTACCGTCGTAATAGCCGTTACTCTTCAGTTGCAAACCGTATACGTCCATAAGTTTGTTTCCAATTACCTTTGGGAGCCATTCTTTGAAAGTAATGTGCTGCATCATTGCGCCAACGATCTTTCTTGTTTCCTGTACGAGCGACTCCGCTCTGTGACAATCATGTCTCCTGTTTCACTTACTTGATAAATCCTCTCGTCTGACCAGAAGCTGTTCAAATGGTACAGTTTCTCAGCAATTCGGTTGTGTTCAGACACAAACAGTATGTGAGGTACCATCAAACCGGAGTTCTCGTTCACGCGAATGTCACCTTAAATAACAATTGGAAGGCATCGTCGTGTTACCACATGTTTTGTATGCATATTTAATTCATCATCCGCAAAGTTTCAGTAGCTGTCGCTTCGCCATTGATGTGATGGTATGAAAACTGTTATCTATGAGAATTCCGCTGCTCACGCAATGGCCGTTTTGAATAACAATTGAAATTGCTCAGTTGAATCTAGCAGCAAGGACATTTTGGATTCAATATTAGTAGAAATTCGCCACATCCCGCTTTGCAAAAAGATATTCTATCGATCGGCGTTACGTCAGCACAGCAAAGCTGTACGTGAGCTTCCTTGCAAGAGGTCAGTTTGATTTATTCCTTTCTGAACTTACTGTCTCTCAGTGGTAGTAACAAGGATCCGTTAATATCATTCTAATGCAAAAGTTCCTCAGGTGGGCAGATGAACAACTACCACCAAGTGCAGGGGTGATTTATGGTTTTTATTGTTGGTCTGTCAAAGTTTCCTCAGCCGTGTGACTCATATGCTCAGAATATCTGATCATTTTCAAGTAGAAGAAGTTTAAAATATTCGGACGACAGAAGAACAGCACTTACGGAAATTCCATAATGACCAAACAGCGGCCTCACTAGTAATCAGCGGTTCATCTGTTGATCAGACACTTGCTCTTTGCTTTTAGGTATAAATGTTTCCTTATAACCAGTTAGCCCCGCTATTACGATTACTTATTTATTTATTTTAAATTATTCTTGTATATCACGCATCACAGTGGCTGAATTACTGTTGCCACTGAAGATGGGACAATCCATCTAAATAAAGAATCTGCCATTAAAGGATGACGTCTGCCATATGGCTAGATCCTAGGCAATATTTTGTGAAGGCAAATTTACCTGCCAAGAAGCACTTGTCGGCATGGCTCTTGCAATCCGGGTCTCGGAACCCAAATGGCAGCGCCTGTTGGAGACCAAAAATCGTTCTGCTGTAGTTAAGCTTTCCTTGGGAAAATAGGCGCAAGTCAGATGCAATGCAGTCATTCGACCCGTAGACGTTCGACGCGTCTATGTAGCTAGTGAGTTGGTTCAGCTGCTCACGGTAGCCTGAAAATGTAAAAGTTGAACTTTTCTTCGTCCCACAGTTACCTCGTACCCAATGTCAGTTGCCCTATCAAGGACCGGACGAAATGCATGCACCTGGGGGAACCGTCGGGCATCGTCGGCGGGAAATGGGGATCATCATGTGGAATTGGAATTGGCCAACAGTTTGATGAAACTGTTTCAGACGAATTGCATGCGCTGCATTCCAGAGGACTGCCATCGGGTGCTGCAAGCGATTATTTTGCTCAGGTGGACAATAGGCGTCCAGAAAGTTGTTCTCCGTCCGCAGAGACTACCCTAGCGGCAGCTTAACTTCATTGCTTAACTCAAACCTAATTCTCGATTTGTAGTTTCGAGGACTTTCGACTTAGCTCATGTACGCAAGCCGGATATGCGCAACTTAAATACGCCAAAAAGAATATTCATGTAATCCTATTTTCAAAGAACCACCCTCGTTAGGTTCTCTGTCAGCATAGGCCTAAAATACACATGTTCCTCTGTATACAAATCGGTTATCTGCGCAACGATCAGGTGCTTAAAGCAACTGACTATTGGCACATTTGGATTTGGAGAAACTAGTAATCTTTCCGTGAATATAAGTATAAACTGACTAATTCAGTGATGAATTGCATGCAACGTTGAATTAATGTAACTGCAACGTTGGAAAATGGCGGGAAGTGCGTACCAACAGTCATCGGCGTGTGCGTCATGTCGTGATCGAGAAATTGTCCAAACATCATTAAAAAGTGACTGTACTTCTTGTGAATAACGTCCTTGCTTGGATGCATCACGTTTGCCACTTTCCGGGCATTGGGTAAGAGTGACCCGTCGATGCTGAATTTTCGCGGTTCGCTGAATCCTGGTTTCACATGATTGTGAAAAAGAAGCCAATCATAAACATTTGGCAACTTCACCATCACTGTACAGTGGTTTCAGCAGACGGCGGAAAGGGCTAAACGCCATTCCGTTTTCCGGATTCCTGAGATTGTTGCACCAGCCAGTTATTGTTCGATAGGGTGATGTGGGATCACATGGGAACAATTTCCTGTTGCAACGCTGGTTATTTCCCGTCGCATTGGCTGCAAAGTTAATCCATGTACAAAATACCATTGCATAATATTGCTGATCGAAAAAGCGGAGCAATTTCTTGCTGAATTATGTACAATTACATTAAAGGTGCATCTGATGCTTTGCAATAAGAGAAATTGTGGAAGTTTGCAAATTCGGAAGCTCATTGCAATGCTCTGCAGTGAGCAGTTTAACAACATGAATGCCTTTTACAAGTGCATGAGGTTCCGATTATACGCTGCGTACGCAAGAGCAGCGTATTAAACTGTCAGCAGATTGATTTCTCATAACTCATAAAGGAAGGAAGATTCCTTTTGCGCTGAGGACGGGAAAAGGCGATTCCCGAAAGCACCGCCAATAAAAGTTTTCGTTTTTTGGTGTTAACGGGTTGAAAACATTCCGTAAGTACCGAGTAGTTATGAGAACTCACGCGCCCGTTCATAGATACAGCATTTTCAGCGGATTGATTTATTAATAATAATGGAATTATATAATATTTAAATGAAAGGCTTCTTCTCTTACCTATGAAGCTGCGGATTTCAATTCTTGGCAGCATTTTTTGCAGGGTTGTAATGTCGAGCTTGAGACCGGGTGTATTCTTTTGGCCAAGCTGTTCGCTACACATTTCGCATGAATATTAATCAAAATGAGCTAGACCTACTCGTTGATTAGAACTTTTGTTGCTTCCAATAGAATATCCGCTGTTCTAGCTATGTCCAATGCTTCCTGGCTTGGACTCATTACCCGGTGGTTGATTTCCAACTGCTGACGCCCGACATCATTTCCAAAAAACATAACCTCTGTATAATTCAGTAGCAGCGATACTGCATAACGTACTGGACAGTTGCAGGTGCCTTTCCTTTAGCTGAACGTCTCTGACCCTTTGCTCTGCTATTCGAATGGCATTTTCAATTGTTCTTTCCGTGATTGGTAATTCGATTGGTGGCTCCACTGCAAAAGTAAGCTGCTAACGTAACTTGCTGTGTTGCAGAAAAGTCGTGTCTCACCGTCTCTCCAGGCGGAAATATTCATTGGTTTCATTAATTCGCTTTTGCAGCTAATCACTGCATTTCTGAAAACTATGTGTCGTTGATGTAGGATAATACAATCAGCTAATTCATGCAATGCACTCGTAGTTGTCGGGAGTCATGAAAGCTGCGGGTTGGATGTAAGTCATATCCGGCACGTTATCACACAGCACGGTCGCTAAACTTGTTTTTCGTATTTCGGAGAGCTGTGTGGAAGTGAACTGGGACGGGTAGAAAAAGCTTTCGTACCAATACCTATCTCCTCTTTGTACCTGCAGTGAGATGTTCATTGCCAGATCGTTCCTTCAAAGTGCTTGACGGATACCTTTGCAAACTGCTTTGCTATTATGCAAGCAAACGTTGGCCCAACAAAGCTTCCAGGAAGCGGCTTCTCAGCTAAACCCATCGGCAAAAGGTCGATGTCGTCTACTCTCCTTAAGGTTCATTTTCAGACAGGTGGGACCACACGAATATTATCCCTCTACTTGTAAAGGAGCTTTAGCTTTTGTATGACTTCCTTGTTCTGCACAGCCGTCTCCAAGTCTCCAAACGATTTCACAGGCTTTAGACCGCAATGTTTTCTTATTTCGACGTATGAAGGCAGGCCGTGATCACGGCCCATTTGAATGAAAACGGCCATCAGATCAAAGCCAGGTATGCCTGATGTGCTTAAAAATCCGTCTGTAAATTGAGAGCCGACGCTTGTGCCGAAATGTTTTGAATTTTCGTTCAGCATAAATCTGAAATCCACCGCTCTGAAAGGGATGCTTTCTACAAATATTTACCGTATAATATCTTCCAAGCCATTGTGCGTATAAAGAATTTGTGAGTCGTAAAAGCTGCCAGCAAACTTCACACTGCGCCCAGATTTTGGCAGGAGCATGCTTTCGGGAAATAAGGAGTAAAAGAACAGTCCAGCTGCGGTTGCGTATTCATTTAAAACGGATGGATTTTCTTCCATGTCGTAATCGCCTGAGTAACCATTTGGTTCCAGAGTTATTTTTTCATTCTGCATCGCATTGGAACCTGAATTTCCACTGCTTATTAGTAACTGCAATCTCCGTAAACAGTCTACACCAACTGACCAAGTACAACTGGAAGAAATTCATTGAATGTGATATGCTGAATCTGAGCGCCAATTATTTTCCTTGTTTCTCTGTAAATTCTTTCGTCGTCCCAGAATTCATTTATTTCCTAAACAGGGTACAAATATTGTTGCGTGTTCGAGCACAAGTAATTTCGTTATCACTTTTAACCGTTTCGCTACCCTGTTATGCTGTAATACCCACACAGTATGAAGCGCAGTTTGGGTTGGCATCAGATTCACATTGCTCGTTCCTTAAAAGCATGCTCTGTTTCATTTACATTAATGCATGAACGGGGTACTACTTAAGCAGTATTCATTGTCTCGATAGAATACCAAGGATATCAGGGACTACCATATAGAATATCAAGAATTGGTCAGACAATGTTTTCTTCAATATGCTCAAAAAACAGTAGCCATACTGACTGTACTTAAATTTTACTGAAGATCAAACTGTGGTTAATAGGCTGCATTTCCTATTAGCGTACAAATCTATGGAACAGCATCTAATCATGATTTTGATCTTTAAAAAGTTTGCTTGATGAACTCATGCGCTGTCGCAACTTAAACCTCTTTGGCAAGCAAATATATGCTACACTTCATAAGCTCAAAAATGCTTTTCCTGATCACGAAGTCAATTCATTCTTAGTATTAATACACATTATGCCCAGTACCCTAACTGATAATTGCTCAACGATTCATTGGTAGTGCATTTTTCTTGCAAAATTACAGAATCTGACGAATAGTGAACGGGTAATTACATAAAAATAAGTTTTCCGCGTATAGTATATGCTTATTTTCCAAAATCGGTTTATGTCATTGTATGGCTGCACCTGAGAGGAAGCAGAGCTGACTTGCCGCAGAGGCACAATTCTGGATGTTTTCCTCCTGGGGAAGAAGGAAGTGTCCTTTAGCGGCTCGAAGAACTTTGAGTTCACCTGATCGAACGACGGCATAAACTTCCTTTTCATTGTTGCAATAAAATAAACCTTACCATTTTTGTATGATCGTAGTATTGCTGCCGTTTTCCCAGTGTTCCCGTAAATCATGCTTGCGTCAAGAAAGGCAGTTGCTTGATTTGCTTGCTGCCTTTCACCTCAAACAGAGTTCATTTACTAAATGTGAGGTAGCAAACCGTGTTCTTGCCTAAAGTGCAGCTCGCATTCAAGGCAGGCAACGTCCTTGAGTAAGGAATGCACGTCGACTTCGCGGGAACTGTACTTCTGACGGGGAAACATTCTGAGCTTTGCTCGATATTGCAACAATTCACAAGTGCACCATTCTTATCTGACCAATGTTCCTTATTGTCGCTTTCGTTAACCGCCCATTAGTTTATTACCTGTCAAAGTTCCAATCTTTACCAGGTCATCGTATACAAACTGGGCCCACTGCGCGAGCAGAAGAGACGCAGCTGGGTGTTTTCCGCCAGCGCTGTCAGTGAAGACTGTTTCGCTTACTAGCAACGAGCTTGGCAGATCAAATCCATCGGCAGCTTTTCGAGGAATAGAAATTCCTGAAATTAAAGTTAACAGTAGCTTAAGTTGCAATGGAGCCTAGAATGTAGTCTTTCGCGTTTCCTCACCGTCCAGATATGAAGCAGGAGCAATTCGACTAAAAGCCTGAAAAACGGTACCCCACATAGGGTGTGCAACATTATTGCAATATCCTGAGAAAGTTCTAAATCCGCCGGCCGCACATTCTTCGATTGGCGTACTTTGGCAGAGGCTTTTCTTCGAAACTTCCTCCACAGTTTTTGGGCTGTAAGCTTCGCGTATTTCCGTTAACGTCATTCCGAGTCTAGATGCGCACCTACATAATACGATTTGCGCGATGCCATACGTACTCCGTCAGCTGCTTCGTGGCTTGCAGCAAAATTAGCGCCGGGTATGACATATCTTTTGCTATTTTATCAGATGCAAAGAAGGTCTTCCATAAAGTGTTCACACCTGAAATGCATGCCTTAAAATAAGTCTATAGTAAAGATGACAAGAGGGATCAGTTTCCCTGGGCTAATGCACTGTTGCGTGGCTCCGTTCGATTTTAATGATAAAAGTATTGAAATAATTTCTTTTACTCTTCTTTACGTGCTGCCTGTGTATATACACAGGCAGCATGTAAAGAAGAGTAAAAGAAATTATGAGACGCGAGCCTGTACGAAGTCATGTTTTTCAAAAAAGTATTGAAAATAGGATTTCTAAACACGGTATATGATCTCATTTGTTTATTCCAAAACATGGCTTCAATCCCGTTAAATCATAAGCAAAATCACGCTGAGGTCTCGGGACAAGATCATTCCCGAAAGATCCGTGTGATTTTGCTTATGATTTAACGGAATTGAAACCGTACTTTGGAATAAGCAAATGAGATCCAAGTATTATAAGATTAGAAGTCATAACCACTGTTCATCAGACAATTTCTCCGCTGATAATTACTGTAAATGGAACGGATTATTTGTTGGTATTTTCCAGCGTCTACTTTTCAATTAATAATGTTTATCATAACTATCAAAAATTCCTCTACACGGTATTCCCCGTTATGGTAAATAGCTTTTACTAGCAAAGCTTTCGGGCATAACCTTTGCCCGTCTTCAGTGCAAAAACTAATGGTCACCGCCCAGGTTGGTCAGTCAGTCTGCAAGCACTCCTGGCCAGCCGACCTAGGCAGATGCTACATCAGTTGGGTCATAACTTTGACCGCGTCGAAGAAGAATAAATGGTTTTCTCGAACGGAGGTATACCGTGTGGAAAGAGAGAAGAAAAAATATTCTTGTTGTTGTTGTTGTGGTTGCTGTTGTTGATTTGTTTATCACAACCAGCATAGCTTTCAGAACTTCTGATGTCACATTTTCGACGAGGAACCAATTTCAAAATAAGAGAAACGTCGTGACCTTGCACAACGATGATTAATCTGACGGACAGTGTCCAATGATAATCCTGCTTGCACTGATTTTAAAAATGCATTGGGTCGCATAATCCACCTCTTCCATTTCTTGTGTTAATCGCTCTTTCCCCACGTGGTCATTTTACAATTTGCTTTCCGTACTTTACAAGTACATAGTACAACATTCCATTTGATTGATCATATTTGTCCAACTTCGTTGTTTGTTCGTAGATTTCCAGGCATCAACTGGTAAACCAGAAAACATTTTCGAAAGCAAACCTTCGCAACGCATTTCATCGTACATGCTACCAACTATCTGGAGGTTGTTTTGACACTGCTGACAGGTGTGGATGTTATAGAAAGCGTTTACTTTGATCTGGTTTATTTTAAACTAAAGGGAACAACGTTTAATGTGGCACGGAAACGAGAGATTGATTTCCAGTATTTGCTGACTGATATGGTTAGGAAGACGGAATAATTTTTTCCTTCAAACTGGAAGCGAATTTGCTTTACTTATTACATACAGATTTGTTGATTGCCAGCCTGCTTGCTGAATTACTTCACTGCACTGAATTTAGTGAGACACTAATGCAGACTACTGGATGGGCAACGTTGTATGAATCCGCACAAAGAAGTGCGGTTGTTTACTGTGGACTAAACCGTTGAATTAAAATGAACTTTCATTTATCCTCAGCTTTTGGATTCTTGTTGCGCACCCCATGAGTGGTCCATCTTGCTGTTTACAATGAACCTTAGACAATAGGATATTTCTACGCGAGAATTTTTAAAAGAGTTCTGAAGTTTATCTTTCAGTTTAGTTCAGTGACATGCAAAGGGGGCAATGAAGCTAAAAAAGGAGCGATATTTCCGGAGCGCCGGAGGAATGTATGGGAGGTGCACTTTCCCGTGGAAGTTTTCCGTCGGATCCCCGCCTATATTCTCACGTATCTCGTCACGAAGAAGCAGAATCACCTCGTAGTAGTCAATCGGGGCGATTTACGACTGCGGGTCATGTCAATGCGGGCCAATATTGAAAGGATAATTAGTTTGCTCGCTTCCTGCCCTTCAGAGTAATACTGTAATAAACGCGACGTCTGAACAAATGAAGATGTACACATAACGTTTTCTTTGTATACGAACTTCTGCTGTGCAGAAGCAAGGGGTAGCAATGATGCTGTCGCTGGTCCCGCGAACACTCCCTCGCGCAACAGTCAGTACGGGGAATTGGCGGCAAAAAGGACAATGTCCTCAGTGGAGATTTCCCGCCAATTTTCGCGCCGTCAGCTGTTAAGGTTCATCCGGGTTCATCCCAGGGGGCGATGGCAACCTCGAACATGGAGAAGGGGGCGATATCGGGCATAACTTTGCATATCACTGGTTTAGTTGATAATCAATGGCACCAGGAATGAACTGCTCTAGCACGCAGCTGCTCGTAACTGGCAGAGTATATATCTTGCCAACACGTAATATTTAGGTCGATGGGCTGCAAAACTTCACAGCACTCAATGGCTCAAATCCTGTGGCAGTAAAAAATTCTACTCACAAACCATAGAAATTTCGTGCTCGCTGGGCCATTGAATGCTGCTTTTATTGCTCGTTGGAATCTTTTGCTTTTTATGGCGTCATTATTTTTCTTTACGTGTTGGTGTTTCTACTGTACATTTCTAAGTTCGTTATGCCCTGTTGTACTCTCAATAACTCCGTTTGTCACAAGACAGCTACTACTGCGGGCAAATCAAGTCTACTAATTGATAATTCGGAATAACGAAAAAGAGGCGTCTATTAACTATGATTGCCTCATTTAAGCTGTTCTTTTGTCTTTACGTTGATAGCCAGGGAATGTTTCATTCCATTTCCTATGGAGTTTAACGACATTGGCAAGGTGCATGCCTGCACCATTACGCAGTAGGAAACCAGTCAAACTTTCTAGATACGACTCATTGTCACGAACCATCCACTTTGTTCGGCATCTTTCTTCGCCGCTTAAAGATGATGAGTCAAGTAAATCTGAAGAAATTGTTTATGTCGAACATAGTGACGCAGTTTCTTGGAATCTACCTCGTTCCATCATCACACTTTCAGATGTGGATGTCGGAAACTTTTTAACCTGCTGGTGGGGAAACTAGGTCACTTTCAAAGGTTACAGAACAACATGAAACCAACTTTTTGTTGCTATGGAATCCTGAAGGACAACATATAATATTTAGGCAAAATTAATACCTGCAGTTTTATTTTATGTTTAAACTAATAGCGATAGGCTGCGAGAAATATGGCGGCTGAACAGATGCACATATGATAAGTTGCGTCGGCTTCGTGGTTATTGTGTGGTTTGAAGAATTGCATGTACAATGCGCCTGCCAGGTATGGTTATTATATATTGAACTAAATTTATTCATTAGCTCCAACGCAAGCCAAGCGAAGCAATTGTAGTCAAAAGTATAATATTAAAATATAACTGTTTTTAAAGTCGGATATTTGTTTCTAATTACAGGTACTGCTGATTCCCACTAGGTAAGAGCCATTTCTAATATTAATACCGCCTCACTGAGGTCTTTCTCAGATACATTAAGCGTGACTAAACAGAGGAGTTTTTATAACGGTGTAATTATACATCATTAGTACTTTTCGTATGGTTGACGACTGATACCGCCGGTCGGTGTCAGTCGTTAACTGTCCAAGGAAGTAGCATAACTGTCGTATTGATAGGTTCTAAGTAAGTAGTGCTTCCCGAAAGCTACGCAAATAAGCTCTGCTTTTTTCATCAACGGGTTGAAATATTCCGTAAGCAATTTGTAATTATGAGAACTAACGCGCCCGTTCATAGAAACAGGATCTTCAAGGTTCCAAGTATTAACAAAAGCAGAAATCACTTTGGAATAAAAATTACGTTTCGAAAATGTGCTAGTATATTTCGGTATTTTTTGTTTGTACAACCTGGAGCAAACAGACCCTGCAATTCAGCATTAAGTTTCACGATGTTCGCCTCCCAAGTTTACTGACGTAACCTAAATTTCACTGACAGTAATGCCAGTGAAATTTAGGTTACGTCATTTGTGTCTGCCGGTTATCAATGTAGTCATCGGCACTTTCACAAGTTGTAGCAAATCTGCTCAATTTAATCATGCGCTCTGTGAATGGACACTCTTTCTGTCAATGCTAATGTATAAGCCAACGTAATGTGCTGGTAGTCTGTTCCTTCTACACACCTGACTGTTCCTGATAGCATGCCAAGTCACTTTTAATATCAATACTCAGAAGCTTGCAAAATTAGGAAAGCAAGGATTAATATCTGTTTGGATTTGAGCTGAAGTAAACCCCATAGTTTAGATGAAGATTGCTTATCATATTGCTCCTATAATGACCATTGTGTGTCTGTTCCTTGCCATTGTGCCATGGACTGTTCCTTTTCCATAGAGATCTACTAATTCACGTTCACCGCAAAGTTTTCAGAAACTGAGAAATAAGGTGCGACTAATATTTTAAGAATAATACTGACGTATGATTTAACTGTTGCCAAATTAAAGAACTTCTGTACTATATATCACTGCTGTGTGTATCCGATCCAATTTGCGTCTTACATTAGTATCGCATTATCAATTACTAGATTTGAAATAACATTATGCAGATAGTAAGCGTGCGTTGTACTTCTGAACATTGATGGCGGGCATGTTGCTTTCGTGGCCAGTAATATTAAATCTGCTCAGTCCTCTCACCTTTACTGGTGGCTGTTCACAGAACTGTCGTTTCAACTGTTGCCCCTAATGATAACTTTTGAACGTAGAAAATAGAAGCAAATACCCATTGCAGAAAATAAACCTAACGCGTCTGAAGGTAACTGAAGTATGTGCTGAACAAGTTAGTGTATCAAAGTTCGTAAACCTATCTCACAGTAGCGACGTGGTAGTACGGCTTGAAAAGTGGGTCAGTGGCATATGCCTTCATGCACAAGATTATACATTTCAACAATGAACATGATAAAATCAACTAGTGTTTGGAATGCCAAACTATGCGTGTGTTGCAATGAACGTCTTACGCTTACGCTGATTCTTTCACAAAATAAATTTATGTCGGTGAACTCTGGTTTGAACAGTTTGAAGTGGCCGTCTGCAAACTAGTTTCCCACTTGTTCATAATGCCCACTATAACATGTTGATGACGTACGAAATTTTGGCTTGTACTCCTGCGTTTGTTTCATCGATAGCAGTTGGTCTTCAGGTATGCATGCAAGCTTGTAAACCCCCAAGGAAAACCCTCAATGTCAGAAAAGTACTGCGCCACCATGAATCGCCTGTTCGATTGGAACGCTGATAGCTGGCATGTCAGAAAGCTGCTAATTGAACAAGTCAACTCACTTTCGTGAATTTATGCCATTAAGAACTTGAAATTTGCGGTCAGTTTAATTTGCACAACATTGTATGAGAATGTGCTATGCAGAATAGCGAAGTAAAATTAACCAACGGCAATGTTCGGGAACGTTATCCTGCTCTTGTGTGTAAAGGTTATATGTTTATGAATCATTGCGCTTCCATAAATGCAAGTGATTTTTGAACTGTGGCAAAGATAGTTGCAGAGTTAATCCATCTATTTCCTCTTTCTGGGTAAATGCTACCAGCGGCTACAAACTTCATATTAATATTTTCGAGCTAATACTTCTGTCATGATTCCTTGGAGAAGAATAGGATACTCTTCGCGTCAAAAAAGGTACCCCAATTTCGCATGTTTCAGTATGCAAATCTGTTTGAATAGCATCAGCACCGAAAGTACCAAGATGACTTCCTAAATCTTTTCACAAGTATTGTTTTTAGGCAGAAAAGAATTTAAGAAGAGCATCACCGCATAAATTGTTTTTAAATTAAATATTACATGGTGTACTTACTGTTGCCATTGCCTTGAGTGTGATTGAAAATTTTGTCCACCGTTTTCTTGGCATTCTGCAATACTATTTGCAGTCTTCCCCAGTCATCCGTACACATGTGCGTAAGGTCAGTTCCGAAGACTTCTGTACAGGCTTCCTCAATGGACCTTGGTAACTTTTGTCCCGTCAGGTTATTGTCGGTGAAGCTGTTATGGCTTTGCGCTGGTCTATTGCAAGGAATGTTGGGACTGGTGCACGCATTTCCAAAGTCCTCATCAATGCTTTGCGCATATAATAAGCGCAACAGTACATGGAGTGCTGTCAGGTGATAGAGAGTCCCCATGTTCTTCTTCGTATATATTAACAGTACCTAAAGCAGCAAAGATGGTGAGTATAAATGCTAAGTTCACTTTGAAAATGTGAAGGTAATGCAGTAATCCCTGGGAGAGTTGATGACGTTTGTTAAGTGTCAAGTTTAGTGGCGTCTTTAATTGGAAACGTTTTTCTTTCACGTCAGCAAATTGGAGCACCTATGCACTTCCAAGCAGTCTTTGCTTATTGTTCGCTTGAAGCTATCTCATTGGCTCCTTTCTTATGCCATTTAGTTCAACCAGATTAAAATACATAGTTCGTCTATTGGTCTGGTTGCTACGAAGTAATGTGGGCATCGCATGCTTTAGAAAGAGGGAGAAAGTTGTCCGTTCTGGTTTGGTGACCTGAAATCTTTCTGAAGTGGCAGCAATTTTCTCGCTTACTAATATTTCAGTGCAGTCAACTGCGGAATAACCTTTTCTTAATAAGTCATTCGTTCTACTACATCTCATTGCCAATGTTGGCTTTACTGCAAATTCCCAAACACCATCTATTGTAACCTTCATTCAAGCACTACTAATGTGAGCTGCTGTTTATTCGCTTGCTAAGATGATATAACTGTTTCAATAAGTTTCCGGGATCGCATACTGACATTAAGCATTGGAAAACAATCTACGAAATATAATTGAATGTGTACTTGAAAAAACTAAAGCTTAAGCGTTACCTGTTTATGTTAATGAATGCAACAGGTTTCCTTAAATTTTCCTTACGTAGCGTACATAAACATACTCAAACTTTAGCGATATATTCGTGAGAGTAAGTACGCGCAGCGTAATTGTTAAACTGAACATTGCGTCTGTCTTAGATCCCAACGGCATCGTAAATTATTGTGCATGCTTATTCTCACCAAGTGGTTCAAAGTACAGTGAGCAAATGAACATCGATTGTTCGGAAAGTGCCTTGAGGTAGCATGTGGTTTCCGTTGCAAAAGGTGGCAAAAATTCGATTTCCAAAGTTGAAATCAAGTGATGACAACCTCCAACTTTTGACTATACAAGGAGCATTGTTATTTAAAATATGATTTTGCAGTATGGCGTGACATTGGTTTTGACCAGCCGAAATTTTATTTCGCCTTTCGTGCAAATGAAAAATATGATCAATGCACGGTTGTTGCAAAAAAGGGCAAACTCTGTCCACGCACTGTTACTATTTTACACTGGTCGTCTGCGAAAACTTTCCCGTTCTTTCGTCAGCATACTTCGTCCAGTGAATAGTGCCCTGATTTTCACTTGTCACCGTCGATTCATGCCATCCATTATTTAGGGCGGCTATTGCTTTTTGCTTATAACAGTTACTTCCTACGGATGATGCGAAGTCAATTGAAGAAACTATGAGGCAAATTATTTTCAAATTTGCACACCAATAAAATTATATGTAGGCGTCAGATTTGAAAGCGTTTAGCATCCCTTCGAATATTGGATGACGTTTCACAGCAGCAATGTCGACCAATGATTAAATGTGAAAAATATACAAACACCATACATTTAGAGTAGGCCGAAAATGGTATTCAGAATGCGAAAGTTAACGCAAAAGCTTGTACATCTTGTTCCATAGTTCAGGTGTCGAATTTTAAAAGCATGCATTCTCTTTCTTTCTGATTAATTTGAGAAGCGGTCAAATTGATGTGAAACAGGCCTACTCAAAAATGTCATTAACCATGTGAAGTGGCAATGAAACAATTAGAAAGCGCAAACCTGCAGCAGTTGCAGTTTTTAAGCTCACTAAGATGGAAATTTCAATAGTAATATATTAGCAACATTCATTGGTTCCCTAAGTATCGCATTGGTTAAAATGTTGGCTTCTAATTCACTGAACAATTCTAATGACAGTAGTACAACTGTAATGAAAAGTGAAATTTCGTATGCTTAGGGTGAAAAGCTGTTCATAAAATGATGACTAATTCAAAATAACCTAGCTGGGGAAGTTCTCAAAATAAAACTTCCTATACGGGTCTTGTTCGACTGCTGAAGTCGAAAAGATATATTGGAGTGACTGGTTGACCCAGTTGCATTTGAGAACATGAGTGATCAGGATGGCGTGCTTTCCTATTATCAACAACTAGAAAGGGCACTAAAATGGCAAAACGTGCCCAAACAACTCTCTAGAAATTTTTCTAAGCCAGCGTGTTAATTTACTCACACAGCATCAGGCTGGCTTGCGGCTACTTGCCCGCAGAGAACAAAACATGTAGTTATTTCTGTAGTTCTGAGGTGCATTTCAGAGTTTTGTCTACTTTTCCTTTAATTGTTGTTGTTTTTGTTGTTGTTGTTGTTGTTCAAGTCATAAATCCGTGCTGCTGATTTACAACAGAAAGATGAGTGGTTACAAAAAAGATCCGCTGAAAACTGGATTCTTGTAATGCCTGATATGTTCATGTCATGCTGAAATGATTAAATTATCCGCTGAGGCAAAAGAATGAATCTGTATTAGCTCCCAACGGACCATCAACCAGTAGGTGCGAAATAGAATCATACAATTGTGGAGTGGTTGGGTTTCTGTTTGAACCTATCACTGTCCCATTGCGTCGCCTGAAGCGTTCCAAAACGATATGGGAAATGGGATGCTTGAGAAATAATTGTATTAATATTTGGCTCTATAAGTTTATTTCAAACCAAGGCTTCAATCCCGTTAAATCACAAGCACAAACTACACGGAGCTTTCAGGACTGACCTTGTCCCGAAAGCTCTGTGCGGTTTTTGCTTGTGATTTAACGGGATTGAAGCCGTGGCTTGGAATAAACAAGGGAGATCATATCCCGTGTTTAGAAATCCTATTTGGCTTTATAAGGTAGAAGCCATTGCAAATTGCAAATTGCGGCAAAGAGAACCAACAGTCTTCAAAATTCAGCTTTCTACGCTACTTTCTAATATGGAAGTTATGTCATTGCCATGCATCACCTGGAATCTAAATCGCATTAAACCCACTCTTAATTTTTGAAACGAATGACTATACTCAAGCGCTGAATTCTTTCCGACGAGATAACATTGTTCCTTTGAATTCGTTCATTGATTACTCAGTCATTAGACCTTGGCGGCTAAAAACTAATAAAGCAAAATACTAAGGGGAATGGCAGAGCAACTACCCACGAGAAAAACCACGTCTACTGAGAATTCGTGGCTTTCAGACTAAGTTATTATAAATAATAGATTCATTCGGAAAACTATAAACTTAGTAAAGGTTGTGTTTACTTTTGCAATACTGGAAAAGTCCTGTCCGTTCATGGGTTATCTTGTCAAATTACAGTCGCAAACGACCAGTACAAACATACCATCCGCGCAAATTTATTATGTCTATAATATTACCATTTCACCGTACTTCAGTTGGAAATTCAGTAGGTCCAATGATCATCTTAACATATATTTATTTTTTAAAACGAGATCGCAAATCTTTGGTTATTTTTATTTTTCATTAACGAAGTTCAAAATGTTGTGAATACTCGATTTTGCTTCTTAATTTCACTTTCAATTTCGCTTTTAAGCCCGGTGTCATACTTCATTAATATTCGTTCTCGAACGTTGTCCGTTTACTCTAAGCTTTGCCTATGAACTGTGCAAGATGTACTGCTGAAATGGTTGATTTCAATTTCCTTTAGATTGCCAAATAAAATGTCATCAGCTCATTCAGCATTTAATCATCAGGTTTAAAGCGATTTTACTTTCCGTCACTTGAGGTGGTCGAACGAGCATGCCAAGCATTTCTCGAATGTTTCCAAAGTGAAAGATCTCGAAATATAGGGTGAACGAAGGAAAGTCGTTCACGGTTTGCTGAAGCACTGGCTATCCCTGTAAGGTCTCCCTTGAGTAGCAAATCAGTATTACGCATTACTTCCCGCTTTTCATTTTGCGAATAAGTTTGTTTTTTATGTAATGCATCATGTTTACTCTTGTTGTCGCCAGGACGTGCCTAGACCAACCATCAGCGAATTAATGTCTGTCGTTCAGCCAGTGATCACTTCAAGCAGTTGACTGGGTCGCTATATGTTAATATAAACGGAAGTATTCCCAAACTTTATGTCCGAATTCTGAGTATCGCTTTTCGTGTTGCAACTATTGTGGCGCCTCTAGTTCGGCACCAAAAACGGGGTTAGTCCAAATTCATTTCTTAAACGTGGCATAAGGCAATTAAAATTTCTAAATCTAAACTAAAGTAGAAACTTACTACTTTCAACGAAAGCATGACTATAAGCTGCCGACTTCTTTATCTACAGCCTCGCTTCCAAATTGCGCCATCCAGATACGTCACGCATATCATTTCAGGACATGTGCAGTTTCTCAGATAGGAGAAAGTTCAAAACTGGCTATTCATACGAGAAACCAAACTCAAGGATCCATTACGAAATTAAGCCAACTTTAAATTTGAACGATGGCGGCAACAAATCAGTTCCCATTTTGTGCTCCACATGGTAAGAACACATGATGCGGTCGTTTCGTCAGCGACGGTGTAGACTACTGCAGCTTAAGTGCGCGTGGGGAAGCCCTATCTAGGACGACATAAATGGCGGGACATGAGCATTCTCACAGAACAAAAACGTTTCACTGACTACACATGGATAGTCCATCAAATTGGAGAGTTCAAAACGGATTATCCCTCTGAGAAAAATCAGTAAGCAATAATAAAGGGATATCCGCTTATCAGAGAAAATAATAATAGTATGCCCGATGTGAAATCCGGTTTTTGATCAGCTATCCTATATAAGGCATAATCGCGTTCCTACTGCAATTGGTTACTCCATTTTGTTCTTGCCTTCTGGCGCGTCAATTGCGCAATCTGTCGTCATCATTTGAGTAGTAGCAGTAAATCACGTTTCTGAGGATGTCTTACTTTTAGTTTGCTGAGTGATTTTTAAAATAAATGAGCAGGCGCACTTTTTGCACCAGTTGCTCTGCAGAGCAAGAACTCCCATTATGATAGGCAGTCTTTTACCTACATTGCAAGCAGTGGAAAGTCTAGTAAGCAGCCAGCTATGAAAGTCACTCTAATATCTTAGTAATAATATCCGGATGAAAGCAGGATAGTTAGAAATTCATTGCAGCGTTGCATCACTTTGTGCTTTAGGAAACTAAGGTACATCTCTCGTTGTGACAGCCTAAGTCATATCAGTCGTACTCCAAGGGCGATAGCAGCTTAGCTTACTAACAGAAACCACACTAGCAGCTGCGATGTAAATGTGCACTGGGTACTGTGCACGTAAATGTACCTCCGAGAATGCTTATGCCCGAACTGTTGCCAAACGTTTTTTGCATAATTTCACTGTCATATCCTCATAAGGTAGTATATTGCTCAGGGGTTCTTAGGGGCAGAAATATTCTTGAGAAGTCACACAGGGGCTCATTACCGAAAGTGGACTTCAGACGTTTGGACGCATCCCCTGCCGTCATGAATGTTAATTTTTGCTCTGCCAACCGGACATTCCTTCAATAAGAATGAAAATATCAGTAACAATGATTCTGGTTCCGTTTCGGCCTATCATTTTATTACGGAAATCGAGCGGTAAATTTTCGCGCAACGTGCGCCGTCTCATATTCCGTGCGTTGGCGAAATTGAGGCAAATGATAAATAGTGCTGCTCAACCAATTTTTGACAGTTCAAATTGTAAATCGGGAACTCAATCATGAGGATTCTCAGGTTGCCAATCAGATCTCGCTCTGGTCGACCAAATGGCAAGCGTACCATCACCTACGCCCCAGCCTGAAATACTTCAGTGAATTGTCCTTCTTATCTATCCCTCCATCATCAAAATTGCATGTCACTGCATAAGAGATAAACACCAAAATCGACTTGGAGACATGACAACCTTTCACAATTGGATTCTTACTGGTGATGTTATCCAGCTCGAAATTGGTCACAGCTTGCAACAATCGTTTCTCCATTTTCCGAACGCGAGCGTGCTCCATACCAAAGTTCAACTTTCGTGTCTAAGCAATTACCAACTTAATCGATACGGTTGGCAAGTAGTTTCCTGCTTTTTGCATTTCGCATGTATTGACGCTTATTAATCTCCGTGAGTCCGTTTCTCTGTGGAATCTGCTCACTGTCTGATAGGAAATGGAACGACATATAGTGTTAAGCAGCGGCCAACAATTCAATCACTGCCTTTAAGTTGGCAATGTTCATGCACTTACGGGGCCGTTGTTGCACCACGACTCTGTTAAGCAAAATCCATTAGGAGCGCCAAGTATAGCAAATAGAGAAACCGAAGCGTGCTTACACATTAAGCTGCATTAAACTTTACACTTATCAGAGACGTGTAGCGGCGCTAACGGAGGAAGTTTAGTAGCAACTACAGGTCTTCCTCCGTATGAATTGCCTCTCTGCGGCAGAAAACACTTTTAGTAGATTTTGATGTCACAGGGGCACAATGATTTGCCTACTTCTGCGATAACAACACCTTCCGGTGCTATTATAGATTTCCTTCTGCAATAAGTAGACGTGTACAGAAATGATGCACTCTTGTTTCAGAATAAATTACCTTTAGTCGACCTTTCCTCTATGATATCAAAACGATGACATTGTGAAAAACTCCGTAACAAATAGAATGGTTTCTCCGTAGCCAGCAGCCGCTCGCTGAGACGGAAAATTTCTCATAGCAACGAAGTAACATCAAGCTAAGTACTCGTTACTGAGAAAGTGCAATTGTCAAGGTCTTATTGTATATAAATAATAATGCTAACGGAAGAACTTAATTTCTTCATGCTCTGAAGGAAGAACTCAATTTTTCTTTCTGTCTAGGTTGCTGCACAGAAGCGTTTAATCTCTGGGATCAATGACCTTTATTATTTTCTCGTAATTTTAATGTTGCTTGCATATCAAACCAACGATGCTATGCCAGTAGGAGCGCCCAGTGGGATGCGCATTTCGTCCGCTTAATGTAAGATAGTTATCACGTCATCTGTGCACTTCCGCAGCATCAATTGTGACACGGCTATCGTCCCCGAAGCGCGCGATTTTACTTTGTCATCGCAAGCCAAGCGCCACGCTTACCTACAAGTTCAACTACAAGCCTTGCAGACTATTTTCCGCGAAAGTTCGAGTGTGATGCTTCGGAATAATTTTGAATCGTTTTTACTCTTGCTCTCATGCATGGCGGGCCAACGATATGGTTAATTTTTTTTTTGAATTTCCATTCCCCTGAGTTATTGCGCTGTTGGCAGTCGAAGCCTTCATTTCGCAAATGTGCACTTAGAGTTATTCATCAACTTTGAATTAACCACAGCAGCGAGCTAAAGGCTGCAGCGGAAGACAAAGGGGAACTGACGTGAAAGCATGGAAAGCACTTTACCAATAAATCGTTCGTGTTTAGCCATCCTTGATTCCACCTTTAGGCATGCAAGGGCTTTTTATAAATTGTCTGTCGCCAATGCCCACCCACGCGAGAGTGCAGTCGGTGGGGAAGCTAGGCTCCAGTGTGAGACCGTCAGTGATGCGTAAGGACAACACAGGTGAAGGAAATTCAGGAAATGCAGTGGAAAGTTTTAGCGCGATGACAGCTACGCTGTCAATATTGCGGTTGTTTCGTATTCAGCAGTAATTCCGAATATCGTGTATATATATATATATATATATATATATATATATATATATATATATATACGATAAACTCTTCATTTTCGTCTTTAACGCCACAGATTCTGTTCCGTGAACTCAGTGGTTATAGGGGGACTAAATGCGTGAACAGATTTACTCTGCTTCGAATGAGCTTGTCTTAACATGAATTCTTTTCTAGGCTTCTGAGTCCTGTATAAACAAATTGTAAAGTGCGTGGTAAGCAGTTTCACAAGTTTTAAGGAAATGTGAAATCCGCGTTCTACTTATGCTCATACGGACCTGGAGTGCCCGTCGATTGCGTTTCACAAGTTGCAAGCACTATGTACGCTTATTTCCAAATATATCGTGGTTCTATCGGACGGTCATTCACACTTTCGAGGGCAAATTTATTGCCACCTTGAACTTATCCATCAAACCATCTTGCTCCTGCAATGCGCTTAGTTTTTTATCCTGTGGAAAAAAGTTTTGCTTTGTTTCCCTGGAACGGCAGTGCAATGTGAATGGCCGGAACTCCTTCCCCTACAGAGCGAAGGTGAGAAATCAGCCAACCTCTTCCACTCAGGTATTAAGCTTCCCTTGGCGAGCTCCACCATGATCTCATCACTTTTGGCAGCTATGAATCCTGAAAAGGAAATGTCCTTTCAAGAAATACATTTTCATATATATATATATATATATATATATATATATATATATATATTGCAACGGACGAAACTGACAAGCAGGTTCAAGTGACCTAGTTAGGCGCATTTAAAGGACGTTTCGGTACCATTATAGTCTTCTTTTCTTTTCTGTCATCCCGCATGTACTCAACCCACTTATCGGTTCGGCTGATGGTCCTTCTATAAACGGACCACTTGCCTTCTATATCGTGTGTGTGTGTGCAACGTGATTGGTTCCAATAAAGATTTGTCGTTACAATATATATTCCCAGGAAGTTCTGGCCATGTGAAACTATTCCCCCTCGTATGCCGTTGCGTTCGCAGTTGAATGTCTCACTTCATTTGACGGGGCTCAGTGGACTAATCTTTGTTTCTGTACTGCTCTACCAGAAACAAGAAACAGTCGTTCATTTAAAAAATGTTTTGCATAAATAGCTGGAAAAATGGAATACTCCAACAGATTACCGGATCCTTTCTTTCTGACTTCGTGCACTTCGTCTTTCGTCCCTCCAAAAGTGAAGAACCAACGAACTACAGCACTAACCATGCTGCCACAGTAAGCCCATCCAAAATTTTCCGCACAACTGGCTACCCGTAGCGTTTCGTCCTTCAGGGCACCCATGTCAGGCGAAATGAGCAAATACGGGCTGGCCGTATTTGCTCTTTTCGGAAGGCCAAACTCCGCACCAGTCTTTACTTCCCTGTATTAATACTTTGGGTAGGGGTTAAATTGCGCTACGCGCAGGCGGCAGCGAACCCGTTCTTGAAAACCTGATAGATGAGTACAATGGATCCTTCCGCCCCAGCTTCTGGGAAGGGACCCGATCTAGTCGACGAAGATTCCTGGCCATCCGAGCAGTTTGAAAAATGTCGCAATTATGTATTGACCATTACGCAGGAGAGGTCGACCGCCTTACACGTTTCCGTGGCACGAAGTTCCGTGGCCGCGATAGGAGGATGGCTAAGCGAGCAACATTGCCGAAATTGATTATAACTCATTGTGGTATTTCGATTGCCATTTATCCGTGCTCAGCTACATCCATTACTGTTAAACAATAATATACCAACAGTAGGTTAATCGCTTCTGCAAGTTCACTAGGTTGACTAGAAGTCCATTTTCAATGGACGACTGTTGTAGCCAACCCCACAAACGGCTTGCGGAGGAGTCCCATCTCGCGACGAGAAGACGCACCTGGTTTTGGACGCCAACGCGACCCACCTTAGAATTTCTCACCAGTGGTAATTTTCCCACCGAAGCCACCTCCTTCCAGCTAGAGGATGGTCCACTTTTGGAAAAGTGGAACTTCGTAAAAAGTTTCTGGGTCCATCTGTCCTGTGACACTTAGGGGCAATTTTGTAACGTAAATGCATTCCAACTGCACAAGGAAGTTCCTGTTGAATGGCTAATGCGATCTTCATTTCCATGATTACTGGCCGTGATGCAATGATTACTGGGCCTAAACAATTCCATTACTGCATGAATGCTACGGTAGCACCGCTGCTGCTGACCGAGCTGCTTTAGCGCTCAATGCCAAATTGGCTTCACTTCACCAAATTGCTAATTCTGTTTAGTCAACCATTCGTCTCTATTGGGGCTGAGCGTTTTTATTAGCTGCCCAGTTCGAACGGAAGTGATGCTTATTGGCATAATTTAATGAACAAGCACCTCTGACGTTTTGGCACGTTTTCACTATGGATTGCTTATTAACGGCTTTGACTTGCCGATAACAGTCGTCCCGTGGAGTGCGCACAAGCGTGTGCAGTGGAATGATCCATCCCTTTGGCACAGTAGATGATGACCAAAGAGGACGGCATTTGGTAGGGATAATCTTTGCCCGCTCTCGCTGGGTCCACGAGGCGATGGCAAAATTGAAATGGGAAAATTTGCCAATTGAACAAGCTTCATCGCTTCGGGCGGTTGACTAAGTACCGTGAGATAGTGGAAGAAAGTAAAAAAGGAAACTTCGCCGTCCTCTTCGCAATCGTCATTTGTCAAAGTTAGGACTTTTCCTTTCAGGCATCGGTGTCCGTCAGCGCCAGTCATTTGTCGCAAGTATGCTAACCTCGCTCAGGCAGTTCATGAAGCGAATATGATTACGACGCACCCAATGTGAGTAATCGTAATTGACATGATGACAATGTCGATGCAATATTCCATGCCGTGACTCCTGAATGCGATTTATTCGTTTACTGGCGTCTTCTAATCAGAGTGAATCGAAGCGATTATCCATGACATATCGAAAAAGTCCCAAATGGGCTTCGGTTCACATGTTGAGCTTGACGTCTCGGCATACATTCAGAAACAGATCGATTGCGTCCGCTTGTTGCAAAGGTTGAAAGTAGCCTTTCTCAATTTTCTCTCCATCCCGGCAGCGCGCCATCCAAGGATATGTCACCGTTGGTCGACTTGAGGGCAAACCTAACCTGGTCCCGGATGTCAAACGATACTGCCCATATTGAACCCTACCCGATCGCTTTGGTCGTCTTCCTCTGGTTGCTAACCATTCTGTTCTCCGTGGAGACTATTCTAGGTAACTTGCTCGTTCTTGTCGCCTACAGGATCGAACGGACCATACGCATGCAGCTAAGCAGTCACTTCATAGTCTCGCTTGCGGTGTCGGATTTGATTATCGGTATGGAAGGGTTCCCTTTGCTCACGCTGTACGTGGTTGGACGCGAACACTGGCCCTTAGGGAGGCTGGTTTGCAAAATTTGGCTGTGCCTCGATTACACGCTTTGCCTGGTTTCTATTTTTACCGTCCTCCTAATTACGGTCGACCGTTACTTGTCCGTTTGCTACCCGGCAAAGTACAGACATTGGCAGAGTCTGCCCAAAGTGCAAGCACTGGTAACAGCCAGCTGGCTCATCCCGACGGTGCTGTTCGGCATTATGATCTTCGGGTGGAACTATTTCACGAACACTAAACCGCCGCCGAACGACAAATGCTACGCCCCGTTTCTGAACGATCCCTTCGTCAACATGTCTCTGTATATCGCGTACTACTGGACGATACTGATCGCAATGTCCGTCCTATACAGGGGCATTCACCTGGCAGCCAAGCAGCTGGAGGAGCGGAATGCGGCTAGACACCATAGGACCGTAGCCCTGATGCTTGGTCAACGCTGCATGGCCCAAGTGTCCGTCGGTCTCTACTTTCATGCCGATTCCCAGAGCGGTCGGCCGGCCAACGTGAAAATAGCCCCGTCGTTGTCAATGAAGGTGTCCAAAAGTCACGCCAAAGGTTCGTTGCCGGAGGCTCCCAACATTGTTGTCACAGGTTCGCCAAATGGAGCTCGCATGGCTCGAACTGGGTCCAGCGAAAACACCTGCAGATGGCCCAGCTTGGAGGAACGCAGTTCCTGCCCTCTGCTCTATTCCAGGTCGGAAAACGACCAAATAACCGCTACGAGAATACAGCGCGCTCGGGATTCCTTGGAAGGCTACGACCCGTTCAATTTCATTGGCGACGGTCCGCCCGACAACCTAAAGGCCAGTCCTAGCTTGGAGAAGAGAAAGCCGGACGATACGAAGGGCACCGCGCACTTGGGCGTTGACATGGCCGACCTGTTGTGCTCTTCTTCTTCTTCGATGGAACTTAAAGACAAGGTGCGACAAAATGAGGAGGACAAAACGAACCGATCGCACAGTTCTGACCGCAGCGAGACAGGGAGCAGCGCCAGGAGTTCGTTTGACTCAAGGCCATCCCAGACAAGCTACGTCAAAAGAAAGGGTGTCAACGGCTTGCTGATGGCAGCGACCGCGGTCAGCGCTCCTGCGCTCCAAGCCAAGACGACGAAGAGCCCAACGAAGGACAAGTCAGGTACTTCCCAGAAGCTCAGCAACTGGACGACCATTCTCTTTTCGAACCCTGCATCGCTGCTAATGGGAAAGAGAAAGGTAACGAAAGCGGAGAAGCGAGCGCGCAGGGCGTTTCGGACCATTACCGTAATTGTGGGCGCCTTCGCCCTGTTTTGGTCTCCGTACTATATAGTCGCAACTGTTTACGGATTCTGCCAGGACTGCGTTCCCAATGCGCTATTCCTCACCAGCTACTACCTGTGCTATTTGAACAGTTCTTTCAATCCGTTTGCATACGCATTCGCCAACCGAGCCTTCCGTCGTACGTTCCTTCGAGTTTTAAAGGGGGACCTGCGACGCACGTGACAGCTTTTCCTTCAGTAAAATAGGATCCTTGATTCGAAGACATCAAGACAAGTCTCATTATCGTTAACCGCCGTTAACGACCTTTTCGCCTAATAGCTCATTGCTGAGCAATTACGCCGTGGAGGACTTGTCAAATTTTTCATTTGCGCTTCACAACGCCTGCGAAAGCTCTTCGAAACTTACTCCGTAACTTCTGCGGCAGAGGAGACAGTGAAGGAGGTGCAAACTTTATTCTCTCCATATCCCTGTAGCATGAATCAGTCGGCGTTGCGTTCTAACTACAGACGACTCGAGCTTCATCCGCCATTCAGTTAGAATGATTTATGTTCGCAGCCATCCTTCCCGTGAGCTTACGGGAAATATGGGAAAATATGCTACGCGGGAACGCGAAGAAGATCTTCAATGTCCTCCCGAAATCACGAGCGCGAAGTTTGCGGGACTATATTTCCTTTGCTTTAGGAATAGCGACCGTCCTCTTCGTGTCGCTTGCAGAAGTATCAGATTCATATGCAACTTCTCGATGCCCCATACTTGTTGATACTCTTCCCTTGCTTGCGCTCGATGGCTCAGAAGTTCTAACTCGAGTGGCAACGCCCAAGTGATCGTAGATCAATAAAAACCCATCGGTGACAGACTGAACGAAGGCATACATTTTAAATTGATAATCGGATGCGCCTTATAAATGTTCATATTGTCATGGCATTTCCGATTTTCGCAGTCGAGCGTGGTCAATTCTGTTCAAGAGAGCAAGAGGATTTTGAACGCCTGCACATTTCGAGTAATGCGTCGCAGTCAATTTGGGCAAGATCAGCGAAAAGGAATGAACTGTCCATGTTTTAAATTGAATGGCCAGTCGCACGTAGAGTTTCCTCGTTTAGCACAGGGATGGGGAACCTCTGGCCCGCGAGACCATTCCATCCGGCCCGCGAATGGTCTTATATGCGTCCAAACGGTCCGCGGCAGCAAAAAGGTCCCCCACCCCTGATTTAGTAGTTCACGCGTAATAGCAGATCGCATATGCAAAGGCAAGAAGCCCGTACGTTCATTGCTTTCATTGTTAGGAAGGGCAGCGACCACCTTTGACGTTGGCTAGTGCTGCATTGAAAATGAACGCTGACAGGGTGGCCAAGGGCTTGCAACTTCATTTGTAACTCAGAACTTGTTCTTTTCCTTCAAGCCTTCTACCAATTTGAGATCGTTCTAATAAAGATCGGCAAAGTAATTTGGACTTTGCATGGTAATATGTCCCATTGCATTAACATGTACTGCTGCATCTGGCTGACGGTGCACCGTCTCTGCCCATAAACGGATGAACCTGAGGAGGGGTGAATTTGCGTGCCGAGCGTCAACGCCTTGACTGCTCCGCCGTCAGGTGAGATGTCCAATCAGTTCTGAATGTTTTTTATTCAATATAAAGTATGTGCCATTGAACACAAGATTGTTTCTACGAGGAGCGTACCGTTTCACAGGACACTACGGCTGCGTACCCTTTCGTAATTCTTTATTGTAAAAGAATGAAGCCATTCTGAATTCAGCTTTCTCCATTCCCTGCGTGAAGTACAAAAGAGCATTGATCTAATTACAAAGTTAAGGTGATCTTCAAAATAATGTGCGAACAACTCGATTCTTGAAAACTTCATGCTCTGTGTATGACCACTTCCACCTACTGTTAGGGAAATTGGTTTTCAGTGCTAAAGTCTGTTGGCAATGCACGGACGCACACCCAAATTGTCTGCTGTTAATTTATTAATATAATTTGTTCGCTTGCCTATGCCGCTGACATAATTTTTATAAAGGGTCAACCAATAAAATACTGACTCCGTAATGGGCACTTGAGGATTCGTTTTTCTTTCTTACGGTTAACCCGTTTTCTATTAATACTTCTATCGCTATGCGATCTTAAGGTATGAGTAATATGCTACGCTTCCGGTGACGGGACATGAATTTGCAATGCAAACAGAATCCTTTTCAACGGTGTAAGTGATCATTCCTAGGCCGCCAGGTAGAATGCTTTAGTTGTTCACACAGAATGATTTTATTTGTGCGGATCATTCAGGCCTATCTTGCGCAAGGCAATGTTTTCGTTTGACAACTTTGGTTTCCAAGGGGAAAGCATGAATAAATATTTTACAAAATAGTTTCCAAACGTTCGCCCTGCTTGCAATTCAAATGAGAGTTTCCCTTGGGAAAATATATTATTTTGCAAGTTGAAAACAGGATCCATTTTTGCAAGTTGTTTTATTTTGCAAGTTATTATCCGTTATCCGTTTTTATTTTGCAAGTTATTAGTTGCCTGCTCAAATACTACAGGCGACTAATAACATAGAACTAAATCAGGGTCTATGTTTATGCAATATGCAACAGGGTTTGACAGTATTGAAGTGAGGTGAAGACACATTCAACACGAAAATATGTCACGGCTTGTGAGGAATTTGCGAGTTAGTAAAATAAATGGCGTTACATTTGTGCATTCGGATTCAGCTAGACAAAGTCAAGTCTAATGGGAAATATGAATGACTGAATGCTTATAGCTGATTAGTTTTTGAGATGATTTTATCTTTTTTAAAATTACCGGAACTCTGCGTTGACAGGCATTTATCTAGCTTATGCTTAGAATATTACCGTTTCGAAAGGGAGCACAGATCTTCATGGTGTTATATTTCCACGAATTTTTCCCGTTGCTTAAACAAAATGTTTTTTATTAGTGTGGAGCATTCAGGTCTATCTTGCGAAAGGCAATGAGTTCCGTGGGTGCTTGTATAAAACTTCAACGTACAAAAATCAACGGGAAAAGTCCGTGAAAATACAACATCATGCAGAATATCACCGTTTCTTATTTCTTGCAACATTAACTGCACTACCACGGCAGGGATATTTGCTTCTCCAGTTCAATCTTGCTGATGACAGCATTCCTCATAACAGGTCCCAGAGCAGTCCAACTCGCGGACAGTAAACAGCACTGGCAATTGCAGAAGTCGTATAAACAACGAGCAGAAGCAAGGCTATGATGCTTTACCTAACATGAAGGATATATTGATTCGAACGATGGATGTAATGCAGCGAGAACCTTTGCAACTGGGGAGAATAACATTCAGAAGAGTAATAATAGCATCAGCAGACGAAATTACAGCATTAAGCAACACTAACACTCTAGGTACCTAATGACAGAATTGGTCAATACTGCGCTGCCATTTTGACTGCGTAGTATAAACTACGAAACGCAACTGTTCTTCAACCCCTACGTCAGTACACGAAGTGGGATGATGCTATTTCAGTGAATAAAAACGCAATAAATAAAAACTGCGATGAACGGTTGCACTATGCAAAATCCATTCTTACCAGCGTGGCAGGATCCCTACAGCAGACTTGCTCGCAGCAGATGTTTTCGGCATTGGTTGTTTACCAACTGTACTGAACAACGCTGTGCTGTGCTCTCTTCTTTTCTGAATTATGGAATGCTCACTTTCCACATATTCCGTTCGTGCTTGCATACCACTTTCGACGAGGTATGAAGTGATGTGCTTTGAATGATGAACTATTTTCTCCTATCCAGGAAGAAGCAGTTACCACTAAAATGGCATACAGACGTTCGGAAAAGTTTCCTGAGTCAGGCACTTACAATAAGCGCAGAGAAACAAGTTATAGAACGTACTTAAGCATGTAAGTGAGCATACTTAAACGGAGAGTACGTAAACCTTAAGCGCTAGCAATATGGTTTGCGAAGTAATTAGTTTCACATAATTCCAGGAATAGTGTGAATCAAGTAACGTTTTGCAATCCTCATACGGTAGCGGAGACTACAAGCATAACCGGCAAGCTAAGAGAAGTTCTTTTCAACCGTCGAAAATTGCCCATCTTAAAGAAGGTGCGCTTAAAAATTATAATGCGCCTTCTGTTTCACCTTTGGAACTTCCAGCAGTGTTTGCTATCACCGAGTCGATTAATACCATAATGAGCTGCGAAACCACTTTCAAACTGTGACGGTTCCACTTAATGTTTCGACATTAGAAAAAATAACTTAAGCAAGCGTTCTACGTGCCGTTACAACTTTTCGAAAGGCCTTTATTACAAGCCAATCTGAATTAGTTCCGCAGGTTACCAGGTACCTGATTATTTAAAATACTCGTACTGTATTGTGAAAGTTAACGTTCTGCCATGACTGAACGGTATAGCGTGCACAGTCAGCTAGAACATCTGCAGTCCAAGTACATCGGTAAGCGCGTAAATTAGTTTTACTTTAATGGGGGATAGCTGATGTTTGTTCGCATTGGTATTGGTCTACGGGCGGGTGAGCTGTACTAAAGTTGAATTTCCATTTTCATCCAGTTTTAAAGCAGGTTCAATGCCATTAGGAGTCATCTCCCATCAACCAAGCTGATTGGGCAACTGAAGAATATGTAGGAGCTCTGTGCCAGTGCACACGTAGGTTCTTACGCATCAAGGCTCCTGCGCACGTTCGTCGGGAGTTTCTCGTTAGAGACCGCCGCGCCTTGAACATAGTGGAAATCCCAATTAATGCGTAACCATATTACCCGTGTTTAAAGAAATTTCAGTCAATGCGATGTCGAATCATTTGAAAGTGGTTGCTGTAGTTTTCGTTCGTAATGTTAATGCAAAACATATTTGTTAGCATTGTGAATGGATACGGAGTCATGTACCATGTGAGGATATTCCGTTTGCAGGTATTGATTGCAGGTTGACTACGTTTAATTCAAGAAAGATGTTCCGACTGCTTAAGACAGTAGAAGGACCGAGTGTACAGGTTCGTCAAGCGTGAGTTGTAATGGATTTGGAATTGTCAAGTGTGGTCAAGGTCAAAAGGGCGTAAAAATATTTATTTAATCAATTCTGAGGTGTTGATATTATTAATCTGGGTCAGCACGCATGTTACTATTTGAAATTTTGCTTGCAGGGACGGGACATCCCGATACTACTTGCTGGGAGTGGCTAACGAACCAGCACCGCGATACTTATGCATCGTTCATTGGGCATCCTGATGTGTTAAGCTTCATGGCTGTTGTGGAAAATGAAACGAGGGCAAGGATGCGTTTCACTTTTCTGCAACGAATGATTCAGCCATGCGGTCCACCGCCCGAAAGAACTGATGAAACTGAAAGTTGAAAATACGCATATTCGATGCTTGCGTTAGCTCATATAATTTTCTTTAGTAAAAATAGTGTATCCTTGAACTCAGCGCAGTTTGCAATAAGCGCAAAGTTAGGAGCGGGCATAGCTCAATAATTGAAATATTAACATTAATAGTTACCAGCATGAAGTCAGTTGATTATCGACGAGGCGCGAACATTGGTTGCAGAGAATAGTTTTCTCCGCCTGTACTGTGAGATAGATGAACGAACTTTGAAGCTTGCATAGGTTTTCACTTGACAACATATTGCCAAAGGAAAAGTTGTAGTCGCAAGGGGTTGGTTTAAACCTTTGATAGATAATTTACTATAGCTGGTTTCAAAGTAAAACTAAAGAAATTATGACAAAGTATCTTATGCGTTTTTTTTTAAGTTTAATGTTCGCTTCGGCAACTTTTCTTCAATGTCAAAATCACTCGATGATTCGGGCTTTCTGAAGACACAGCCTCGTGAAAAGATCGTCTTTACGGCTCCTTTTAACGAGAAAAAAGTGATTCCATTTAGACTTACGAATACAGGAAAAGTGGCCATCTGTTGGAGCGTAAAAGTGAACAACTCTCGGCGCATCAGCGTTGATCCACCCTCGGGTGATCTTCAAGGAAAGGAAACGAAACTCGTTAGCATAATTTGCGAACCTTTCAATTACCACGTTGAGCGTACGGCTGGGGATTATATGACTTTCGAATGGAACACCATGCCAGAAGTTAAGGCATTATCCACCAAACCACGCAAACGTGATAGTTCTGTTCTGTGCTATAAAAACATCATACGAATTTTGTATTATGCGTAGTTTTTGTTTATGTGTCAGGAGACCGTTCGTTGTGATTAATTGATTATTAATAAAGCTCATTATTTTTTCAGTATTTACAACACCCATAAGATTGTAAATTCGAAAGCACACCTTTTCTTCTCTGTAATGCTCATTTCGGTCGAGAGAGCAACCTCACTGCTTGTGTTAACATTAATCATCCTGGAGGGGACCTGCGCGTCTTAACATGGTAAGTTCAGCGTTTTATTTTAAAATCACTTGCTGCTCGCAGCAGGCGCTTGCTCATCTGTAATGAGCGCGTGCATTTATGGAAAATACTATCTCTCCAGTGCGCTGTTGGAATAACTGGAAGCGACCGCTTTGTTTGTGACGCTTGATTCGAGGACAGGATTTGAACTGGTTCACATTTTGCGAAATTCAGGAAGGTAGGCCCAAAGTTTGTTAGATGCTGTTTAAAGCGCGTCGAAGCAATGGGTTATGCGATGCTTAGGTTGTTGGACAGTTCGGTGTATTTGAAAACAGGAGCTTTTGTAACGGTGTAATTAAACATATGATGGTGCGACGAAGCACCGTTTGATACAATTTTAATAAAAAGTCACCGTAGCTTTCTGGACCAACCACGTCCCGTCTTCAGCGGCTTCAGTTCGGTGTGTGTATTTATTATTATTATTATTATTATTATTATTATTATTATTATTATTATTATTATTATTATTATTATTACTATTGTAATTGAAAATGGGGTTTATTTTGACGGGGTAGAGTTTCATGTTGTAAACCAAATACGGCAATAACCCGTTAGACGAAAACGTTTATTCCAAAAAGGAAACAAGCGTAGCTTTCGGAACCAACCTTGTTCCGTCCTCAGCGCTAAACAATTCAAGACGCTAAACAGACTGCATTACGACGGCAACAGATTGTTTAGCGCTGAGGACGGAACAAGGTTGGTTCCGAAAGCTACGCTTGTTTCCTTTTTGGAATAAACGTTTTCGTCTAACGGGTTATTGCCGTATTTGGTTTACAACATATTATTACTATTATTATTATTATTATTATTATTATTATTATTATTATTCAATATTCAATATATATATATATATATATATATATATATATATATATATATATATATATATATATATATATATATATATTGAATTTCGGTCGCACACACCCCGTCATCAGCGACTAAGTCGCTGATGACGGGGTGTTTGCGACCCCGGAAGCTCCGAGCTGTTTGAAATAAAAGGTTAAACGGTGCAAGTCGTACTAATATACCTTATCATAGCTTGTGAAGTAGTTAATAGACTAAGGTACTTGACAGTTTTGAGCGTTCATTGAAAATTACAAAGCACGTTTGGCTGCATGCTGACGACAGCTTAGACAATTCCAAATGAAAAGTTGCAATCAATGGGAGACGCGATATGTCAAGAAGTGACTCGTGTTCAATGTTTATTTGGACCCTGACAGGTAAGAGAAACGGGTATAAAGATACACTAATTAATTCACTGATGATTACTACTGGTAGTCCTGTCTTGTAACCGGTTCCCGACGCGTCTCAATAACGTCACTTGCTGAGTGGTCTGAAAATATTTTTCTTCCTTTGCATAACTCCAAGGGACTTTGTCGGCTCTGTACACTGAACCTACAAGTTGATAGAGAAGAATTGCCAATGTCTCACAGTTACCACGTTGGGCATCAGCGATGCGAAATCCTGTGACGTAGATCTGTCGAGTAAATATTCGTTTCACCTTTAAGCAGAGCGAGCAATTGTCCAGAAAATTGTCCAAGCTTTTGTGAAAGTTCACACGCTGTGGCGTCGCATTCTGCTTGCACGAAGGGATGTGCTTTTTAAATATGATGTTAAAAATTTTTTCTATCATGCTCATGAACATTTTGGCTTGCAGTTATGGTGTGCACGTTTGCGGATACTAGGAATGACTAGTGCGGTCATTATGTCAGCCTTCGAAATGGTGTTAAGCATCTTTTTAAGATATTGGTCAGTCCCATTTCCGCAAGTCGTGATTTTGGAACTTGCCGGCAGAACTCATTTAATATTCCACGTCTGAACAAAAACGAGGAAGCCACAGCTTTACACTCTCATATTAATATTTATGTTCCTCTGACTTGTCATTGAGACTCATGTTTTTATGAAGTCTAGTCGACATAAACGGCTCATTGAGGCTTACATGAATGTGTCAACTTGAATAGTGAGCTAGCGCTATTAATAAGCGTACACAGTAAAGAATTACTTGCGCATTAGGAAACATTTCGCAAGTGCACTAATTGGACGGATTGAATTTATGCACTTGATCTTAACTCTTAGAAGCACTTCTTCACTGGGACTAAGTATTGCCTTACCAGCTTTGAGTATATTAGTAAAGCATGAACTGAATACAGGATGTCTGAAAACCTTGCAGTTTTTAAGAAATGTCTGAAAACCTTGCAGTTTTTAAGAAATGTTTCTATCGCGACAACTGAAAGCAAGCCGCTGGAACAAACGAATTTTGCATGAAACGTTTCGATAGCTTTGGGAAAACGTATTCCTCAGCTCATACCACATCGTATTCTTTAAGAAGATGGTATTGCATTACCACACCAACGGAATGTTAATGTGACAGCGATAAAGAAATGTTAGGTTTCGCGTAAAAGCTGGAAGATTTTTGAGAAAACAGAGAATAGCATTCGATGAAAGTGGCAAGGCGAGTGCACACTTGCAGTCTTCCGGCGCAGTCTTCATTCCCAACCGATCAGTCTCGTTGCACCGAGGCATGCGCTGGCCACTTTTGCAATTCGAAAACCTGTTGTCCGTTGAGAAACAGGTCAACGCAAAGTTTTCGCTTGTCCGCCACAGCAGTTCAAACCGCAATTTCCTTGACGGAATTTGGGCATGGGAAAATGGTAATTTTTATCAATCCATGGCATAATTGAGGCGCTGGCGTTTCGCCACGTAACAAGGGTTATTGAAGGTGACGTTAAAGAAAGACTGCCGCTATGCGGCGACTGCCTTGGTTCTGCAAATAGTGGCTGATAGGCGCTCCATTCATTGGTGACATTCAATTTCTTGCCCCACTGGTTGTCTCCCCGAAAGTACGGAAAGCGGAACGACGAGTAAGCTGACAATCAGTTCTTTTATAACGTTACATTTGATTGATGCATCTTCAAATGGTCCAGTTCTGTAGTGACAAAAGGTGCTCATCTACGGCAAAAAGGCAATGTTGAGTAGGAATACACGTCTTGCCTGAGTGCTACTTAAGCGAATCGCCTGCAGATGGCCTGCGTACCAAATGTGAATGTAACAAAGGTGGACGAATTGGCTGGCTGATCGGCAACTGGAACGTAACTCGACATCCCAAATTCAAGGTAAGCTCCACGACATACTTACGATTTTCTATTCTGAGCACCTCGTAATTTATTGTCTGGACGATCTTCAGTCATGTCTTTTCTTTGTGAAAGATCGCGTAGAATAGATACGACGTTAAACTATCCGGAACAGCTTGCGTCGCTTCTAATTATGAGCAATGTATTCTTGACGCCTACTTCAACGCACACTTGCCGTAGTAAATTATAGAAGAGGCAAAAGAAAAAAGTTCTCTGTCAGTGGTATTTTGAGCCACCATAAAGGAAATGCCTTCACGTAGACGTTGCTTTTCCCACTGAGTTCCACCGTCGAGATTGTATTGCCAGGTCGGGCTAACGTGCTCATTGGTTTCCACGTTTACTGTGAATGTACTAATATTTAAAGATGAAGTCCAGGCGTGCAGTGGATTGGCCAAAATTCTTGGTTCCTAATTATTGTTCAACATGAATCGTTGGAGGCGGCCGAACGACTTGGTTTTCGAAACCGATGCAGAGAACGTTGTCGAAAGGAAAGTTCGCTCGCCCACCTACCGTATATGGCTGTACGGGTACTGCATTATACTGTTACCAGTGGTAATTGCTTGTCCAGTGGCCATTTACTTTTTCCTGCAACTGGACTGGATGCAGGTTTTCCCTTTCGACCATTTAGAATTTCACTGGATTTACCTGTACGCCAGCACGGCAGCGCAAGTCGGGATATTGCTGCTCTGCATGTACGGCGTCTTTAGGGACAGAATTTTGCTGCTTCACATCTTTTGGACCCTTTCTTTGATCACGCTGATTTGCGACTTGGCGTTTGCGGCATTTTCAGTGATCTGGTGGAATAACTTCATAACTTCTAGCGGCGAATTTATTCTTTCCACCTTGGGCAAAGCCCGTCACGGGGAAGCATCTAGGATAGACGAAAACGCATCGTGCTCCGCCAGTTGCACGGAACCCTGCGACCGTTGGTCAAACATTCAAACCCAACTTCAGTGCTGCGGCGTCGAAAATGCTGAAGACTACGACACGATCCTATACAGATGTCAGCCACTGATAAACAGCAGCAACCTGCCGTTCAGCTGCTGCGCAAATGAACAAGAGTGCAATGTCCGTGTTGCTCATCGGTCGGGCTGCCTCCGACCACTGCTGCAATGGATGAACCAGAAAAAGGACGTGTATCTGAATTTGCCCATATGTTTGCTGATGTGTTACCGGATAATTGGCCTAGTTCTGCTGAGAAGCGAGATTCGCCAGTTGTCAAGCGAAATCCATGCAAGGGAGAGCAATTCTGCCAACGCGTTGCTTCGAGCTTTCAGCATAGACTATACCCCATTTGGTTCGCCAATCAGAAAGCAGCAGCCCGAAGTGGATTCGCCCTTGCTGTCTGTTAAACCATAATCCATTGACTTGTAACTGACGGTGACGTATTCGCCGGATCGAGAGATCCTGAACGTTCGCTGGTTTACCTATGCCAGCTGGGCGCGCTTTAATTTCTTTGTCGGAAGCAGTGAATGCGAAAATTCTTTAAAGAAACTAGATTTGCCGTCTCCTATGGCAAACGCCACTTGCAAGTCAGCAGTTTGGGAATACACTTCCTGCTTGTCCAAGTATCCCAATATGGCAGCGAAGTCCACGCAGTTGTACAAGAGACACACTGATTGGCAAATGTGAATGACAATAGCTTAGAACAGTAGAAAGAGAAGACTTTCGCAGTGTGGAGTCATCCCCACGGCTGTGCTTACAATGTTGTTTCTTCTATCAGGCGAAACAATTGACATGACGATCAGCATTGTGCTGCTGAAATTACGGGTGTCAGTATAAAATAAACATTGTTTATGTACATATGTACATACAGGTAGTCCTCGCCTGATGTCGGAGATTCGTTCCTGGAGATGCGACGTATAACGTAACCACTTTTGCCAATACGCAAATAGTAAACGAGGGAGTTACGTTTCGCCGGTATATTTATAGTCAAAGAAACATTACTTAACCTCTGAAGTGTAACGCATTAAACTTTTAGTTTCAAACACAGAAGCAAGTGCGTATTTCAAGCACCTTTAAGATACTGTTCTTCCATAAGGGGGGATTCCTTATGGAAGAACTCCAACTCATATAAAAATTAGATGACCGTTTGATCACGTTGTGGTGAGCCTGTTCCCTGATTTGCTGGAACTTACAAAAAATCGTCCAACATTTGTTGCCGCGCATGTTTTTTCTTCCGTTCGTATAATTCGCTGCAACATTTGTTTCCGCTCATTATTAAAAGCTTATTCATCTCTTCCATTGCCTTACTTCTGTTACGAGTTAAGGCGCTAGTTTGAACAAACCTTATGGTTTGGGCGCGCAAGCTTCAATCTTCTCAGAGTTACTACAAATCGTTCGTATAATAGTGGGTGTCACGAATAAGTATCGTGAGAAGTGAATTGCCCCACTCGCTTCGCTTCGCGTTTACGTTTCTACCGAACCTGACGATCACGACAGAAATAAAGAGATGCGACACCGAGCGGCGTGAGTGGCGGCGGCGCAACACTTTCGGTTGTGAGCATAAGAATTCTTTGTCATGGCGTAATCCTTGACAGTGGGGGTAAACCAAGAGCTTCTGCAATATCCGCATTTCATTGTCCATCAGCAGGTATCTGTATAACTTATATAATTTTGTCACTAATGTCACTCATTTTCTTTCCTCCTTGCAGGCGCACACGTCAGGGGTAGATAGTGAACGTTTGGCACTCATTACAACCAAGGTAAACGTAGCAGTAAGTGTTCACAAAATAATAGATGACAATATATACCCGGAACTACAAAGGAGATCAAAAATAAACAAGCTAGAAGCAAACCGACAACAATATTACACCTGCCACTTACGCTATACAACAGCTAGTAGACAGAACCTGAGTGTCTTTTGTAACGTGTCAGTCTTCTCCATGAGCTACGTATAGCGAAACGACGTGTAACGAAACGGCGTAAAGCGAGGACTGCCTGTATATATTATCAATACCGTGCGTGCGGGATAATGGACAATCCCCTACTCCATCATTCTCAGAAATGTACGAATTGAATGATTCGTCATTGTAGAACACCATTGGGGCGTGCATTTGCTAGCGCAGAACTTCTTTCTAGTGCTCAGTCAAACCAATTGCAATCGTGGATCATGCCACAAAATGTACATGTTAAACAAGAGCAGCGTTTCCCAACCTTTTTGGAGCCAGGTACCCCTTTAATTGCTGATAATCATCCTGGGACCCCCACCAACTCTTTACAACCGTCCTTATTGTCCCATTAGGTTCCCTACAGGTTTTTGTGCTTTTTGGGACTGACTTCATAGTAACCTTGTTTGAATAGGTATTTGAGCAATGGAGCATTCAGCGCAGAATGAAGCATTGAACTTGTCACCATTGGAGTCTTCCCAATCGAACACCAGACTACGGGACAAGCATAAGCGAATTTGGGTCTTATTGCGGGTTTCCCCTGCTCCTACAGTAATCCGACAATCGTAAACAACGGAATGCAGGTATCTTCACTAAGCAAAACAACAGCAGTGACGTAGAAGTCGTCTTCGTTTATGGGATGATGCCGACACTAAATTGCGGGAAATACGGATATCATGTTGATTCAGACGGCCCTAATATAGGTGAAAGAGCTTAAACGAGGCAACAGCGTTCTGTTTTTGTCTCAACCTTGTCAGGCATGGTTCACTGCTAATTGCTACCGCAATTCCGAGCGTAAATTTTATGCTTCCCAAAGGAGGAGATGTGAGATTCCTAAGCAGCGATGGAAGAGAAGGGTGCGACGTTTCCTTATGTTGAACTTTTAGAAATTTAAATGCCTCCGCTTACATAGTACAGACTATTTGGTGGGCTTCATTTGGCCCTGTTCCGATGACCATAGCGACTTAGCCGTGGCCATCGTATGCTCCTGGAAGGCAAACATACACCGAACATACGAAGACAACGTCTACGTCACTGCTGTTGTTTTGCTTTGTGAAGATACCTGCATTCCGTTGTTTACGATTGTCGGATTACTGTAGGAGCAGGGGAAACCCGCAATAAGACCCTCGAATTTCTATAAAAAGCGCTTACTTCCGGACTGATGGCGTTGGTCAATCATAGTGCTTGTCAAATTTGGGTAAAGTGGAATCAGGTTCTGACTTTTGGAAAGAGAAAGGATGAAACAAAACTTGACGGAAGCGTTGTCACAAAGTATCACAAAGCGAGAAGTCTGCGACTTCTGACAAGTTCACAGCTACATGAACGCTCTGACGAACGAAAACATTGTTTGTTTCGTGTCCTGCATGAAATTACCGAAACCGCATCGCCTTTTACCCGTTTGAACATCCTAGCATTCACTGACCTACCATTACAACACCAGAGCGCCTTTAGTCTTGTAAAAGCTCTCCCAGGGACCCTTTCACCTTCCAGGCCCCCGTTGGGAATCACTGCACTGGAGGAACACAACTGATCTGACAGTTCGCATAGGGAAGTATTGTCAGGCGAATCATTTTGTCCTGGAGATATGAACCAACTCACGCATCCAGCACGAAATCGCCTTTGATCATCGTATGGATGGTTAAGTATACGGCTAATTTATGTCAGCGCAAAGCTTAACATACTTCATTTTAAAAATGCTTGGCACATAGTCCTTGCAGCCAGTTTACTGGCGCCACTGTCGCTTTCGTTGATTGGCTACAGGTCTTCGTTGATTGGTCACCGCTCGTGACGTGACGCAGTGCGTGACGTGCACCTCTGCCGTCGCGATCGCCTTTCTGCAGGCTAAACTTTCTCCTCGTTTTCGCTCTCCTTGCCAACTCATACTAGGCTGCCTTTAGGCATTTTTGCATGAATTTCTGTCTTCATGTAACCTGTGCTGGAAACGTAACCCTTATGTTAAGGTCTAAGCTTAGGTAAAGGCAGAAAACAATGCCTATTGCCGTGTTGCTTTCGTAATCTGTAACATAATCAACGAACATCAACGAACGGGTAGTCAACCGTCTTCCGTTGAACAGTAATGTGTAACATAATCCTTATGTTTAGGTTAATAGACAGAGGCGCCACCCACTCTACCAGGAAGAACTATGCACCAAATGCACAGTGGCGCCACCTACACTGCGGGGGCTATAAAAATCGCGAACTTCGTGGTTTTAAAGCTGCTGTTACGCTTCCTTGTCATTAATCAATGCTGTTTAGCTCATCACCTTCGTAGCTTCTATATTCAAGCCCCACCGCCAGCTGAACTCTTGGTCAGTACGGAAACGCATTACAGGGTCTTATATTCTCGTAGTATGTTCTGGTCCGTATTTTTCTTTGGCCTACGTTAAACATGCAGTTCATCCGTTATACTGTTTAATCAATTATATTCATCACCAGATATGATGAGTCCAAAAGTTTTATCGAACATATGAATTTGCAATCCCCTTGTTGGGTCTTGTAAAGTATCTCCCCAACATCCTGCGCATCAACAAAGACAATGCCTTACTTATGTCATCTATTGTTCGATACTGGGAATTAGCGCTGGCGCGCAGCGTGGCTAGGTGACGCTGCACGTTGTTGCGGTCCGGCGCTCCGGCCACTTGTGCAACAGAACAATGGATTACGTAATTAGGTCAAGTGTACGGTACCGTTGTGGAGATACTTTACAAGACACACTAGTTCAATAAAGCATAGCGGTAGCCATGTTTCTTTCCATGATTTGTTGCGCTCGTACAGCGTGACAGCCCCTACAAAACAGCATTAAACAAACCGCGTGCACGGGTTCAGGGATATTTCATGATCCATAGGATGTTGAAAACAGGGTCCATAGGATGAAGTTAATAATTCGGACAACTTTGCATGGCTTTATAAATGTTCCTTTTAACGGGGCATGTGCGTTTGAGCAAAACCAATGTTCTCCACGGATTTTTCCCCGTTAATTAAAAAGCTTTTATTCACTCAATAAAAGCAGAGCTTTCGGGTACTCCTCGCGTACCCGTCTTCAGTGCCAAAATTATTTTAACAACGAATGCCCAACTTTGCATGGCATTGCTTCCGTACACCCAAGTTAGTCAACTGCGAACGTTTGTATTGTAATCTTAAATTGCACGCTTACCCTTTTCAGCTGCGCCGAATATAGAAACGATCCTTAGGCGTACGCATTATATCATGCGTTTTCTGTAATAATTACGAGTGGACAAATCGACCACTTCCAGAATAGTAACGCCTGTATTAGACATAGCGACCGTAAAGAAACCATAACCATACCTGAACCTGCGAACTATATTCTACTGTATCAAAGTATCTTTATTATAGTCGTTTGTTACGAAAATTTGCATTTGTTGTTCGACATCGTTTCTGCAGTGGTCGTTCGGGTGCTCTCGCGATCGTTGCCCAATCCTTTTCCGTTATTAGTCTTCCAGCTTGCTTTGGTCGCTTGACTTTCCATTGTAAAGTCAAGGCAGCTGCTATGCAAGATAGCATATCCATTTTCGCTTAGGACGACAAACGCTACAGTTAGCGTTGTATTGTATTTCATTTGTCAACGGTATGTTGGTTTCTGGTCATTCCGTTTGACAGCATCGCTTGTGGAGGAACTACTCGGCAAGCGTAAGAGACGGTGGCACAGGTACGAATTTTTCAGCAGCATTGCTTGCACTCATCAAGTTTCTTGCAAGAATGCTTTAAGATCTTGAAGGTGGCAGAATTTCGTAAAGACCTTTTCAGCAATTCTGCTCCTGTTGCCCAATTTTGATCCCTTGAGAAGAAGAAAGCTTTCGTGAATAAGAGGAATTTATTTGACAGCAGGTCAAGCAGTATCCGTACTCGTGTGTTGGTAAAAGTCCGCTAGCATGAAGCAAGAGTTCATAGAGACGCCGCACATAGTCGAGAGGAACGCTAAAGCGGGTTGTAATCCGGAGAAACGAAAAGAGTGAGTAAGAATCCCGCGCTCATTAG